>CM044438.1:77253692-77300059 GCA_024363595.1 Xenopus borealis
GTATGGTCTTTCTCCCCCCAAAGATAACACTTTTTTCACTTAGTTAGGACTGATGCATGGGCACTGCCTTGACAGGACACGTCAGCTTATGAATACTTTGTACAAAATGACTATGAAGATTCTCATTCATCCAGTTCATGGTATATTTATAAAAAGTAACTCAAAACAATTGGACTTGCTGAGAAATTTTAATGAAGATGTTTCACTGCTCATCCGAGCAGCTTCTTCAGTTGAACTGATTGGTGTAAGGGAGTTCTCAGCATATAGAATCTTCCAACAATCCAATCACAATGGCACATTGTAACTCTTCAGAGAGGTGATTTCTGAAATTTACAGTGGTGTTGATTCTGTGTAGTTAGATCCTATCACAGTAACTACACAGAATCAACACCGCTGTGAATTTCAGATTTCACCTCTCTGAAGAGTTACAATGTGCCGCTGTGATTGGATTGTTGGAAGAGTCTATGCCGAGAACTCCCCTACACCAGTCAGTTGAACTGAAGAAGCTGCTCAGATGAGCAGTGAAACTTCTTCATTAAAATTTCTCAGCAAGTCCAGTTGTTTTGAGTTAATTTTGATAAATATACTTTGTAAAATCTTTGTAACTAAAAATTTTTTTTTTTTGTTAGTTACAGTTCAGTTGTGCAATATATATATATGTATCTTCTCCTAGCCCTCCTTGCTCATGCACAGCTTAGGAAAAAAAAGTTTGCTTACAGCTATGTGCATCTGGTGTCCTTGAATTAAACTTAGCTGGCTACATTTTTCAAGTTAAAATAAAATGTTGCTTGTCTATATGGATGACTTTATTAGTATAAATACTGGGATCCTATAACCACCCAGGTTTAGCTGTGATTACACAGCAATAGAGTGAAGTACAGAGCACTTGCCTGTTTTGACGTGACTAACTCAAGGCTTCCATGAGAATTGAACACTGCAATGATTCACAAACAAATCCACTGTATGGCACACTGACCACAAAGTATAAGGGACAAAATGCATCTCCTTTCGTCTTGGAACATACAGTATGAATGTTTTTGTAAGTGGCAAAGCAAATGGGTAGTGGCATCTACCAAATAAAATGTCTGAACCTGGTTTTGAAACTCCACAAACAAACAAGATACTGATACTTTACATCAGGGGTGCCCAAAAGTTAGATGGGGATCTACCAGTAGACCTTTAGCTGGTGATCAGTAGATCTCAAGGCACTGTCAACAGCTTGTCTATATCAAACCTCCTGTTTCATAATTTCAATGCAGATATGTATTGTGTACAGGTAACATAAGAAATAGTAATATACATTTTCTGATAACTCAATATAATATATAAGTAATATTTTCCATGGAATAGAATGCTAACAAGGCTTTTATGGATGTAGATCATAATGGGACAAAATCACTAAAAGTAGACCTCGCATCAGTAAAGTATGGGCACTCCTGTTTTAGATGCTTTGTTTAGCAATAAGGTCTTATACTCCAGTCCCAACCGTTATGAAGACATTAGCCTACAACTGAGTGTATGGACAGAAATTAAATGTTAGCTGCAGGAAGTATATTCCATAATCTGCAACATATGTGGTGACTTCTACATATATTTTTACTCTAACAGATGAAGAATATTCACTTGATTTATACATTTTGTGACCGTGGGTTTCTACTTAAATGAACTTCAACAATATTTCTGTCTAGACGGTTGGATACTGAAGATGCAAATTTGAAAGAGCCCATATAGTTAAATTTCCCAAAAATATTCTCGACTGTTATTGTCTAATCCATTTTGTAGCAACATAATGATAAAAATATTCTGCAACTCATTGTGTTCACACACACACACCCATAAGGGAAGTAAAAATAATAATCTCATTCTAACAGGAACAGCAGTTGTCGGTTTTTTTAGAACCAAGTAGAATGGTCCTATTGGATGATAATGAAGGAATAAACACATCATATGATTTTAAACAATAAAACAAGTAATAACTAGTAATATAAAATTTTTACATTCTGGTGACCAATTCTCCAGATATTCAAGTATATAAACAGAAATGCATACAGATAGAGTCACTTGGATTTGTAAGTTAAATGCGTCGTGACTCAGGGCTAATTTTAGAAACTGTGTTATCTAAAGTTATCTTAACTCATTTAATGCATTTAACCTTTTCATTAGCATACCAAAGCACCATTGTTTTCAATGTTTCAATGGAGAACTCTTTAATTGGATGGGATGCTGTGACACAATATTCTGTGCTAAGTGGGATAAATGGCATAGATGAGTTAAGTCACGACGCATTAAACTTACAATCCAAAGTGACTGCATCTGTATGTCTATAAATGCCATAATTTATGTACTAAACTTGCTGAACCAACCTAAAGTTCAGCATCTCTACAGCAGTAATTATCCAGGCCTTCTAAGTTGTCACAGGAGTTTCCCATCTTGTATTTTGTTAGAAGTGTTAGTGACATGAACACTCTCAGAGTGCTTTGAGCAGCTGTTGAGAAGCTAAACTTAGGTGTCATCACAAATCATCAAGCAAAAAATTAGGTTTGCCTGTCATATAAAATGATGGTACAAAGCTTATTATTACATTCTGATCAGGGCCTTTCCACAAATCAGGGCCTGATTCTGATGCTAATTGTGTAGGTTTCAGAGCTGCCGTGTACTAATAATCTGAATGATATACTAAGCAGGCTAATATTGTGACATTTATATAACATATATTCAGGGCCGTTTTAAGGCATTGGTGGGCCCTGGGCAAAGAGCAAAGTAGTGGGCCCCCCGCACCCCCCCCAACCGCGTGTGCCCGAAAAAATTTTTGAATCTGTTTTCGCCTCCCCTCCCTGTGTTTCTGCCCTCCGTGTGTGTCCCCCTTCCTCTCTTTGTGCGTCCCCTCACCTCACTCCATCTTCCGCCCTCCTTCCGTCTTCCTCCTTCTGTCTTCCTCCTTCCTCCTTGTGTGTGTCCAGTCCCTGTGTGCATCCCCTCCCTCCCTGTGTGCGTCCCCTCCCTCCAGTTTCCTCCCTCCCTGTTCCCCCCCCTGGCGTCTTCCTCAGGGTGTGCGTCTCCTCCCTCGGTCTCCCTCCTGGCATCTCTTGCCTGGTCACCCAGCACAGTGGGCCCTGGGCAGGTGCCCCACCATTTGCATTATTAAAGCAGCCCTGCATATATTCAGTATCTTGTGCATTGGTCCCTAAGCTCAGTAAGTGACAGCAGCACAGAGCATGTGAATCAGTGAATCAGCAGAAAAGAAGATGGGGAGCTACTGGGGCATCTTTGGAGACACAGATCTTCCCTGCTAAAGGGCTGTGGTTGCCTTGGGCTGGTACAGAAGCCCAGTGCATAATGTACAATATTACTAGCCTACATCTGAAGCTTTAGTTCTCCTTTAAAAATAAAAAATGGGTTTGGCACTATTTAGAAAAAATCTTTCATGAGCAAAACATTTCATATGGTTTTCCATGTTTTATATTTGCTGCCACCAAGGCAACATCAATACTTTCTAAAAATCAAGATGTGCTAGGATAAACTTCCTGCATTCAATAAAACAATACATTTGTATTTTGTTTAGGATTGGATACCTAGTGTAAAGGGGTTTCCAATACTCTTGCACTTCTAAATTTGGTGATTTGCGGATGTTGCCTCAGATAGTGACATCCATTTTGGATTTTATTGCTTAATGTGCATTAGAAAAAAAAATGCATTGGAAAAAGTCTTTGGTATTTTTATACACTTCCTGCAGCTTTCCCAGGTGCACAAGACAGAAACCAGCAGGATCCTGGAATATTAACCATTTCATTCAGTGGCACCAATACGATAACCTTAGAAAAATATGCAGGTCTCCTTATACCTACTTCTTTTTTTTCCCTTTGAATAATATCAGCATTGCCTTTACTGACAATTCTGGTAGTTGGCTGTTGGCAACCAAGCTAATACCACTTAATGATGGATGAATTCTACTGTATGTTACATAACTAGCTGAAATTCCTTATCTTAAATATATTAGCAGCTGAAAGCACTGTGGATTATTGTGGATCCTATATATAAAGTAATATGTTATGGGAAGAAAATAATGTGGAAAAATAGAGGCAGCTGTACTAAAGGTGGTTTTATGTTCTGTACAAATTCCCCATAAAATGTTGTTTTTCCCAAAGTGAAAATATTTTTCTCAATTTATGAAAAGCTGTTAGGAGTGAATAATTTCTTAATGTTTAATCTTGCAATTTGAAATGTCAATTTACAAGTGTGTCTGCAGGGGGCGGTCTGCTTGTGCCAGTGAAAAATGTGGTGTGGCTTATAGAGAGTCCCCAATGACATCAATGTCCATGTGACCCTTCTGCATCACTGAATGGTCACTGGGTATGAGCACATCCAACTTGGGAAATTGTATTAAAAATGAGGGAATGCCTTTGAATGAAAGGGTGGGGTCTAAAACTGGGTAAATCCAGAGGAGTTGACAGGTCTGACATTTACAAAAACTTTTTATTTTGGCTGATCACTAAAGCAATTATTTTGACAAACCATTTGGTACCTCTAAATTAGCGAGAACCACTATAACATATTGTTGATAATTAGAGGATAATATAACCCTGTATTAGAATGTTTGCCCATCTCATATTTATATATATATTGTTTTATGCAATGTTGCCTCCTTCACTACCGCAGAACAAACAACTTCTCCAAAACTATATTTGGCACTACCATGTTTTTTTCTGAGATGTCAGCAAGAGGGGGATTGGATTAATGTGCACATGCACCAATAACCCTTCCTTCTGACCCTGGAGTGAAACTGTCTTGTAGACTTTAATTTAAAGGAAAACTATACCCCTAAAATGAATTTTTGAGCAACAGTGACATATTAAAGAATCTTACCTACCTGGTATATATATATGTAAATAAATATTGCCCTTTTATGTCTCTTGCCTTGAACCACCATTTCATGATGGTCTGTGTGCTGCCTCAGAGATCACCTGACCAGAAATATTTCAACTCTAACTGTAACAGGAAGTGTGGAAGCAAAAAGACACAACTCTGTCTGTTAATTGGCTCATGTGACCTAACTTTATAGTTTGTTTGGTATGTTTGTGTGCACCATTGGATCCTAGGATCCCAGGAGGCTGTCCTTATTTTTTAAAATGGCAATTTTCTATTTATGATTACCCAATGGCACATGCTACTAAAAAAGTGTATTATTATGAAAATGGTTTATTTACATGAAGCAGTGTTTTACATATGAGTTGTTTTAGGCAATACCTGTTTATAGAGACCTACATTGTTCGGGCGGTATCGTTTTCCTTTAAGGCAGCCAAAGGAACCTGTCAACAATCAGATGTTGACTGGTAATTTCCTAATGAAGGAAGCTTGCTTTGCTATGGAAACAGAATACTCAGTTTGCTATTGCCTGAAGTGTTCTTGAAGGTGAGTATTCAGCATTCAGGTCACTAGTGACTCTGACATGGAAATACTGGCTGTACCCTCTGTGTTACACGCATAGGCTGGTTACATGATATATTCCAATGGACAGAATCGTGGTCTTGGTTTGAGTTTCAGACAAAAGCATTCCTTGAAAATGTATAAAACGGACCACCATCTGGCGTCAGATGTAAATTTTTATTTCAACCTTTTAAAATTAATATCCATATTTAGGTAGGTAGGTAATGCTCCCAGTTATTACGCTTGAGACGTTTCGTATCCCTCTGACTACTCTCTCAAAAGCATTCCATGAAACCTGCAATGTGGCTAGTCAGCACTTTTTTGACAAGTATGCTACAGCTACAGTGTAGCCCAGTGTCTTAATGTTTTTTTTATAGTCCACACATATAAATATGGTCACATCACCTTCAATCAACAGATACCCTTTATGCACAACTAATAGTATATAACTAGCATCATACACAAACCACCCTCACACACAAAAACATTTGCAAAGTGATTATTGCCCATCATCATATAGAGTTATCTGAATACATTGTATGGCACCATTAATGACTAGTCAATGGTGCTATACCTTATTTACACAAAATATTTGATACTGAGTATCCCAAAATAAAAGTTAGATATTGAATTTTTGGGTGAAGAAAAGACATTCAACCATATAGAATAATGGAATATTAACTACATTGTTACCTTGACACCACAAGAGGAAGAATCAACATTTTCAGCATCCGCATAAGGAGTTCTCCAGGAAACTGGAAGTAGCTAATCTCCTACAAAACAGAGAATAGATACAGGCAATGAGAATACAAAGAACACTCGGTTAGAATTTTGCCTCTATTGGAAAACCCAAAACATAATGCAAATTTGTATATTTAAGTGGGTAAACCAGTAGGGGTGTTATTAATATAATTTTTAAGGGCAAATTTACTAAAGGGTGAATTCTTGCCTCCACCACACTTAGCGTCACTTTGTCAGGTGTTAATTCGCAGCACGTGTGCTTATTCATCAAAATGCAAAGCTACGTCTTGGCAGATGAGCACTGGCAAAGTTTCACCGGTGGAAATTTGTCATTTTTTATGACTTTTCAGCATACATAAGATGGAGGATGATGTAGCTTCATCTTATCAGTTCACCAGGTGTAACCTGGCGAAGCAGACTCTGGCGAAAGGGGTAACTTTAGTGAATTTGTGGGGTAACGATTGTTCGCCTGAGCGAAAATTCACCTGGCGAAAGGGTGCAAAACTTTGTTAGCATTGAGCTCTTTCGCTAGTGGATTGTCCACTACTCCTGTTAGTAAATTGGTGTTCTCCCTCCGATTGTATTTCTGGTGAATTTTTCCTAGCCACAGTCTGCACCCTTTAGAAAGTTTGCCCCTTAGTGTTTATGGAGGAGCAATGTGTCTCCAATGGAATGAATGAAAATGCTCTTATATCTGAGTATAAAGGGTAAGTGAACACAGGCCTACCACTCAATTCTCATTGTTCCAATGATTTAAATGTTTTAAACACATTTTAATATTTAGTACATAGTAGGCAGTGTATGACTCACATCCCTGTATTTATAGGGATTCACACAAGTAGAATTTAAGTGCTTGAATATTTTCTTTATATTATATTATATTATATTATATGTGCAAATCATACAGCAAGTTAAACCATGTGCAGCAGTGATTTAATATCGAGAAGATTGATGTTATGTTCACAATGCTCAACAAATATTACTCCGTTTACTGACCAAAATATAAATGGTTTAATCAGAGAACTATTTTCTTCTATTTTCCTCTTTGAAAGCTGAGTGCTGCTATAATTGCATAGTAAATTACTCTAATGATACAGACTGCACAGCAACAACTACAGTAGCCATCACTGCAAATGCATGTTTAATCTATGTAATGCTCTAAAAATAATCTGCATTTGAGTTATTCTCTAGCACAGACATCCCTGTGACCTCCCCATATTACTACATAAGCCACAAATAATGTAAGCACTCATCATCCTTACCATGTTCATTTCATGGCTAACCACCATTTTAGGCACTATTAAAGCTATTGGAAGGAAAGCATGCTGCAGTAAATAAAAGAAAGGGTTTGAGAAGTACTGTAGAAGGGCAGGTTTTTATAGGAACTGAAAGGCCATTTGCCTAGAGCCTTTAGCAATGCATTGCCCAGTATCCACTAGATCCGGCTGAACTGCTGATGGCAGTCATGTGGATTTGGGAGTTTAAGTTCAACAACATTTGGAGATCTAAAAATTGGGAATGCCTTGTCAGACATTCTTGATTAATGTAAATTCCCCATGGGGATGCAGAGATGACCCAAAGAAAGACGGTTATACAGTGTATGCTATGGCTTTCGGAATAGCAAAGGCCCATTACCCAGTGCTGTTGGTACTAACTAGTGTCCGTCTGATCACTTTTTAATCTGTGTACATGCCCTACACAGGACAATTTTAATAAATGGCCAAAAAGGGCCCACCATGAAATAATTCATCCCCCAGAAATTAGGCTGATTTTAAGCAGCAGGAGTTCTATAACAATATTAATTTATTTTAATAATCCTTAGTGGAGACATTTTTTCTTTATTGGATCCCATGTAGAAGTGGGCTGTAAGCTTCTGCTTGTTGTTTTTCAGCAATAAGTATAACATTAGGAGAGCTCTTTGTTGCTTCCTTTTTGCTTGGCTCATTATATTCAAGTTCATCTGCTGAGGCAACAGAGATCTTTGCATTGAACCCACCGGTACCTTAAAGTGTTTCTGGTCCTGTACAAATAGCTATGGTGCATGTGCGTGTGCTGATTTAAATTTTTCCATACATATATTAATTCTATGGTGCCAGTGTGACACACATTGGCCGAATATTGCTGAGCTTGCACCTTCTGGTAAACATAACATGGGACTAAGTCAATGTTGCACAGCTATTGTAGAAGGCAAAATCAGAGAAGTCATGGGGCCTTGAAAAATATCTATGGATCTTAGTGGCCTTAATCTGCCTCTAACAATACATATCCATTTATCTAGGGTAGAGGTTGCCATACATTTCAAGGCACCCTGTGTAGTTCAGAATGTCATCAATATTTAACAGTAACTAATCACCCCATTCCCACATTTCATGCAAATTCATCCTTATTCTTGCTCCCCTCCCCATCTACTACATTCCTCTTCCTAGGAGGACAGTCACACAGTTTGTGAACCATATGGCATATTCTAACAAATATAATTTCCATTAGACAATAGCATATCTATTTCAGTGATCTCTTTCAGTTGCTGAGCGATTCTGATATTTGTAGTTCATTGAAGGTAACGGTCTGCTGATCTATCTTTAAGCAATAGTATAAACTGTTAATCCATTTATATGGTTCCACAGAGTATATGTAACACCTGACAGAAGATATCAAGAACATAAATAGTAAACAGCAGTACAGTAAGGACTGAAAAACGCGGGCACTGGACTAGATGTGCGGCCCGACCCTTATCCAGATAAGGTTTCCTATTTTCAAGCAAAACTTAACTGTCAATACATTTTTCAAAAAACAAATTAATTTAACTTTAAAATAGTATTAGTAAAATAGCTTTCTTACTCATAATAGTCATAATCATTGCTGATGAGCACAGTTGGAATTTACTTCTATATTTTCCACAATTTTTAGGAAGCTGAAAATCAAAAACTGATAGTAGTCAAACAACCGGTTGTAGTTAGTGAAAATGGCCTTCTGGTTATTGTCTAAAGCGACTGGGGAACCATAGCCCTTAAGTATTCTGAAGTGTCACATTAAATATTTTGAAAACCAACTTCAGTTTAGGCTAAAATGTGTATTTTTTTAGCAAGTTTGTCTGAGAATAATACCAAGCTGTTTTACTGACCTGTTCTGTTAGTCTTCTTGTCCTGAGAAAGAATCCAAGCAGACATCCCACTATGACGGATAAAACGGAGAGGATGAGTAGTCCATTACGCTTGCAGACATCCTTCGCTCTGGCCAGCCCTGCATCCACAGCCCCTGCCATCGTGCCCTAAAAGTCTACTGCAGTCCCACAGTGGGACCACACCGCTCTCTGACAAGCCAACTCACGTTTTCTAAAGATCAGATCAAAGCCAGCAGAGACTGGCCACACTACAAGGTCACCCCTCACCCACTAGCCACGCAACATGCAGCTGGCATTATGGTCCCAAATTAATACCCAAATCCTATTACTGGCTTCATCATTAGAAGCCTGAGAGGAGATTAGGTAGCTCGGGATAATTTGAAAAAGAATATGAACATACTCAATAAGATGATGTTGGGATTTTATCTTTTATTGACAGAAAGTGCAGAAGATTTACCAGTCGAGTAAAAAAAAAAAAAGTTTCATTACATTTTTTCCATAGATGTAATTTAGTAGCAGTATTTTTCATAGACCAAAGCTGTCTGTATACAGACGTGAAGAGGGAACATGCTGTATGTATTCATTACACATAGGGGAGAATTGCACATACAGTATGCATCCTGTACACAAACCTGGGTTATACAATTCTGCACACAGATTAGAAAACTGGGCATATGGTGTATCCTATGTAAACAGGAGAGTCTGCATGCTACATACACATACATGCATATGTACTAGCAGCAGCTTTATATGTGTTCATTTACAAAGATGTGAAGCAGCAACAGTAAAAGCTAATAAAAGAAGTCTGCTGCTGCCCTGCAGTTTATGCAAGAGACACATGAACCTACCACGAGTGACAGAAAAGCACATTAATCTACCATAAGTCTAGGATAACCAAATAATTCTTTTTACACTGGTCAGAGAAAATCCACACCTTGCATGGTAGATTAGCAGTTACTGGACTTGCATAACACATGATCTATTCTATCGCAGTCTGCAGAAGACATACACAGTAGAACCCCCATTTTATAATTTTCATGGGACCAGGAGAAAATGATGTAAAAATCGGGGAAAATTTAAAATCAGGAAAATCTGTCAAAGTAACTTTTTCTTCAAGTTCTGAAAGGATATAAGCACAAGTCCATTTTACAATATTTACAGTGTTAAAAAAAGGGTTAAGCTTTGCAGCGTTAACATTACACTGTTTGGCATGTGCAAGGCCTCTCTGTCAGATTACAAGTACTGTATTGCAATTACAAGTATAGCAATGGAAGTGAATCAGGGCCTGAGCTGTCTGCTCAATACAGCAATGGTAACGACTCAGAAACACCAGGTCCCTGGTTCAGCTCCAGGCAGGATATTACACCTCCCAACTGTCCCATTTTTTGTGGGACACTCCTGTTTTTGACAGCTCAGCCAGCAGTCCCAGGTTTGTTACTGAAAAGTCCCAAATATTTGTTTGATCTCCTGCACTGATCCCAGAAAATGATACAAAGTTTCTGAAACTTGATTAAAATAAGAGGCTTTTTGGAGTCCAGAATATTCAGCACCTGCACTTAGATACATTTGTAAAAATTTAAGATAAGCAAATTTATACTATATGAGACGAGACTCACAGCTTAAAGGGCAATTTCACCTTCATTAGCAAAACTGTTGTAACATAAAACTTTGACCTAAACTCCCAGAAATGTGTTCGTATGTTCACTACCTGCCAAATTTTGTTAAATGAGCATGGTTACAAGGGGGTGTGGCCATAAAATGGGCATAGTCAAAAAGTCAGCGAGCTATGCGCATCAGGTATGTTAAGGCATATGATCTGTAACAGAATACTCAGTTATACAGATAGTTTGAACTCAATCATAGCGCACACCAGTACTGCTGCTTAGGCAAGTGTTACAATTTGATAAATTTTCCTGTGACTATGGCAGTGACAGTATACTCCCCCCAAAACCAGTCAGTTCCTGTTTTGAGTGGAAGGCAGTCACATGCAGCACCTAGTAGCAGAACTGTTCATGCTGAAGCAGTTGCTGACCCTCTATCTGTGGGGGTGGGTTGGCTCGGCTAGTGGCCTTTAGTCACAAAGACCTAGAAAGAGTCACTTAGTCAAGCCCGGGGATGAGGGCCGTGTGTCCACACCCTTCTTTCCCGCCAAGGGAAAAGGCTTGTGACACTACTTAAAGGTATCTGCAGTAGCCATATTTACTGCTGGCATGTAAATGTTCGAGGGCAAAATTAAATCAATTATCTGTGAAAATTGCCAGTGAGTGCGAGACAGCCATAAAATTAGAGAGAACAGAGCTATCTTTCTATTGGTTTCCTGATTTATACACTCCAGAGTTGGTGCAACATCCAGGCCCGGATTTTACTTAGCGGGCGCCCTTAGGCCCACTGCCATTTGTTGCCCCCATACTCTGCCCTTTATTCACAAATTTTCATCATCAAGACCAGAGCTGGGGATTGGCACAAAAAAACATTGGGCCCACCAAAGAATATTTTTTAAAAAACATTGGTGCCAGCCTCCCCCCCCCCATACAAGTTAAAAAATATTGGGTGCCACAAAGAATATTAAAAAACAAAACAAAACAAAACCATTGGTGCCAGGGCCCCCTTACAAGCTAAAAAAAATTTGGGGCCCCAAAGAATATTTTTAAAAAAAAAACATTGGTGCCAGGGCCTGCCTTACAAGTTAAAAAATGTGGGGCCCCAAAGAATATTTCTTTTAAAAAACATTGGTGGCAGGGGATTAACAAAAAACACATATTGGTGTTCAGTAGAATTAAACTCCTGGCTTTAGGACTTCAACTTTGCCTCCTTTTGTGACTTTTGTCTTTTCGCCACTTCAGGACTTCAATTTTGTCTGTTTTCGTGACTTCTGGCCCTGGGGACTGGTAGGTTGAAAGGGGCAAAGGTGAGCAGCAAAGAAGGGGGCGGAGAGAGCTGTGAAAGAAGGACCTGTGGGTGAAAGACTGGCTGAGAGCTCTGGTGATTATCAGTACCCGTAAGAATTCTGCTGGAGGTGACAGTATTTGTGTTTTGGGTGCAAGGAATTTTAATAGGGTGTGTGTGACAGGTCTGAGCCCCAACTAGTACTAAAAAAATTGTGGAAATTGTGGGCAGTAGTTGGCTGTAAAACCTGGCATGTCAGCAGTAGAGACACTTACCGCTTCTACGAAACTTCTATGTATTTGATATCATACACAAAGATGGAAACATAGTAAAGGCATCTGAAATCCAGGCACATCTACAACGCATCTTGTCTGACACCGTCCCAACCCCAGTATTCCCACTAGGGTATATGACCAGTGAAGAGAAGAACACATGGGCAGTTCTAAGGCAGAAATTGCTGGATAATGGGAATGAAGATGC
The DNA here is from genome assembly GCA_024363595.1 of Xenopus borealis. NCBI lineage: Eukaryota > Metazoa > Chordata > Amphibia > Anura > Pipidae > Xenopus > Xenopus borealis. The sequence continues at coordinate 77,266,345 of CM044438.1, forward strand.
TCTGGCAAAAGTAGATTCTGCTGTGTGTTACTTATGCCTGGATGATTTTCCCATTAAAGATCATGTTCATTTGTCACCTAATATGCTGCATGGTTCTGGTCGGAATCACAGGTTTGACAAGTCCTTCAGCATTATCATGACTGAGGATGGGACAGCTGCTATTAACTTTGAACGGTGCTGGGGAGATGGAGTTGCTATGCGAAGGTTCCAAAATTAGTTTTTCAAGGACAACACACAGAGGCCAGTTCTGCTCCTCTGGACTCAAGCAAAGCATTTCAATGACTGCACTTAGACTCTTAGACACTCTTTCAAAGCTGCAATAACAAATGCCAAACTAAGTTTGACACTTCTGTAAATGCACTTTCCATTGCAACAATGGAGTTCAAGAAAGGAGGGAAAGAGTCCCAAGACACAGAAGTTAAAGGGGTGGTTCACCTTCAAGTTAACTTTTAGTATATTGTAGAAGGGCCAATTCTAAGAAAGTTTTCAATTGATCTTCATTATTTATTTTTCATAGTTTTTTAATGATTTGCAATTTTCTTCTGTTTCTTTGCAGCTTTCAAATGGGGGTCACTGACACCATCTAACAACAAATGCTCTATAAGGCTACAAATGTATTGTTATTGCCACTTTTTATTACTTATCATTCTATTCAGTCCATCTCCTATTCATATTCCAGTCTCTTATTCAAATCAATGCAGGGTTGCTAGGGTAATTTGTACCCTAGAAAACAAATTTGCTGACACTGCAAATTATAGAGTTGCTGAATAATAAGCTAAATAACTCAAAAACCCACAAACAATAAAAAATGAAAACCAATTGCAAATTGTCTCAGAATATCACTCTCTACATCATACTAAAAGTTATCTCAAAGGTGAACAACCCCTTTAAGCCCTGATGCCATTAGGCCAGCTTCCATATACACTAAGAAGTGGTCCGAGTTATCTGTTATGCATCCATCTAAGCATAGCCCAGCAGAGCTCCGCAGCATGCTGCACGAATGCTCAAAATGACATGGACAACTGACCAAGGAAGCAGCAATGGGTACTACTACTTGAAGTTGATCTGGCATTAATATATAATGAAAGATATTTATTACTTATGATATTTGAAACACAGTCATATGCAGTACATGTACTATACTTGTGGACACAGGAGGAACACTTTCAGGTGTTTTTCAGGTACTGTCTTCTTTTGAAATCTGATTACAGTTGAGAAGTATAGACCTCTTGCTTTACAGTCCATTTATTGGTAGACCTTTCCAGTACTATCCAGGAATACCTTTATAGAATCTTTATGCTCCTATTTAACACTAGTTGCCCCAGAAAAGGTTAAATAAATAAAAGTGCACTTCAGTTTACCTTTAAAAAGGAATCATTTCATTCTTGACAGGATAGATTATACCTTAGCAACAGCATCTGTTGTAAATCTTGCACATCTCACAAAGTGAATTCTTTACAAAAAAAGCCCCAAAAACAGATTTTTTTTTTTAATGTTTTCTGTGATATAACCTTAACAAAATGAATTAACAATGTCAACCTCTTCCTGCATTGGACTGTATAATACATGCAGTATTTTGCTCTTCTAGGATGGTTCTACATTTGTATATATTTTAATATAAAAAGAACTTGTTCCATGAACTGTAGGAGTTGTCAACTAGTAACACATTACATTCCCAACCAATGCCTGTAATCAGCATTTTGTGAACCTATGTTGCACCTCATAGATCCCCACTGATTCTTTTGCCTTTTCATCATAATCTGTCCAGTCCTGAAAAAAAACACAGTAATGAACGTGCTATGATTACACCAGACAATGCATAGGATACTGTTAATGTTAAGACTTTTGTTTATTGGACATTTAGCTTAATATAACTCACATCTTTTTTCTAGAATAAACAAATGCAACCAGCTATGTGTTTTTGTGTTGTGTTCCCTTTATACAAATAGTTTATATGAACTAAAACATCATCCTATTTTACCCTTTTTCCAGGTGGGTCTCCAGTGGTAGCAATACAGGCCCAATAACCTCTAGTTGCCTGCAAACCCCCTGCTTAAAGGAGAGTTATGTTGAAAAATTATTAAAAATTGAAATGATCTTGATCATTGTTTAAGTCAAGGATACACATCAACTCTTGGCAGAAATCACTGATTGTGATAGATTGGAAGCTCTCCTGGGCAGGGACACGGGCAGGTAGTGTTAACTGACCATGCCTTCTCTATAGGGACAGTATCAGCAAAAGTGCACTGAAACTCAAATTGGACATGCAAAATGTTATCCAGTGTTCCCATTTGGTTCTGCATATACAGAGAATACATCCATTAGTTAACTGCTGCAGCTTTTGCACCAATCAACTGCAACAACTAGAAGTTCGATTCTAGAGCACTTGAATAAGGGGTTGCCCCTGTTGGCTTAGATCTTTATAAAAAAGCAATATAAACTATTGCACACTGCTGAGTGTGTTTGTACAGCTAATAAATACATGACTTATTTGTGGTTCTGAAACAAAGTACAAACCTTCTCTTGCAAGTTAATTTCATTGAAAGGGGTCCCTGTCTCTGCTCCTTCTGCAGCAAATCCAGCCTATTAAAACATTAAAGGGAAACTAAGCATTTTTTTTTTTGCTCAAAGATGATTTATTGTAAAAGGATAGTAAAGAACACCACCAAGGTTACATTTTGACCATGATGCATCTTAAATTACATTACAAAGCAGTAATTAACAATGTCTGCATCATGCTATCACTATGTTGTCGCCACTCTGGGCATCATCCAGCACCATTAACCAAGTATGCACCTTAAAAGAGATGATTTAATTGCCACCCGGGGGTGGGAAGTCAGTGCAGTCTAAGCTACCTGTCCAGAGGAGCCAGATTTGTATGTACTCAAGCATCTGGCCTTTTCTGTCCAAGGCTACTCTTTCCATTGCTGCCACATTTTCCATGGCTGTATGACATTCTTTGAATATCGGTGGAAAGCAATCCTTCCAGTGTAAGGCAATCAATCTAGTGACAACAGTATTACATCTAAGGCACATTGGTGTTTGCACAACCTTCATGGCATGTAGCCTCTGCACGGTGTAGTTATATCAAATATAATTGTTGTAGTCTGTATCATTGGTTTACAGAAACTATCAAGGGCGAGCCCAAAATCAAGTCCCATTGGACATCAGTGATTGGCCCAATCTCCCCATCCCATATTGCTCTGACAGGGAGTTCTGATTGTTATGCATAGAGTTATGGAGTAATTTATATAAAGTAGAGAGTTTGCCCTTTTGACTATTATTTAATAATATAGCTACTACTGGTGAGTTGGCTAGGTCAATTAGTTTCATTCTGGCCTGTTTACTAAGAGCCAGTCTTAGTTATAGGCAATTGCCTTGTATCTTGCAAAGTTCGTATTGATATGATATTACTATTCTCCCATACATGACCAGAGTGGTGAGGTTAAGTGGGAAACTAAGCATTTGAGACAAATACTGTCCCCCATACATTGAACAGTGTTTTCCACTCTCTTTCCTCAAACTGTTCCCTTAATAGGAGCTAGCCCAATGGATTGTTTTTTTTTATCACTGCTACATAATACAGGTGTTTAGTGTCATTCATTGCAAATAACTAAATTATATTACCAAACCTAGGTCAGCTTTAGTTGGGATTCACAGACCTACTTGCATTCTAAGATAAACATTCTGATGAAAAAGGGAATTTTCTTTATAATCACCATCTTGTGTCCTTCCTCTGTTTTACGGTAATTTAAAAGGGATATTCACCTTTGAGTTAACTTTTAGTATGATGTGGAGATTGATGTTCTCAATTTGCAATTGAGTTGCAAACAATAAGTTTGTAGTTTTACAGATAATTTGTTTTTTTATTGGGTCAGTGGTCCCATTTAAAAGCTGGAAAGAGTAAAAAAAAAAACCCCTAAAAGTAGACTTTATTGCTCCTCAAATTGTCAATACATATAATTACAAATTACATTGAAAACTGAAAAAGTTTGAAGACTTTGAATCTATCCAGTTTGAAGAGTATGGCATTAATTTTACCTGGGGCTGAAAGTCGATAGGCTCTAGACCTCGACACTCAAATTCCACAATTGTCTTAAATGTCTCACTGTCTTCAGCCTATATAGTGAATTAAGAAAACATAGAACATAAATGAAACTTAATACTAAAAGATGGAAACCAGTGCTTGAGTACATTAATTTCAGTTCAGTACTTACATTGTATGGATGCAGTGAGGCAGCCAAGATATCTGGAAGGACAATATGACATGTAAATATGTTGATTATATGAGGGATGACGTCATTCAATCCCTCTGCACCCACAATTCCAGTCCCTACAGACTGTTTCCCAGTATCCATGATATCTCAATCTCCCAATTCTTCAGCTACTGATGTGAACAGTAAAATAATTAGTTGGATTAGTTAGTACATAAGTATACAGCAAATGGAAATGAATATATCCAGCACAGTAGAGTCCTGCAGCTGGTCGGGTACCCTCGGGTTACCCGCATATAACCCTGCGGGTTGCACGTAGAATTTCTGGGTGCAGGTATAGAAGTGGGCCGGTGGTTTAACAGATTGGCGGGTTGAGGGTCGGGTTGCGGATCCTCGCCATATCGATTTTTACTCCTTTTTATGAGCATGTCTACTACGGATGATGTCACTTCCGGTTTACAATGACAGCACTTCCTGTTTTACGCCTTTTTTTTCTGATCGCGGCTACTTCCGATGATGTCGCTTCCGGTTTACAACGACAGCACTTCCTGATTCTTGATGGTCAGCGGATCCGGGTTGCGGATCGCGGGCATGGTTCGGGTCGCGCAAGACTCTACAGCACAGGACTGGCCCAGGAAGTTCAGATGTAGCACTGTATATCTTTGATGCTTTTTAGGTGATAAAAATAGTAGGGTAGCATTTGGCACAGCAGATCCATCACAACATAATCCCAGAGTAAACATCTTGATCCAACATATTCTAATTGTGGGGTTCATAGAAGGTAATGGAAATATAGAGAATATTATATTCCTTCTACCAAGATGAAAACAATATTTTCTTTCCTTCAGTCTCCCTGCATTACAGACTTATTTGACTTACAGTGTAGTAACTGATACAGTTAATGACATTTCTGGTTGATTAAGAATTTAACAGTGACTACTCAGTTCTGGTCACCTGCATAGCCTGGCCACACCCCCAAGAATATATTTTAAATCATATTTTGAATTTGAAAATAGTTACAAAGGAAAACAATGTATTTTATGATCACTACTAAAATACAATGACTTTAGTCACTAATATGTGTCACTCACCTATGGAATTTTCACGGGAACACAACTTGCACCTTTGGACCATGCTGGCACTACCTCTGCCACCTTTTAGAGGAACGCTGTCCTGCAAACAAGATGTATTTTAAATGGTGTGTTTCAGTACTACTATTGAACTACTAATATCAACAGTATTACAGGAATTCCTATACATGACATTTTAGCACAGCATGAAACTTTAAATGCTCTACAAATAAATATATATACAATAATTTGTCATTCTTATCAGTGGGTGCAATCTTGAACTAATCAGTGATCGTGTAAGGCTGAAGTGAACAAATGATTTGCTTATCCACTATGTCCCTATCCAATTATGAAGCTAACAATCAAAACTAGCTGCTGGGGTATAAATACACCTGTGACATAATTGCTGAATTCAGCAGGAGACTCAGTGAGACTGTATTTGTAGGGTAATCGGATACTCTTTGTTTGGGACACAGAACTGGCCAGACTGATTGATGAAGAAAGAAATGCTGCCTGCCAGCATTCCCTGGCACCCAGTGAGTGTATATAATGAAGCTAGCCCATATGGCTGCAGCCATTGGGGAATTCTGCAGGACTTACCTTGCCCAACTTTCATGTTCAGTAGTGGGACAGATACTTTTCTTAAATATAGCATTATACCAAACCTACAGCGACTCCAAAACCTTTAGGTCCCTGTTCCCTGCTCACCATAAGTGTGATGTACTGCCATTTGTCTGTTACTTCTCCACAGTTCCCACATTTCAACTACAGAAAGAAGTGAAAGAGAGAATTAGATGTAATAAATATTTCATAAGCTCACTCATCACTACACTTGGCTTATTACATACTTCTGATTTATAAACGCATTTATGTATCATATTAATGTTGTTCCATTTAAACATTTTATAAAAACCTCTCTTTTTTTAAATCACCAGGGTTGCTTTTACTATTCACTATACAACCACTCTTTAAAAGGACAACGGTGTATGAATCACAGTGGCCAAATCCACCATTTAGCTCAGTGGTTGGCTTCTACAGCCTCAATAATTAATGTTATACATGGTACCCAGTGTGTTCTGCCCCCCATATGTAACAACAGGCTTACTCTGGTGCAGGAACTATACCAAGATGTTTGCTTTTAAACATGTGAACAGTAAATGCTTCCTGTTGATTGGTTGCTATAGGTGATTGGACATTAACAAACATTGCACCTTTTATTACAGCTTGCAGTCTTAATGGTGAGAAAATGGAAATGGAGGACACTCTAATATGCAATAATCACAATATGTCTAAATCTTTGGGGATGCAAAGAGTCCAAATAGGGCACCATACAGGTCCAAACGATAAACTCAACTACAAGGGCTTGCACACCAACAGAACAATGGATAAAGTGGTATTTCTGGAAAAATATATTTTTCATAAAATTGAATCAATAACATATAGACAAGTTTAATCTGTGTATACATACCACTCAAAATATTGTCACAATAACAGTATCAAAGATAAGGAAGCGGATACCCTTGCCCAAGAGTGAGACTTACCCCGATGTTTTGGCTGAACGCCTTTCTCAAGGGGAATTCTCACTGGGAATTTACTGAACTTTGGCAACAGCGCTACGCAACAAGTTGGCGCTATAGAAATACATGTTAATAATAACAGTAATGAAACAGAGCCACATTTCTTAGGAAGGAATAATTTCTGCAATTGGGTAGTGGCTAATCTACATGGCACAGCCCTGAGCAGCTCATTTACCACCAGGTTTACTAACTAATGCTCCGATTCAGTTCATATGAATATTAGTTAGTTACATTTCAATAGCTAAACTACTTATCCTTCCTTACTGGTTGGAGATCAATACCATGTTCTTAAAGGAGATCAATACCATGTCCTTAAAGGAAAAGTAAATGTTTTTCTTTTTCTTTCTGTAAATTTGCTCTAAACAGCCCCCCAGATTAATGTACCCTAGTCCCTGCTGCAAGTCTGCTCTGGTTTCTGTGTTATCAGCAGCTTGTTTCCCCTTCTTCCTGGTGCAGAGTGAAGCCCAGCCCCTTAGTTTACTGAGCAGTCCATTTGCTGCTGTTCCACAATAGAGAGGAAGAGGGAGCCAGTGTGTGCATTAGTAAGCTAGTTTCCCCAAGCAAAAGGTGCTACACACACTGGTCTCTGCTATGTCATAGTATGCAAATGATCTCCAGGACTAGTCCAAGACCAAGAGATAAGGTCAGCTCAGTAAGCTAAGGGGCGGGGCTTCACTCTGCACCAGGAAGAAGGGGAAACAAGCTGCTGATAACACAGAAACCAGAGCAGACTTGCAGCAGGGACTAAGGTACATTAATCTGGGGGGCTGTTTAGAGCAAATTTACAGATAGAAAAAAAAAAGGTTTACTTGTTCTTTAAAGAGAGTGATATTCTGAGACAATTTGCAATTGGTTTTCATTTTTTATTTTTTGTGGTTTTATAGGGTACAAATTACCCTAGCAACCCTGCATTGATTTGAACAAGAGACTGGAATATGAATAGGAGATGGAGTAAATAGAATGATAAGTAATAAAAAGTAGCAATTACAATACATTTGTAGCCTTATAGAGCATTTGTTTTTAGATGGTGCCAGGGACCCCAATTTGAAAGCTGCAGAAAATTGCAAATCATTAAAAAACTATGAAAAATAAATAATGAAGACCAATTGAAATGTTTCTTAGAATTGGCCCTTCTACAATATACTAAAAGTTAACTTGAAGGTGAACCGCCCCTTCAAAAAATACTTGAAAAATAGAAGAAAGTACTCTTCAAATTTGGAAAAGTGGAGATAAATCACTCTAACTTGAGAAAGATTTACAGTACTGTAACCAGAAAATGCATCCTGAAGTGTTGCGTTCTACTTAATCAAATAGAATATTGTTATGTATCGCACAATATCTAGTATATGAAGGGGTTGGTTACCTTTAAATTATCTTTTAGTATGGCGTAGAGAGTAATATTCTAAGAAAATTTGCAACTGCCTTTAAATTTTTTATGGTTTTTGAGTTATTTAGCTTTTTATTCAGTATTAATTTGTAGTCTCTGCAATCTGGTTGCTAGGGTTCAAATTAACCTAGCAACCATGCATTGATTCGAACAGGAGAAGGGAATATGAGTAGGAGAGGGCCTGGATAGAAAGACGAGCAATAAAAAGTAGCAGTAACAATACATTTGTAGCCTTAAGGAGCATTTAATTTAAATGGGGTCAGTGACCCCATTTGAAAGCTGGAAAGTGTCAGAAGCAAATAACTCGAAAACTATAAAAAATAAATAATGAAGACCACTTGAAACGTTGCTTAGAATGACCTATTCTAGAAAATACTACAAGTTAAATGAAAGTTGAACCACCCCTTTAAGAAAATCATACTGTATTTAAATAAATTAGTCACAGAGATAATTTATATTTAAGTAGGACTCTTAAAGGAGAAGGAAACCCTTTTGGCGCAAAATCCCTCCCCTCCAGCCTACTTCCCCCCCCCCCGGGAAATTGCCCCAAACTTGTTACTTACCCCTCAGTACAGGTCCTATCCATGGAGTTCATAAGGGCCATCTTCTTTCTGGATCCATCAGTGTTTGGTGGTGCATGCGCAGAAGGAGCATTTGCCAATTCAACTCTACTGCGCCGAAAGTCACAAAGTCAGAAAACTTTGTGACTTTTGGCGCATGAGCAGCAGAGCTGAACCAGCAAATACTCCTACTGCGCATGCTCCGCCAATCCCTGATGGATCCAGGAAGAAGACTGCACGGAAGAAGATGGCCCTTGTGTACTCCATGGACAGGACCTGTGCTGAGTGTTAAGTAGCAAATTAGGGGCATTTGGCAGGGGGGAGGAGGGGCTACAGGAGGGGGAGGGGTTTTGCGCTGAAAGGGTTTCCTTCTCCTTTAAGCTACAAAAGGTTGGGGCCACATGAACAGAATAACAAATATGTAACATCACCTTCAGAAACCACCTGAAATCTTCTCCATGTGACCGCAGCCGAGTTATGTTCTCCAGAGAGGCTTTGAACTGCAGAGCAAATTTCTGGGGAGAGAATCAAACTAATATTCATATACACATTCGGATGTATCTAAAAAGGAAGTCACTTGCTTAATAATGAATTGAAACATAATTGGCCTTTGGGACAGAATTGGTCTAAATATTCAAAATGATACCTATGCTAATCTATATCATAGAATCTCTAACTTAGTAATTATTTGACTCCAAAACACCTACTGCAGTATAAATGTGAGAAAACCATGGTTCAAATCAGGTTACACCAGGAATTATGTGGCCATGTTTGCCCATCTCTCTCTTCCCCTGTCCCTCCCAATACCATCACTATGCACCCAACACCTCTCTCATGTATGTCTGGCCCTCAAGCCTCATCTAGATCCCTGACATAACTTCTGTTTATCCCCAAAAAATCATTCCAGTGATCTCCAAATTGATTCCTAGACTTTAAAGTGATACTGACACTAAAAAATTAATTTTAACATATGAATGTACATTAAATTTTACCTATAGGTCATGTTGATCATTTTTTGCGGAGAGGTTTGTTTTTGTATATAATTGTTAGTTGAAGTTCCTAAGCCTGACTCTGATACTCTCTGACTTTGCCAACCTGAATGTCCCATCTCAGCCTGTTAGTTACAGTTTCTAATGCTAACGGACTCCTGCTGCACAAATATGGCAGCCCCCTCATACAGGAACATGGGGGATCAGACAGGTAATGTAAAAGCATCATGCAAATGCTTTATGTCAAAGTTAGAAGTAGCTTTCAAAGCCAGTATAATAAAAGATGTAAAAAAGAATTTAATTTCATGTATCTCTTTAAAGGGGAATTCAACCCCTCCCCCCAGCCTACCTCTCCCCTGGGGCAAATGCCCCCAAGTCGCTACTTACCCCTCCATGCAGGTCCCCTCCAGCCAGGTTCCCGGGCGCCATCTTCTACAGCATGTCGGCGCATGTGCAGTAGGACGCATTTGCTGGTTTGTACTACTGCGCATGCTTCTAAAGTTCACGAAGATCAATCGGCAAGCTTTGTTAACTTTAGGCACATGCGCAGTAGTACAAACCGGTAAATGCGTCCTACTGCTCATGCGCCGACTGAATAAGACATTGCTGTAGAAGATGGCGCCTGTGAAGCTGACTGGAGGGGACCTGCACCGAGGGCTAAGTAACGACTTAGGGGCATTTCCCCTTGGGGAGAGGTAGGCCAGGGGGGAGAGGTAGGCCAGGGGGGAGCTGGGTCTACATGGGGTGGGGGTTAGCGCGGAAGGGGTTGTATTCCCCTTTAATAGAAAAAAGATAAATATATAGGAGCCAGTAATTTTTTTTTCTGGAAAAGCAGGCACCCCTAACAACAGAGCTTGCCAACACTGCTTTAACTTAATGATGTGGTCCAATTTACTTCTTGCCAGGCCAGGGCCTACCCAGTAACCACTGACCTAATATTCGGTGCCCCCGGCTAAGTTTGTAGTAGCAGGCCCCATCAATATGTACTGCAGACTTTACACAAACACCAAGCTCTAGATCAGGCCCTCAGTGTCAGCACTTTAATACAGCAAACTATCCTTTTTAACAGCTTCACGCATTCCCCACGGCTTAGGGCATTTGTACTCTCAGGGACAGAGAGTTAACACTTGTAGCATTAATTCTGTAGAAATAAATCATTTCCCGCTGCGGCCATAACAGTAAGCACTGGTTACAAAAACACACCAGCGCATTCACAGAAAGCGAGAAGTCACACAAATGCCTCAGAGCGACTACGTTCGGCACTTACCACCATGACGTCACACCCCTTTACGCCGCGTGTGACGGACGTAGCGTCACGTGTCCAGTAAATGCGTGCCCACGTTCACGCGTTACAAACATTTCAAGAAAGGAAAATAGGGTAGACCTACTAAATGTGGACTGGGACAAGATCAGTAAACATGGGGCACATGCGCGAGACAAATTGTGTCGCTGCAAATCTACGAACTCCAGTTTGCCTGCTGCATGCCATGTAGCAATGCATCAGCTTGGCACAGACATTTCCCTTCCAGCCTACCCGTGGCCGGATTAGCTATGCCCTTTGCATTCACTTTCACAAAAGTACGTGACGTTTTAGTAGTACTCATAATAAATGACATAATAGCAGGTCATTATATTTAGTAGCAGTGTTATGAACTCTTTGTACATGCCATAAAGTAGCAGTACGCCAGATTAAACCGTGAATGGGAAATGGTATACCAAATTACCAATTGAAAGATTTTCTGAGGCACATACCTCCAACATTTTGGAAGTTAAGAGGGACAAAAAATGTTTCCACAAGTAGCGCAGAAAATTTTTGTGACCACACCCCCTAATTACCATGTTCATTTTACAAAATTTGTCAGATTATGAAAGTTTGATTATTTCTCCAGTTGCAATTACTTATTTTCTTAGTTCAAAAGTATTACAAAGTATGTTATTTGCACCTGTTAGCTGTTCTGGGCTCTCTGTCAAAAGCCAATTAAGTTAGAAACTTTGTTTCTTTTTCTGGCTGTTCAGTGCAGAGAAAAGAGCGACTTTCCAGTACAAATGAGGGTCTGCGGGTTGAGCTGTAAAAAGAGGGACAGTCCCTCCAGAAAAGGGACAGTTGGGAGGTGTGCTGAGAAGGAATATGATTTTTATAGGCTGTAGTCTTTTTGTTTTTTAACGACAGCATAATGGATATCAAGTTATGCAAAATAAATATGATGTAATGAACATACTTTTTGTATCTTTTTTTTAAAACTTAAATGAGACATTAAGAAGCTATTCCAAATTAATTTCTATTTTATTTGTCAAGCAAAATAAACTTTACTTCCACTATATAATTAAAATCTTGGTCCTTTAGTCTCAGAATTACACAATAAAATAAAGTAAGAAGGCACACACCCTTAAAATAAGGTAAATGAGGTGCTTACCCATAAGAGACTCCCCATGAGGGTCTCCAAGCATATATACAAAAAAAAAAAAAAAAAAAAAAAAAAAAAAAAAAAAAAAAGATTGCACACTAAAAATTCTAAAAAGGCAATATTTATTGCATAAAAAGAAGTAGGGTTACAAAAATAAAAAGCGAGACCAACATGTTTTGACCATAGTGGTCTTCCTCAGGGGCGCAAATAATAAACAATCAAAAAGAAGGCATTGATCAGTGTAAAAATAAAAACTGGGTTGATAGTCTGTGCAAAAAACTATGTTTTAGCCAAAAATGTAATGTATAAAGGCTGGAGTGACTGGATACCCAACATAATAGCAAGAACACTACTTTCTGCTTTGCAGCACTCTTGGTTTCCACTGATTGGTTACCAGGCAGTAACCAGAGACTTGAAAACTGTTGCTCTGAATCTGTGTTGCATGCAGCGGATCAATTGCAAACTCACCGAAAAGTTGTGTCCCATGTGGCCCCTAGCGTTGCCACCTGACCAGTAAAAATGATTCTTTAGGTCAATGTTATGTATAGGGAAATAAGATTAAAAAACAATTAAGGTGGTATTTTTTTTCCAAAAAAAGGTGGCAACCCTAGTGCCCCCCCTTAAAGTTGCTGACAGAGTTAGAGAGCTGAAAAGCAGAAAGTTGGATTCTGTTATATTATTATTATGCACAGCCTATTTACCCAGATGTTATTTTCACACTGAACTGTTCTTTTAAAGTGATACTGACACTAAAAAATAAATTTTAACATATGAATGTACATCAATTGTTACCTATTGGTCATGTTGATAATTTTTTGTGGAAAGGTTTGTTTATGTATATAACTGTTAGCTGAAACTTCTAAGTCTGACTCTTTGACACTGACTTTGCCAACCTAACAGTCCCAGCTCAGTCTGTTAGTTGCAGTTTCTAGTGATAACAAATGCCTGCTGCACAAATATGGCAGCCCCCCTTATACAGGAACATGGGGGATCAGACAGGTAATGTAAGTAGCTTTCAAAGCCAATATTATAATAGATGTAAAAAAAACGTTTAATTTCAGGTGGCAGAATCTCTTTAAGGTAAGCTTTGTATCATCCCAAAATCTTGTTTATGTGTCACAGTAGGTGATGTAATGGCCAGCACTGGCTACACAATTAAATGGTGAGGAGGGGGGGGGGCATGAGGAGTGCAGTGGCACCAAGCTAGTACAGAATGGAAAGTGAAAATAATTGCCTGTCCTACCTCTTTGCCCTTAGATAGAGGCAGCTGAAATTTTAAAAATTTTAGAACAGGTATGGATGTTTTCATTGTAAAACAAATTTGGGTTCCGTGTTTAACTTTAAAAGGGCTCCTGTTATACAGATTTTGACAGGCCCCTTTAAGAATTTTTTTATTTATGCCATAAACTTGGCAAAGCATGAAATGGATACATTCTATGCCCTGTTCAAACGAGCATAACCAACACAAGTCAGTAGTGTGCACTGTGAAGCCTTCTGTATAAGGAGTTGCTCCTTAGGACCAGTCAAGAAAAAGCTCTGTCCTCTTTCTGGAATGTTGTAGCTCACTTTCAAGATCCAATGTCGTTTTAAATTTTGCAGTTTAATACAAAATTTTTCTTTTTAATACTGTGATTTGTACAGCAGGGTGGCTGGATCTATGCCGTACTCATCATTGCAGCATGCATAAATGGAAATATGCTGGACGAGTGTGCTATTGTCATTTCTAAATTGTGGGCATTCCTAGCATCTTGCCCCCCATCTAGATGCCAGGAACAATACATTTATGAAAACTGAGATGAAAAGTACCAGCCAAAAAAAACCCAAAAGAACACTATGGCCGGTTTACAAAAACAAGTGCTAAATCACATTAGCAACCAATTTTATTTTCTAAACTTTAGTAATTATACATGGATCTCCACGGATAAGAGCACTATTGAGTTTGCTTTGAATGACTTTGAAATAAGGATAGCACGGAAAACTTGCGACATCAGCAATGCCCTGCATACAGTAATTCGACATATCCATAAAACACTTCATAAAAGAATCATACTATTATACAAAGCCTGTGACATCACAGAATAAGTCGGGCAACTGGAAAACATAGCCAGGACTAAATGGTGTAACCTGCTTTTAAACTTCCCTTAAAGGAACAGTAGCATCAAATTTTTTTATTAAAAAATTAGTTAAAACATAACGAAAAAAAAAAACACCAACAAATATTATAGTTTAAAATCAAAAAGTCTTTATTAAGAAATAACTTACATAAATTCTGCTTCCTGTCCTGTACTGCAACGGCGAAAAGGCGACCATCGATGGAGCAGCGTTCGATTTCTCCTCCCTGGCTCTCTGCTGCTTCCATGTGCAGGCGTTTCCAGGATGAACGATGCCGGCTGCTCTCTGCGCTGTGCTCTTCGGGGGGGCTTTGCTTTGTAGGGGTGACCGGTATTGTCTGTCTGCCTAAGCGCCAACTCCAGCCTTGGGGCATCAGGGAGCCAGGAAAGTTAATGGTGCTCTGGGAGGTTGCTGAGCTGACAGAGCTGCGGCTCCGCTAGAGTCCGCCAGGTAGTGATTGCACTTGTGGAAGCAAGAAGAATAGGGAGATTCTGGCACAGAGGAGTTGCATAGCATTGGCTGATGGGATTATACTGCGTGGTGCCTTACCCAAAACACTAATAATTCTTTCGTTATAGAAAGGCCGTATTATTGACGCCGCCCCTCATAGCAAAGCTCAGATGCACGCTATAATACTAGCCAGGCAGGGCAAGCACATCCTACTGCTAAAAACGAGAGAAGCACGATAAGTTCAGCGGCGGCGACAGTGCCACTAAGTGTAACACAAATAAAGCAACAACAAGACGGAACTCACTCAGACTTTCACGAGCCCGGGCACGTGTTGCTATAGATCAGAGCAGCATCCGAGCGGACAGAGCTGCGACCACCAGCACTTTCCGAAGCAAAGCAAAAGTGAACGAGTTGCAGCTTATGAACCCATAAGGTAAGGACAGGAAGCGTTTTACGGGGACAGGTCCACAGTTGTTAGAAAAAAAAACTTACGCTTTGCTACGGAAAGTGCTGGCGGTCTCTAGCGGAGCCGCAGCTCTGTCACCTCCCAGAGCACCATTAACTTTCCTGGCTCCCTGATGCCCCAAGGCTGGAGTTGGCGCTTAGGCAGACAGACAATACCGGTCACCCCTATAAAGCAAAGCCCCCCCGAAGAGCACAGTGCAGAGAGCAGCCGGCATCGTTCATCCTGGAAGCAGCAGAGAGCCAGGGAGGAGAAATCGAACGCTGCTCCATCGATGGTCGCCTTTTCGCCGTTGCAGTAGAGGACAGGAAGCAGAATTTATGTAAGTTATTTCTTAATAAAGACTTTTTGAACTATAATATGTGTTGGTGTTTTTTTAATAAAAAATGTTGATGTTACTGTTCCTTTAACTAAACCATTCCAGTAAGCAGAGGCCTTACTGCACACCCATAATTCCATTTCATTTTCAGTGATGTAGATGTAACCTCTTGCATTTTCTTCTGTATTCGGCTTCTCACCATTATGCAGATTCATTCTGAAGTTAGATTTCTATTATTTTTATCATTAGCCTTTTTATTCACGACCACTCATCTTCATCTTCGTGTCTATGAACTGCCTACCACAGCTAGGGTACAGCTTTCAAGTTTGGAATGTAAAACAAACAAGTCAATTAAGTGAACATATACAGGTATAGGATCGATTATCCAGAATCATCGGGACCTGGGGCTTGCTGGATAACGGGTCTTTCAGTAATTTGGATCTCCACACCATAAGTCTACTAGAAAATCATATAAACATTAAATAAACCCAATAGGCTGGTTTTGCTTCAAAAAAGGATTAATTATATCTTAGTTGGGACCAAATACAAGCTAATGTTTTATTATTACAGAGAAAAAGGAAATAATTTTTAAAATGTTGGATCGAAAAAGACGAACTTTACATTAAAAAAATAACCGTGATCATTGTTTTTGCAAAATTTTATTAAAGTGTGACATGTCTGCAGACATAAAACCAGGATACCAAACATAAAAAACATCAGATGAACAATCTAGGAAAATAATATACACTCCCATCCATAAAAAAAAAGAAACCCATTCCATTAGATGGGTTTAATTTTGAAGTGAAGTCCAATCAAACTGAAAACCAAACACTTCAGGTCCTGAACTAAGTAGTAGAATACTCGTAAGCCCTCTGGATCTCTGTAAGAAATAAAACGCGTAATTATGTTTTTTTTCCTGAGAGAGAGAAGTTTGTTGACATGTTGCCATATCCCCCTAGGTGCTTTACAAATTGGCATATTAAATCTTAATTTGGCACATAGAGAAAATTAGTCATTCACAGATTAAGAACAGAACATAACCTTAGTGATGGTGCCAAAGGCTTTTGCTCATTTGAAGATGTGAAACCACGTAATATGCTTGATTTTACTATATACATTATGCAGGTTGGAGTATGTATCCTGTTTTGATAATATTTACAGCTCTTCCTGGGGGTTGGCCAGGTGACTTGTCTGCCAAACTACATTGGGGGTAAGGGGGACAACTTCAGATTTTGTGCCAAGTATCAATAAATCTGTTTTATCTAAATGTATGAGTTTCAATCACTCTACAGAACTCTTCTCTACAAAGGGCAGTATATCCAGTTTAACGTGTTGTCCTTTATTAGTCAGTTTCCACTGTAAAATTAAATTGGTAACAAGAGGTAAACATTGATACCAACCCTCTGGTCAAAATTATTTGAATAGGGTTTGTGTTAAATACAAATTTTGTCTTTTGCTTTAATGAGAAGATTCAGAGTTTTGCTATTTCTTGAGAAAACATGTTTGGGCCTTGCAAGGGAAACAGATTTACATCTGCACTTGTTCCTTGCAAAATGAACAGATTAAATAACCATGGTCATTAAATCAAGTAATAAAAATAGTATTTTTTCCATCCATGGTTAAAACAATAGGCAAAAGTATGTTTAGCATATTCTTAAAGGGATACTGTCATGGGAAAACATGTTTTTTTTTTCAAAACATATCAGTTAATCAGTGCTGCTCTAGCAGAATTCTGCACTGAAATCCATTTCTAAAATGACCTAAGATTTTTCTATATTTAATTTTGAAATCTGACAGAGCTAGACATATTGTCAGTTTCCCAGGTGCCTCCAGTCATGTGACTTGTGTCAGCACTTTAGGATGGAATTGCTTTCTGGCAGGCTGGTATTTCTCCTACTTAATTGAGTGCTGTTCTTAGATCTACCAGTGAGGAGTTCTTGTGTAAGGGCCCTTACACACGGGCACTTTTGACCAGCGCTCCCCTGCGTTCTGTTTGGCTGCGTTCAGCCGCAGGGGAGCGGTTGTACCCATGAGACACGTGTAAGCGCCGAATGCAGGTTCAGGCGCAACGTGCTGCATCTGAACCTGCTTTCAGCATTTAAACGCATCTCGTGGGTACAACCTCATTGAAATGAATGAGGTGTGTCTAGACCTGCTCCCCTGCGGCTGAACGCAGGTCAAAAACGCCCATGTGTAAGGGCCCTTATGGAACTGCTATCTGGTTGCCTTCCCAATGTTCTGTTAGGCTGCTGGGGAGGAAAGGGAGGGGGTGATATCACTCCAACTTGCAGTACAGCAGTTAATAGTGAATGAAGTTTATTAGAGCACAAGTCACAGGACTTGGGGCAGCTGGGAAACTGACAATATGTCTAGCCCCATGACAGATTTCAAAATGAAAGGAGAACTAAACCCTAAAAAAAGAATATGGTTAAAATGCCATATTTATATACTGGACTTAATGCACCAGCCTAAAGTTTCAGCTTGTCAATAGCAGCATTTGCAGGACTAGAAACTTGTCACAGGGGGTCACCATCTTGGAAAGTGTCTGTGACACACATAATCAGCAGGCTCTAAGCAGCTGTTTTGAAGCTAAACTTAGGGGTCGTCACAATTTAGCAAGTCTGTAATTTAAACCAATGCTACAAGGCTGATTAGATTCTGATGAATTGCAGTGGTTTATGTGCTGCCATGTAGTAATACGTGTATTAACTACTAATCAGCATCATATTGTGACATTTCTATTCTATCTGTACTGCATGTTGTGAGTGGGTCCCTAAGCTCAGTAAGTGACAGCGGCACAGAGCATTGCAGTGAATCAGCAGAAAAGAAGATGGGGAGCTACTGGGGCATCTTTGGAGACACAGTTCTTCACTGCTAAAGGGCCATGGTTGCCATGGGCTGGTACAGAAGCCTAAAACAATGTACAATATTTGCAGTCTACCTCTTTAGTTCTCCTTTAAAAGTAGAGCGAACAAGATTATACTGCCCCTTTAAGTAAAACTGGGGAAATGTAGTCAAGAAAGAATGTGGTAGTATTTATTTATGACTTACTTGGACTGATTCACATCAATAAGCGATCCAATTTTGGACGTAGTAAAAGAAATGTGTTCATCACCAATAACTATCTCCAACTCCTGAACAAGCACAAAAAGAACTTTAGTAGATTAAGAAGAATAAAAAGGCAGTGTCGATTATGGAATACTTGGTAGAATTACATACCTGCCGTCCTACTCTATCTGGTGGGGGCCACAATGCATCATCTTCTTTTGTGATCTCACTGTCATCTATGATCCTTTTTAATTCCTCCATTACACTTTTGTGTACATAAGCCTGACAAGAAAAACACAAACCATCAGAACACATTCTAGGAACTAAGCAGGCATTCAAGATGGACCACGAGGAATTTATATTTGTCTATGGTTTTCATTTCCCCAACTATGCAGTGTGACACTTGTTACAACAAATGAATGGACTAGCGCTATCATATACAGATATATTCCCTCATCATTACACCTATTACAACAGGACTTGTTCAAACTAAGTTTATACGTACTCCTCAAAACATATTCCAGGCAGAAGATGGAAAATGGATGAAATACATTAATATACAATTTGATGATGTACTCCAGATGATCACTAAGAGAAATGGCAAAAGCATCAGAAAAAAGGGGGGTAAAAAAGTCAAGGAATTAAGGAGGTCTACTTGGCATTCTCTACATAGTCTCCAGTTGAACAAATTAATCACATATACAAATTTACATACCCCCACAACCCTTATGGACTTTAATAGAAACCATCACAACACACACCTCCACAAAATTACCTTTGCCCTGCTGTTATAGCATAATCCCCAAAGTAACACTCCCCCTATTGTCATTTCTCCATAAACTTTGTAAGTCCATTTATTTTAACAGTATTGTGTATACCAGCACTATATATGTAATCTCACAGAAATGGATTGAGTTGGAGTTCAGAATTTTGTTCACAAAGGAGCACACACATTAGGCAGCTGAACTGAGCACTTTTGCTGGGTATAGTTAAAAACATGTTTATTTTAGAAAGGTGGGGGGCAAGAGTAGCAGCCCAGACAATGGGTGAAGAGGCACCTGAAAAAGTACTGCTTAGATTTTGGCTGCTGCTAAAGGAAGAAATAATGGAAACTAAAGTGATCTGCTAGATAGAAGGAAAGGATGAAGAAGCAGAGTAATGTTACAACAAAGGCTGAAAAGTAGAGCTAGGTCAGCAGCAGATTGCAATTCATTGTCATAAACAATATTTGTATATATTAACGGGGGAAATACAGCGAAACCTTAATTTACATACTACATTTACATTCTACCACATCTTACATTTTTTTTTTATCAGCCCAATAATATATAATGTTGATTACTTTCCCTGATTTTACATTTAACAGGTTTTTCAACTATTTCTTTCTGGTCTCCTGAAAAAACCTAAAACTTGCTGTTTAATCACTGCACAAACTAACCAAATGACCCTGATCAGAAGTTTACATACCCCAGTTCTTAATACCATGTATTGCCCCCTTTAACATCAATGACAGCTTGAAGTCTTTTGTGGTAGCTGTGGATGAGGCTTCTCAGACGGTAAAGCTGCGCATTCTTCCTGGCAAAAAGGCTGTCTTGCATGAAGTGCACGTTTGAGGTCTCCCCAGAGTGGCTCAATGATATGGAGGTCAGGAGACTAAGACGACCACTCGAGAACCTTTCACTGCAAGTCCAAAGGTTGTGGTGCACTGCCAAGGCCAAATAATCGCTCAAGTTTGGCCTTGGAAGTGCGCTGCAACAGTCGGACTTGAAGTGAAAGGTTGTTCCCTTAGTGATGGACTCTGGGCAGTTGCATCCGGGTCAAAATACGGAAAGTGTAAGCTGATCCTTTTTGTATCTGGGAGTGAATACTGTGAAAGTTTGTGGCACAGGTGGATTTATCGGCGATACTATCAAGAGCAAGGTTTGGGGTGGTCTGCTCCCAAACCAACACACCATATGGGTGAGCAGCTACAAACAATATTGTAAACTATAACTAAAAGGATCATGTGATATGAATTTACCACAGAAAGTCTTAATAAGGGTGCTGAGCTGTGTATGTGCATGAGTAAATGCCATTCCAGAACCTTCACTTTATTTTGCTGTAGCCACTGACAAGTCGACTTGGCCTTGTGTTTTGGATCATTGTCATGTTGGAATGTCCAAGTTCATCCCATGAGAGGCTTATGGGCTGATGAGTGCAAATATTTGTGGGCTTTTCCTTGCATCCCGAACATTTTTTCTGGCAGTTGTGGCTGATGTTTTAGTTATTCTACCTGACCGTGGTTTGGTTTCAACAGAACCCTTTATTTTCCACTTAGAGTTTGAACAATGTTGATTGGCATTCTCAATTCTTTTGATCTTTTCTTATCTTTTTTCTGTTTTATAGAGTTCAACTACCTTTTCCCATGACTTAGAATTCAAAAAACATCAGTGCAGCACTGGATGAAAGATGCAAGGCTCTGTCAGGAGTCCAGAAAGTAATTGACCTTTTATACACACCCACTTATTACAAGCAAACAGATCACAGGTGAAGATGGTTACCTTTAATAGCCATTCTAATCGTTTTGTGTCAAGTTGTGTGCATGTTATCAGGCCAAATCAACAGGGTATGTAAATTTTTGATCAGGGTCATTTGTGTAGTGATTATGATTTAAAAAGAGTAAACACAGTTGTTTGACAATAAATGGCTTCAACCAACCACTAATCATAAGTGAAAGAAAAGTTTGTGTCATTATATTCAGATTCTCTGAAAACTGGTTAAGAAATCATAAATTCTGCCAGGGTATGAGTACAACTGTTTACTGGTTTATACTAAACAAGCACAAGCCCAACAAGGCTATTGGAGTGTCTACTGTTCAGACAAAACAAAAAGAGAAAGTAGCATGTAGTACATATTTACCTCCTTCCTAATCATTACATCATTCTTATAATTGCTGTTGTTGGCATAACGGAGTTTTCCTGTAAGGAAAGGGAGGGACAAAAGGTCATTGCTAATAAAATTCAACAATAACAACAAGTTACTAAATTGATAGTTATATTACTTTTTTGGGGGGAAATAAAATGCAATAGTGAAACACAAAATTTGGGGAAGTAAAATAGTGGCTCTACTGTAATTGGACTTCCTTAAGGTGGCCATACACGGGCAGATAAAAGCTGCCAACAGACTGTGTCAGCAGCTTATCGGCACGTGTGGGGGGCCCTCCGACGGGCTTTCCCGATCGATATCTGGCTGAAAGTCGGCCAGATGTCGATCGGGCAGGATTACAAATCGAAGTCGGATCGCGGCCCTAGGGCCCACGATCGGATCAGCCCGATATCACCCACCTCAAGGTGGGCATATCGGGGAGAGATCCGCTCGTTTGGCGACATCGCCAAACGAGTGGATCTCTACATGTATGGCCACCTTTACTCTTAAGTTTTTCTATAACGAACACAGTTTTCTCGCAAGATGTTTTTTTCGTTTTCATGGTTTTAACAGTTTTCCAGACGTTACACTGGTTTGACGCTGTACCCTGGGAAATGTAAATTTGGGGTTCTACTGTAGTATGCATGCATTTATTTATACAGGGCTCTTGCATACACAGTGCTGTATATTTTTACAATATATTAATAGAATTGCAATAAATATATGGCATAATTTTGTACTGTAATACACTGTTGTTAGCAGTATACTAAATCATATATATATCGTAATATGCAAAGATCACATACACCAAGCAACAAAAGAGGCCAAGGGATTACACAGTCCAAACATAGAAATAAAAAAAGTCTATTAAATAAGAACATCATAAAAAATCCCAAGACGTTTGTATTTTTTTTTTTTTGGAGTGTGCAATCCCTTGTCCTCTTTTGTTTAATGGATTTGGGGTTGTGTGTGGCAGATTCCAGTGGATTGGCACTGCGTTTATTCAGATCACCCCTGAAATAAATCGGTTGACTTTGGAAGAAAAAAAAAACAAACAAAAAAAAAAAACAGTATTATGCCATGAGCATAGTGCGCCTGTTATATTATGGTTGCTTACTAGGAGATAGGAGATCCTTTTGAAAACCTCTGTAAAACAGAGGTGTGTGTGTGAATTACCTTTTGCATAGACCAGTGTAAGTGAAAGAGGAGTAACTTTTTTGGGTAGAAGCCCGATCAGGAAAGCCCGTCGAAGAGCCGCATACACGGGCTGATAAAAGCTGTCGACAGACCAAGTCGGCAACTTATCGGCCTGTCTATGGCCACCTTAAGGGTAAGGACACACGAGGCGTTTTGTCGCCAGCGTTTTTAAAAAGCAAATCGCGGCGACAAGGCGATCGTCTTTTTCGAACAGGCGATTCCCAGCGACAATTTGCACAGAGCGATTTGTATCCCATTGCTCTGTGCGGTACGTGCTCCACCCACGTGCTCTCGGCGTTCCTCAACCAGCTCAATTAGCCTGTCTATCAAAAAAGTGCTTCAAAAAAGGCATTTTCCAGCGTGTTTTCGTCCGAGTTTTGTTCGGCGTGTTGTCTCGGCGTCTCTCCTCGAGCGTTTGTGCTTCCCGCTGTAACCTAGCGTCTTTGTATTCCTGCGCCTTTACGTTCTTGCGTCATTGCGCAGTGTAATTTGAATACAATCGCTGCTACTTATCTGTATGTGTGTACGTGTCTAGGAGATTTCAGTGCTTTTCTAAGTACATGCTATTTCTGATGAATCGCTCGGAAAAGGGTCTCAGTGCGTTTTGGAGCTACAGGCGATTCACAAACGCGCTGTGTGCACAGTAGCTGGCGACTTTCATATGGTTTTGTGCTGAGACAAAACGAGCGACATGTCGCCGCGATTTGCTTTTTAAAAACGCTGGCGATAAATCGCCTCGTGTGTCCTTACCCTAAAGGAGCTGTTATCTGGTTACCTTCCCATTGTTCAGCTGCTGGGGGGGGGGGGGGAAGAGTAAAGAGTGATTGAAGTTTATCATAGTCACATGACTTGGGGCAGCTGGGGAATTGACAATATGTCCAGCCCCATGTCAGATTTCAAAATGAAATATAAAAAAATCTGTTAGTTCCTTTGAGAAATGGATTTCAATGCAGAATTCTTCTGGAACAGTTCTATTAACTGATGCATTTTGGGGAAAAAACTATTTCCATGACAGGATCCCTTTAAGTAACTTTATAATTTATATGTAAGAATGTTGCTGCAATTAACAATATACAGAGGAAAATGTTCATTGGTCATAAAAACATTTTCCCTTTCCAGGAACACTTGCAAGCAGTAAAACATGAGAATGTAAGCAAACCGATTGCCACAACAAAACTGTATCCAAAGGTGAGCAATTTCCATATAATTAACTACTAAGACAGATGCAACAATTCAGGGTGAAATGTATCTAAATGCATTTTCCCCAATAGTTACAAAGTCACTAAAACTTAACCTTTAATAATTGTTACAATAAAAACAGGTGGCCCATACACATATAGACTCACTGCTTAAAAAAATAATCAGAGCAGTGCAGGATATTATCCTTAAAATAAACATATATATGAAATCCTCAAAGAGGTGGATCAGTGAAGTAACTTGGTTCAATGCTAGTGCACAATATTTCTATCTGCCCAGAACCCTCGCTTACAAAGTTTCCACACGCGCCAACCTGACTGCCAGAGGTAGAACCTTTTCAGATCGTTAACCTGTCCAAAATAACTCTAAAGAACCAAACTACAGTTTTCCAAAAGGGCTTACCATTTGCACCCACCAATGACTTTAAATTTTTTGATTGGATTAAGGGTCTCAAATTGTTTGGTAGGAAACTTACTACACAAGCATTTTAGTAAGGAAACCAAACAAGATACCTTGTCAGCTGAAGAAGTACAAGCATTACAAGATTTATTCTAGAGGACAATCAGGAAAGGAGGGAAATAGCTAAAGGCCAGGTCGCCCCATAGTATCAGGAATCAGAAGCCTAACAACCATCCAGCATATACATAGATAAAATCTTGAAACCATTTGTATCAGACCTTCCATCTTTCAACCAGAATACAATGGAAGCATTAAGGCCATCTGGGCGGTATTGTCCTTGACAATGAACAGCGGGCCTGTCTCGATGTGGAATCACTCTACGCGAGTATTCTGCTCCAAGTGGGATTAGAGGCAGTGAAACAGACTCAGAAACATATACCAATATCAACCTTAAAGTAACAACTGAAATTAACAGACTCAGTTATCTCTTTCGGGGAGATGATAACCGTATACAAACATCAGTTTTCAGAAAAGAGACGCCACCAAAAGTCTAATACATGCCACCAGCCAACACCCACATAATACTATAAGGTGCATCCCTATTGGACAATATTTGAGGGTCAGAAGGCAGTGCAGTACCTTAAATGATTTTAAAATTTAAGCTAAAAAACTATATTTGAGAATTAAACAAAGAGGCTATAGCCATAACTGCTTTAAAAAGGCATATAAAAAATGCCTTCTGAGCAGATAGGAGTTAATCACATTATCTCATCACCTCGAGAGGATCTGCTCAAGAGTTATACTTTATCAGTAACTAATTATAAAATCAGTATAATAAACTGAAAATTTTGGATATTGATATAAAATGATTTGATATTTCGTTGGATCATAATTCAGACAGGTCCACAAATTCATTAGTACAGAATTAATATAAATATGGAATTCATATATCTACAGTCATAAGAGTTAATAACATACAAAAAATTAATCAAGGAAAACTGTCATTTATTGTAGATATAAAATCAAATTGGTGATTGAAGTATGTGGATTTAATGGTGTTTGGGAACAGACATACGCAGTAATAAGGATAAAAGAAAAAATCTTTGCAAGAAAGTTTAGCCCCATGCATTCGGCAACTTCAAATAGAGAAGTAAGGGCAAACGGTGTGCATGAAGAGTTCTGGCATTCAACAGTGCCGCAGTTCTGGAATACTAGGTACATGCACAAAACCGGTAGTGACATGGAAGTGGAAACCTGGAACAATATGGGAGCTCAGTTGTTGTTGGTAGCCTATTTAAACCACAATCAGCATCACGCCCATCACTTATGCCCCTGAGGAAGCTGCAGTGGCATCGAAACATGTAGGACATAGGTGGACGTTGAGGAGACCAGCTACCACACAGACAGGCAGGTTGGTAATAGGGTTGCCACCTTTTCTTGCAAAAAAAATACTGACCTTCCAATATATTTACCTTTTTCCCTATTAATAACATTGGGATCAACCATCATTTTTAGCGGCCAGGCCAGTAAAATACTGGTCAAGTGGCAACGCTAGTTGGCAGGTGTGGGAATTTTCAAAGGGAGTAAGTTACTTCACTTATGTGAACACTTACCACCGATCCACTTCTTCGAGGTTTAAATATATCCATTTATTTTAAGGATAATATCATGCACTGCTCTGAATTTTTAAGCAGCGAGTGTTTGTGCCACGTGTTTTATTTGTAAAAATTATTAAAGGTTAAGTTTTAGTGACTTTGGACAGTATCTGAACGGGTTTCCTGGCAACAATTAGGGGGGAAGCATTCAGATACATTTCACCCAGAATTGTTGCATTTGTCTTAGTAAAGCAGTAAAACACCCTATGGGCCATGGCACTACAGTCATAGCTGCTCCTGACTAGAATTATTGTGGTCCAGTCCAGTGATTCCCAATCAGTAAACTGGATCAGCTTGTCCTTCAGAGTGTATCTGATTAGTGCAGAGTTTATCCTAACAGGGAGAGGCTTGAAGTTCTATTATATGCCAGTATGTTGGGATGACGGCAGTAAGAGAAGTGTGCGGAAGTGAATGGACAAGACAAAAACACAAAGCAGTATTGAGACGCGCAGTGGCGGGACAATGTGCTCCCAAGAGATACTATTACTGTGACAAAATGTAGTCGCCACTATAGGTTTGTTTTTCCATTAACCACGTTACCGAACGAGTGCAACAGCCTATTCTCGCGATAATAAAGGCACGCTGCGCAGTCCCACTAACTAGGCAACTACTTAACTTTCCGAGTCTGCTTAAGGCGGTATCAAGCGCTTGCGTTTTTACTTTCTTTAAATGGATCGCTGAGAGACCCACGTTCTCGTTCACCTGGCCCACTAGCTTCCTTCCAGTATTACAGACTCTCCTAATCACTCCTTATCAACGCCAGTCGCCAGCAGTAGTATGAAACTACCGCAATACTTACCGTCAGGCCGAAACTCGAACTCCAAGAACTCATGTCCAAATTTGCCCTTGTGTCCAACATAATAGCGGAGATAGAAATCGCTCCCCATGTTACCGGTCGCGCGGCCGTATGACGACGCCTAATAACTACGTCACCAATAATGCGCGAACAAAAGACGTCCCTTTACCCCGAAGATGTAATTGGCTGGAATGTACCAACCAGATTAGCGGGTTGTTTTGTTTCGGCCAATAGCCGCACAGCGCCAATTACGCTTATATGGACGTCTGTAATAGTATCCGACCGACTATGATGCCATAAACATCAAATGGCTTGAAGTCGTCGTTTAACGCTTTAAAAATAGAATTTAATGGCCTCTGAAGTTAACATAAACACAGAC
This sequence comes from Xenopus borealis, assembly GCA_024363595.1. NCBI lineage: Eukaryota > Metazoa > Chordata > Amphibia > Anura > Pipidae > Xenopus > Xenopus borealis. The sequence continues at coordinate 77,293,466 of CM044438.1, forward strand.
GTTGAAAAATTCATACCTCCCAACATTTTGGAAGTAAAAAGACATTTTTCTTGTAGCCTGGCTACATTTTTTGACCATGCATATTTTTGTGGCCACACCCCCTAACCATGTCCATTTTAGAATATTTACCAGGTTATGAAAGTCTGAAAATATTTCTTCTTATATAAACTGTTAGAATTACTTTTTTTTTTTTTTAATCTCAAAATGTATCAAAGTATCTTAGTTGCACCTGTTAGCTGTTCTGGGGTCTCTGCCAAAAGCCAATGAAGTTTTTTTTTCTGGCTGTTCAGTGCAAAGAAAAGAGGGACTTTCCAGTACAAATGAGGGACTGCAGGTTGAGCTCTCAAAAGAGGCACTGTCCCTCCAAAAAAGGGACAGTTGGGAGGTAAATTGTGTCTGGCCTGAAATGGGTCACTGGACAAAGGTGTAATTCGTGTGAGGGAAGTAGGGAAGCCACACCCACACTTCAAGACTATAGTGTTCTGCCGAAGGCCCTAACACCTTGGGAATTCTGCCTTCTCAGTTAGTAGCTAGTGGTTTATAGGGGTGTATAAAAGGGATTAGGGTTGCCACCTTTTTTTAAAAACAATACCAGCCTTCCTATATATTTAGGTTTTTTTGCCTATTAATAACATTGGGATCAGCCATCAAAAACACCGGCCAGGCCGGTAAAAAAACCGGTCAGGTGGCAACCCTAAAAGGGGTGTATGAACTGTGGTGCTACTGTGGAGGAACTTTAGACTGTAAGCTCTTCTGGCGCAGGCAGCAACTGCCGAGTGATGATCTCTCTGTGTAAAACACTACTGCAAAAGCCACTATATAAATACCAGAAGATAAATGAGTAAGTAAAACCTTCAACCTTGCCTACTTTTTATTCACGCTTAATATCATATCTATTTAACTATCCTACTTTTACAGGACATTTTTTTTTGTTTGCCCCAACATCTAACCAGTCATGGTGTATTCTTCCTAAAATTTACATTTTTTTTGTTCCAAAGTAACTTATCTGTTTAGAATAGGCCCTAGCTTGCGCAAAAACAAAATTATCCTCTAATGTCTTATAAACGTGGTATATGATTTTGGAGCCTCTGCTCACTTTGGCTACAGAGTCACAACCAAACAGTCCTGAGCCAAGCTAGCCAGAAACCGTGCTTTTAAATGAACAAGTGCTGTCACAAGGGCCCAGGCTAGAGGTAGATGATAAAAGAGGTGCATGCCTAATGTCCCCCACCACCAATGCACCCGAGGCATGTGCAGGCCCGGATTTGTGGAGAGGCCACCTAGGCCTGGGCCTAGGGTGGCAGGATTTTAGGGGGCGGCGTGCTGCCCAACCACACCCACCTTGGTTCAGAAATAAAAATTTCCCATGTGCCATTGTCCCAATGATGAAAATTTGAGCAAATAAAAGGGAGGGGACAGGGGCAACAAGCGACAGCGAGCCTAGGGGCACCCGCTATGTAAATCCGGCCCTGGGCATGTGCTGCCTCTTCCTATCCATATTTTTGGCCCTGACCCAATTTTTTTGTGCCTGGTGGAATATCATGGGTCCCCACACTACAATTTAGCAGGACACCTCTGCCCTTCCAAGAGAGGACCACAAATATTAACCCATTGGCCACCTATGGGTGGAGGGCCCTGGCAACAATCTATATGGGGGGCCCAATTTGAAAAAAATACCTGTTGAAGCATGGCCACACCCCTGATCCACCCCTCTCCCACCCATGATAGTAAAACTACACCCACAATCTGACCTAACCTCATCCATTTCCTTGCAAGCTTCATCCTATTCACAACCTGCAAATCACAATTTCTTGGGGGCCCCCTCCACCAAGCGGCCTTGACTGCAGTACCCCCTGTATCACCCAAATGGGACCCTGCCTGATGGCAACACCTTGTACCTCATGGCACAGGCAGAGAAGAATGTAATAATTGTGAGCAGCCACTGCAAGGACAGCAGCATTATTAGCTGTGCACTGATTATGTTCCATGCTCCTCAGTCTACTCATCACTCCTCAGGTGGCTGTGTGTCTTGTTACTGCACTTTATATACAGTCTCATCTTGTGTGATTTTGGCAGAACTTTCTGATTAGGCCTGCAGGAACAGAACAGGACAAATAAATGGTGTTCTGGGATTGTGGACAATGTTATGGAAATCAGGAATTTCCTGTGAAAAGCACCACAGTTGGGAAGAATGTAAATGCACAGGTTGGGATACATCTGCCTGGCGTGAAAAGTGACACTATAGTGGACATCATGACAATCCTGTCTAGTAGAAAATAACTCGATCTGAAAGAGGCTTATGAAGATGTAAACCTTATGTTTTGCAAGAGGACCCCACATTGCCCTGCCCCGCCCCACCCCTTAAACCACTTCACCTTTCAAGTATCCTGGAAAGGTCCCTAGTTATTCAAACCTGGGCTTGAATTGCAGAATAATGCAGCATGGTACAGTAAGTGACTATCATGCCTCTGCTCTAATCCCTGCAATGTCTAAGCAGAGGATATGCAAATTATTCAAATATTCATCTTATAGGTAAAAAGTATTAAGTTGGCTAATGATAAACCACTTGTTATAGGTATATGCTTATAGGAATAGCTTGTACAGGAATATGTAAATAATTAGAGCTTTCCTATGTGTAGTTATTGTGTTTTCAGTCTGGCCCAACCAGCTTTTCATCATATAAAAGGACACGAAAATTAGGGATACACAGAATCCAATATTTTAGGATTCAGCAAAATTGTAAAAGCTTTAGCCAAATACCAAACCAAATATTTTGGATTCCGATTTCGGGAATCCGCCTGAAAAAGGCTAAATCTCAGATCCTGGATTAGGTCCATCCCTAACTAAAATGAATATCACGGGAGATCTCAGTAAATTACTGTAGTTTTCCAACTGCTATTTAGTTGTATAAAGAAACAAATTCACTACCAGTGTCTCACCTTCAGCACCAGGCACCAGTCAGATCACTAAATACATACCTAAAGCAAGTTGTACTTGCACTGGCAATCAAATCTCTGCTCAGGCAGTGCGAAAGTGAAAATGGGCAGCTTGGTGAGGCTGAACTGGGTTTCCAGGAGATCTGGTTTTAATGGATTGACCACTAAAGTTTCTGAACAGACAGTTCCTTAAAGGGAAACTGTCATGGGAAAACGTTTTTTTTTTTTTAAATGCATCAGTTAATAGTGCTGCTCCAATAGACTTCTGCACTAAAATCCATTTCTCAAAAGAGCAAACAGATTTTTTATATTCAGTTTTGAAATCTGACATGGGGCTAGCCATTTTGTCAATTTCCCAGCTGCCCCAGTCATGTGACTTGTGCCAGCACTTCAGGAGGGAACTGCTTTCTGGCAGGCTGTTGTTTTTCTTTCTCAATGTAACTGAATAGTACGCAGTGGGACATGGGTTTTTACTATTGAGTGCTGTTCTTAGATCTACCAGGCAGCTGTTATCTTGTGTTAAGGAGCCGTTATATGGTTACCTTCCCATTGTTCTGTTAGGCAGATGGGATGGTGGTGATATCACTCCATCTTGCAGTAAAGAGTGATTGAATATTATCAGAGCACAAGTCACATGACTTGGGGCAGCTGAGAAATTGACAGTATGTCTAGCCTCATGTCAGATTTCAAAATGAAATATTAAAAAATCTTTTTGCTCTTTTGAGAAATGCATTTCAATACAGAATTCTGCTGGAGCAGCACTATAAACTGATGCAATTTGAAAAAAACAAACATTTTCCCATGACAGTATACCTTTAAAGTTATCAATAAATACAAGTGCTGAAGCCAGCTGAAGTAGTTTGCTGACCTCTGCTACATTGTTTTAGCCATGCAGAAATGGACAAATACTCCTTTAACTTGCAATTAAAGTTAAATATAACTATAAACAATTGAAAATGTGAATGAATGCGCATTGGAAAGGTGCCAAGATTTACATTTTCTTTTATTAGTCTTAATGGTGTTTTTGAGTTTACCTGATAAAACTCTGGCCATAAACCAAAGTGAAGTCTCTATCTATAATGTTCTGGACTGAATGGAATGCAAACATACAAACTTTTCATAAAACAGGTCAGATGTTTGGAACAGAAGCACAAAACACTCTGTAGAATAAAAAAGTTTTATTTTCTTGTCTAAGTAGAAACGGGTCATTGTTTTACAAGTAAAAAATGAGGGTTAAGACATTGTAAGTATTTACAAAAGAAAAGCTAGCATTCACCCCCTACCTCAGGCCACAGCTCATTGTGAATGTTACATTAACAAACTGAGCATTACTAAGTTAAAATACACCTATCAACCTTGAAAAGCATTCACACCTGAGCACTGTGGTAAAAAAGGACTGCAGCACTCAGATTCAGTGTTCAAATTCGTGACAACGTGGTTTATTGGCTCAAAAGTAGACAAAAAATTACTTTTGAGCCAATAAACCACATTGTCACGAATTTGAACACTGAATCTGAGTGCTGCGGTCTTTTTTGGACTTTTATGGAAATATTGTGACTCTGAGCAGGGAGTTCACTTGACTGCACAGCACCTGATACCCGAGAGGTTATTAGTAACAGGTGAGCACTCTATTCTCGTGTGGTAAAAAAGGAGGCTGATTTACCAGCTAGTCTCCCCAAAACAGGTTTCCCCATCTAACTTCTCTATACATATTAGCCACAGGTAGCTCTTAAAGAATTCACTTCTTCTAAGGTGAACTAGAACATTTGGCTGATATGTATACTTGCTGCATAAGCCAATAGCTCTAGTGTGGACACTGCACAGGTCAGATAGGAGTACATCGAATGTGTTTTTCCTGTAACAAGTGACATTCTAAAAGACTGACAGTGTCCTTAATCTAAATGTAGAGAGACATCCATAAAGGTAAGAATGAATCCAATATTATAAAAATGACAGAAGCCAACAATTCAACCATTATTTAAAAAATATGAACACCTTTGGTTGAGTGTACCTATGTTGGTTAGAAGAGTATAAAGTGCCCTTGTACAATGCCAGGCCAGCCTGTAAAGCATCCACTCACCTATATACATGTATTTAGTAAGAGTATATGTGTATGCACATGGATAAGAATGTTAAACACAATTAATGTATGTGTACACTATTCATATATTCCAACATAAACCCACAAAGCTATACACACATGCCATTGTACAGTAATAATCTTGTGCTGTTTGTACCAAAAACCCTTATAAAGTCTGAGTGGCTTTGCACTGTAAGCCCTCTAGCGTTGAAGGGTTAAATTCTGATGTATGATTGGACGAAGATTCAGCAAAAGAAGTCTTCTGAAATAAAAACTGTATAATTTGTTAAAAAGGAACAATTTCCATAAAATATGGAGGTATTTGTTTGGATGCTAACCAAACTGCACCATGATTATAAGCATAAACATCAAAATAAAACAATAAACACTCACATGACATACTAGAGAAATGAAAGTGCTGCTTAAAGGGCACCTGTTGGGCACAAATGTTATAACCAACCAAAGGGGCAGGCTAACAGAGCAAAGAAATTACCCAAACACTCAAGGCCAGTGAAGCGGGGCGAACCCCTGTGTGTTTATTCCAAAGTCAGTGATGTAACGTTTCGGGGGCGTGCCCCTTCGTCAGACATCATGACGAAGGGGCACGCCCCCGAAACGTTACATCACTGACTTTGGAATAAACACGCAGGGGTTCGCCCTGCTTCACTGGCCTTGAGTGTTTGGGTAATTTCTTTGCTTTGCAGTCACAGGAGTGGTGCCGACCTCTCTTCCAAACACCAGGCCCCATTGACTGGAGAGGCTGGGGAAAATAGGAAATCACTGGTTTGCAGGCTAATAGAGCCCACACTCCGGTTGGGGGCTACAGTTTTTTTTTTTTTTAATGCCCCCCGCCAAGGCTAGGACACTCGCACTGGGAGGGAGCTACCAGTACAATCACCCATGTTGGGGCACACGTATGCACATATCGCACGAGTGCCACAATCTGCTCATATGGGCATGTGCGTGACATCAGAAGAGCATTTGCGCATACGCTTACACGAACATGGCCATTTGCACTGGGTGCTCCCTACCTGTGAGAATGTACTAGTGCTGGTGGGAGGCAATTTTTTGGAAAAAAACCCAAAAAACTATTGTTACCCTCAACCAGAGTGCAGGATATATTAGCCTGCACCTTTAGTTGGGGATAACATCTTAGCCCAACAGGTGCCCTTTAAAGGCCACTATACATACATTTTCCCCCCTTTATATTTGTCGAATAGTCATACAAGAAGCTAAACAGAAATGGGGTTTCACATCACTGGTCATGGACAACCAAACAGAGCTGTCAATGGAGTACCCAACAGCATAGCTTTCTTTTTTATTTTTTTAGCATGTACAGAGAGGTAACATAAAACTATGCCAGTATTGGATATCATAAAAATCACAGTTTAGCAAAAACATAATGGTTATGGTACTCTAATTGGTATCCATCAGTAGACCTTTAGCTGGTGATCAGTAGATCTCAAGACACTGTCAACAGCTTGTCTAAATCATCCTCCTGTTTCATGCTTTTCATTCAGATATTTATGTTAAAGGGAAACTGTCATGGGAAAACTTTTTTTTTTTTTTTTTAAAGCA
>CM044438.1:77301957-77332400 GCA_024363595.1 Xenopus borealis
GCAAATACTTTATGGCAAAGTTAGAAGTAGCTTTCAAAACCAATATTATAATAGATGTAAGAAAGAGTTTAATTTCAGGTGTAAGTATCTCTTTAAGTAATATTTTCTGTGGAACAGAATGCTAACAATGCTTTTATTGTGGTAGATCATAATAGGATAAGTATGGGTACTCCTGTTTTAGTGGCAACATACAGTGGTTGTTAACATAGCTATTGTATTGTAAATGATAAATAATATTAATTAATAAACCAATAGTTACTTTTTTTCCAGATCATCCCTATGGCTAACACTGCTAATTCTATGGCAATTTATATCTGTAGAACGAAGTCAAATCAACTGGCTTGCTCAATTCAGAATGCCCGTCAGGTATTCTAAACGGAGAAAGCCAGATGGATGACTTATTTCTACAGATATACCATGACCTGGATGAATGAGAACCTTCACAAACACATGGCAATTTATCTCTGTGGCCATAACAAAGAACAAAACCAACTTAGGATGACCATACATAGAAGATCTGCTCATTTTGCGACCTTGCCAAAACAGCAGATCTTTCTCCTGATATGCCCACCAAAGGCAGAGCAATATCAGGCCCATAACAATGATGGGAATGGGCACCGACAACTAGCTGATGTGGTCCTCAATCATAGGAAAAACCAAACCTGCCTGATCGATATCTGGAGGAATTTTTTTTTATCTAGCGATATTTGGCAAAGACACAGATATGAATCACCCCAAAACAAGGACATCAGTATTTTAAAACAATTCAACAGAGGCAATCCTTCAGGGTTTGTCTAAGTAACTATTTCTCAATAAAATACTGAAATAAATATATGGTTCTTTTAAATTTTACACAAGCCCCGTTTATAAAGTTTACTTTTCCCATAAAAAGAAAGTAAAGACTGATAACCTCACTTACCATGTGCATGAAACATTTTTTTAGCATCTGTATAGAAGTCTGAAGACACCCATAGATAACAATAAATGGGTGCTCTTGCTTGAAAAGCCAAACTCACTTTAATGAAAGCAGGGAATATAGTGTCACCCACTCAAATGTATAAGTATATATATTCAGAAGAAGGAATATTTTGTGCACACAGTAAACTATTCCCTTATAATACTTTGTAAGTAGAGCTTAAATAGTTGTGTGTTAAGCTTTAAGAGGCTACAGTTTTATGTAGGCCTCTATCACTCCTAAGACACTACATTGTAGGAGATAGATTCTCCTATTAGTCAAAAGCAAAAAATACCCATTAATATGTATTACAGATGACCATTCAAGTTAATTGCAATCAAACTATGAATTGCATAGTGTGAAGATACTCAACATATTCTAGTAGAAACCAACATAATTCTAGTTGACCAACTGACTGCAATGTGTGAATCACACTCTAGTTTATGCCAGATAAAGAAGAAAACTGGGGCACTGAAGCCAAACAGAAATTCAAAACATACAGAAAAAATAAATACTCTGATCCATATTTACAGAACACAAGCCTTCACCCACCCTTACACCAAGTCATTCAGCTGTAGGTTAATAAATTTACTACAAAAGTCTATGTTTCAGTGTTAATTTAAAAGTTTTTCTGATGGAGAACCACAAAGTTTTGTTAAGGTATGTACAAAATTATCTATAAATATATCTTAAAATGGTGCATTGCCCTGGTAGGCTTTTATATACAGAGATCAATGTGTACCTCGTCCTGAATCAAGTAAAAATCTGTATAAAAGATTATACATAGAAACCCTCACATCCTTTGGATGTCTGAAAAATTATATATTTGTGGTTTCCCATCACCAGAATAAATAAGAAAAGATCTGTCATGTTCCTAAATGGTAGAGACGATTAGTTTCAGTGCTACGCATAACACAGCACCAGCCTCACAGCAATACAGAAACCAGGATCCACCGAAATTCCTCACAGTATATATATATTACATGATCTAGGCTAGGGGTCGCTATATTTTTTTTTTAACCGTGAACCACATTCAAATGTAAAGAGTCCCTTGCGGTGCCAAATAAGGTCTGTGATTGGCCATATGGTAGTCCCAGTGTGGACTGGCTCCTACAGGAGACTCTACTTGACAGTACAGTATACTTCGTTTTATGCAATTAAAACTTGCTTCCAAGCCTGGAGTTGAAAAATAAGCCCCTGCTTTGAGGCCACTGAGAGCAACATCCAAGGGGTTGGAGAGCAACATGTTGCTCACACGCTACTGGTTGGGGATCACTGATCTGGGCAAATGAGTTCCATGTACTCATTTACTGCCTGCACTGTGGCGTCACAATGTTTTTTGTTACACAGCATCAGAAACAGCTATTGAAGCGCGGAATATGAAAAAGGATAAGTAGTGGGGTATCCTCGGTCTTCATGGTAAACCATCATCTTCCAGGCTCAATGCAACTCTCTGTCAAAGACATAAAAAATGTGTATTTCAATGAACACAAACAAATATGTCCAATATCTGTGAAATCAAAAGATATTTGCTTTTCAATGTGGTATTAATAAGCAAAAGCCAGTATAGCTGCGGGTAGCGGGTAGCAGATTTTTGATAGTACTGCAATTAGAACCTCCTCAGGCCTTTGGTAAGAAGTTATTCAGTGGAACACCATCCACTGGAAAACAGAAGGCCCTTTACATTTAAAGTAACTCTGCAGGGTAATTTTTACTGTTATCTTATAGGCTGCCACATGCCATCAAGTTTTAGGGTTAGGGCACACTGGGCCTTTTGGGGAGATTGGTCACTGCAAAAAGCCCAGTGTGCCCTTAAGCTCCCCATAGACGCAACGATCTTTCCCTGCCGAACGACCGATCTTAGGGAAGTCTGACCAATCTGTCAAATTATCGTGCGGTTAGTGGGATACAAACGATTGTTCATCTTACGATTCAAACGATCGTTTTGAGACAATCGTGGTCTTACAATAATTGGATCTTTCAAAAATCTTTACGTCTATGGCCAGCTTTACTCTATCAAAAGTTGTGGCTGGAGAGTGTATGTGTACTCACTGCTGGATAAACATGCCCAATTTGTGCTGTTCTACCAATGATCTCTTCTTCTTCCTCCTCCTCGTCTTCTGTGGTTTTACGGTATACAGGGTTATCAAAGTTCATACTCTTCGTGTTCTTTCGTTTCCAGTTTCTCCAGATAAGATATCCCAAAAGACACAGAAGGGCAAGTACAGCTGAAAAAAAGGATGTTGATAAAATGGAGTTGATAAGGGAATACTGAAAGAAATGTGAATCTAGCTATATTGTGTTGGAAAAGCACCAATGTAAATACAAAATTAGAGTACCGCCCACACACATACAGAGACAAACTGTCTCTGAAGAGCATTTTTTTTGCCCAGACAGAACAAATACATTCAGTTCAATATGGAGGTCTGGCAAGTCTTTCATTATAGCTAGCTTATCTTTCCAACAATACTAATTTGCAAAACAGCACTAGTTAGAAAACACTGTTCACATTAATTGGATCTGGACAGTATACTTATAAAAGTAGGGAATGTTTAAAATTATGAAAATAAGGTGGATGTAAAGAACAATAGGTATTGCTCAAGCTACCAAAGGGGCAAAGGGGTAGAATAGTTGGGAATAGGGGGGGGATGTACAGTGAGAAAAATCAGGATGGAATGTACACTATGACTAAAAGGTGAAGCCTAGGCCAGAATAAGGGGAGGCACATTGTCAGTATGGGGATGTGCTGTGTCCCTCAAGGATGTTAAAGTAGGGGAAATATGTAGATTAAATACAACCGGTCAGATAATTAGGTAAGAATGGGGATACCACAATACAATACAGGTATGGGACCTATTATACAGAATGCTCGGGACCTGGGGTTTGCCAGATAATGGATCTTTTCTGTAATTTGGATCTTCATACCTTAAGTCTACTAGAAAATTATGTAAACTATAAATGAACCCAATAGGCTGGTTATGCTTCCAATAAGGAATACTTATATCTTAGTTTGAATCAAGTAAAAAGGTACTGTTTTATTATTAAAGAGAAAAAGGTAATCATTTTCAGAAATTTGGATTATTTCATTATAATGGAGTCTATGGGAGACAGCCATTTCGTAATGGATAACGGGTTTCCAGATAAGGGATCCCATACCTGTAGTAAGAAATTATTGCATGCTATATGAATTATGAGATGACGTCTGTATTTAAATATCTCACCAACAGGAACAGCAACTCCAATCACTGCCGCAGTCAATGTAGAACTTAGGTCAGAATTTGAGTTTCCATCTATAAAGAACAGAGTACAGAAAGAGTGCATTGTGATACATAGAAACAAAAGACATTTAAATAAAAGCACCTTATAAGGAATCAAATCTTTAAAGAAAAGAAAACACAAAAATATGTTCATGTATGTGCCATGTTTCATAAATCATTTAGGGCACCGACCCCAACCAGTGGCTCATGAGCAACATGTTGCTCACCAGCCTCTTAGATGTTGCTCCCAGTTACCAGTCTTAGATGTTGCTCCCAGTTACCTCAAAGCAGGTGCTTATTTTTGAGTTCCTGTATTGGAGGCAAGTTTTGGTTGCATAAAACCAAGTGTACTGCCAAACAGAGGCTGCCAGTTCACAAGGGGTCTACTAATAGTCAACCACAGCCCATCATTGGCACCCCCAGTATTTTTGCATGATTTTGTTGCTCTACATTTTTCTTTTTACATTTGAATGTAGCTCTCATTCTTTATTGGACTCAGTCATACTTTATCAGTGTGCACTAAAATTCCTATATTTTGTACATTGCCCCCTCAGTTTAGGTAACATAGCCTAGAGCATATGCTGTGAAGCTACTATTATCATTGTAACGGCTAAAGGGCTGTGGTGAACCTAAGCTGGTACAGGCACCCAAAACATACATAATCTTTAATACTATTCCGTGTATAAAAAGAATCTTTTATTGGGCACTGTCATTTATTTTCACATACTGAGGGAGCGGGTATTAATGTACAAGAAATGCTGGTAAGTAAATGTACTTGTTGCAAAGTTCTGCAATAATATGAAGTGCAACAGCAAAACTTTTACTAAGGACAAAGTACCAAAATCTACCTTGCCTGATAATGTTACACACCAAACCACAGGGCAACCCGCAACTATAGAATCTATAGGTAGGTAATACACAGTTCTGTGACCCGATTCATATCTCAAAATACAGTCTGAGGTTGCCGAGAGTGGCTGAGGAATCTGTGAAGTGTTTGAAATAAATAAGGAAGGTGAATGAGGGTGACATTGAAATCATAGGTAATCCACATCCACTATTACAGTATTAAGGAGCATGTCAAAAATAAAAATGACTTCTCTGCCTGACATCCATACTCATTCTCTTACAGTGTAGAGACAAGCTGTTGTTTCCTGTGCTTTTGATCTTGGAGTCTATGTCCCTGGATGAAGAAGTTTGGTAAATGTTGGTCACAGTGGAATAGTTTAGTGATATCTCAGTAGTAGCAGCAGTAGTAGTAGTGGTGGTGTAAGTTGAGGTGAGAAGTACAGTGGTTGTCTCAGCTGTTGTACTGGTTTCTGGAACCTGCTGGTGAAAGGCAGTTGCTACAGTGGCTTCAGGTGCTGCAGTTGCAACAGTGACTACGAGTAAAGAAAAGCAGAAAAGTGACATTATGTTTCAGCACATGCTTTCAACCTGCTAAATTTACACCAATGAAATGATGTATACACTTTATTATCATTTATTTATATAGAGATTTTATGGACAATTTTAAAAGTGCACATAAAACGTTCAGTTGTTCAGATCTACTGTCCCATGCCTCCACAAACTCTAAGCACCTCACTTTTTACTTAGAGTAGCACCACTATCTAATTTTAAACTGAGCTTCCTTACAGCAATCGTTACTTAATCTTTATTGCTCGTGTGTTTCTCTGTATGCCACAGCTCTTCCCTTATTGATTCTCCAAATTCAACATGCCCATTAAGAATTTTATTTCTCTACAATACAATAAATGCAATAAACTCCATCCAATAAGCTTTAGGATAACAATGTGACAATATTTTTTCTCCCTTACCTTTTTCACAACTTCTCATGTCTGGCCCAAGCTCAATGCCATCTGGACAGGCACAAGTGTATTTTGGTGAGTGAGCAGAGATTTGGGGAGCTGCAAGGCACAAATACTCACAGCCACCATTTGGCAGAGGACCCTGGTTGCAAGCATTCACAGCTGCACAAAAAAAAAACATTTAATATATAATCGGCAAGTCTGCTGATGTCTACCTTGCCTTTGGCACTGGGATTGTGAATTCATACAAAGTACCCAGTTTCATTCTATTACACACCTATTGTTGAAGTCATAAAATACATATAAAATACATATAAAATGTAACCAGAATATGAAGCTATATTTCTGCTGTAAGTGAACAATGAGGCAGGACTTACTGACCTTTGGGTTGTTTCAGCTGATGAACTACCACAAGATCATGTGGGTTACTCAGGCTGTCCACAAGGATGGAAATCTCAAGTCCAGTTAGTCTGTTTGCACTGAAGATTGCTTCATTCTCCAAATCGGTCCAAAAAATTTTGTCCTAATGAAGAGAGCAACAATTCAAATAAAAGACAAAGAAACACCAGAAAAAATACAAACTAATAACAACAAGGGTGTAACTAAGAGCAAATAAAAAACAAACAAGAAGTGGATGCCCGGTCTGCAAATATTCAGTTCACTGAATAGTGAGCTACAGAGAAAGCAAACGGTTATCTTTGTAGAGCAAGAAAGCATTGCATAGAATTGAGTCAGAGAAACTGAGCAAGAAACAAGCTTGAGATCATTAATGAGAAATTATAAACAATACGAATTAAATAGCAGGCAGTATTAGTAGAAAAGAGGAATGACTATGAAACTGGAAATCCACACAAAATGTTGCTCCTTACAGTTCAGATGCAAGGTTGTGTGCAGTTAATAAATAGTGTACAATTGCAAGATAAAGTTACAAGCAAGGATTTCAAAATGAAAGTTTAATCCTTTGCCAAGCACATATTAGTTGCATTCTTCAACAGTTAGCATTTCACTGCACATGCATATACAAACACACAAACAATCTTTGCCATTGTGTCTGATTTTCATCATACAGCAGATTATTATGGAATTAAACATACATTTCAGCATATTTAAAAGCTTAGGTTGTCAAGTTTAGGTTGTCCTTATCTAACCAATATCTATCTTTCCTAGGTAAACAAAAATTTCCCTAGGATTGAACCACCACACAATACTAAAAGAGGTCGGGCAGTGTGTCTAATTCTGGGAATGTAACATTCTTCTTGCAGTAAAAGGGTTAGAGGGCTCTGCTTGTAAAAGCTTACAGTCTGCACCCCTTTACATGTCTTCATTCATTATTGAAATATCCCAAAGAATATTTTCCAATGTCGGATATACTCTCACAAGCTCACCTCAAATACTGCAAGACCAAATGGATGACTCAAACTGTCCTCTGAGGATATCAGAAGCTTTCTGTTGAAGCCATTGAAGTCCACACTAGACAAAGTATGAAGCTTTGAGTCCACCCAATACAGCCGGCAGCCAAGTACATCTAAAGGACACAGTGGGAAGAGGGAATAATGAATGAATAGGATAGTTGTTAGTAAAGAATGAGGACAGAGAAAAGTGTGTGGTATTGACAAGAAATACAGATCCAAGAGACTGCCAGTATATGCTTGCCCTCTTACAAATCATTGATTCTGAAGCAATTTCAGAATTAGTAAAAAGGCAAAAGCATTACCTCTTCTAACCTAAAACCTAAAACTATCATTATAAAAGGTTGTCAACATTTTTTTGAAAAGGAGACCACTGACGCGAAACATCTGCGTGCACAAAAAATATCTACTGGTCATAACTTAAAAAACAAATGTTTGAACAGTTACAATAAAAACAAAATTGTGTTTTTTCCACAAAAACACCCACCCACAACTGCACAGGTTACAGGGAACACTGCTGGTAAGGTATTTTTCTGTACTCACAACAACTACATAATCTGGATTCCATGTATTTATTCATGACAGTACCTGAAGGGTTTACAAATTTCTCAAGAGCAAGAATAAGCATGCATTTTCCTAAACCTGTCAAATCTATACAGATTCAAAAAAAAAAAATTACCAATAGTAATTCCATTGGGCCATTCAATACTATCAGATACCAGCACCTGCCGGTCCCCTCCATTTAGTCCAGCCTTTTCTATCTTTGCGGGGTCCCCCCAATCTGACCAGAACATGAACCTAAAGTTGGACAGAGATAAGGTTATAGGATTAGTTACTGCAACACCCAACATCACATATTGTATAAACCATCAGCATATTACCATTTGTCCTAGGCTTCGCTCCTGATGCTACTGTGATCTTTTGTACAATAGTGCTTTGTTTCCACATAATAGTAAAGTACCAAATAATTGTGACAAAGGATGTGTTTCATGCTTTAAAAAGTTTTAAAATTAAGATTTTAATAAAATGGAGTCTATGGAGGCTATGGGAGACAGCCATCCAGTTATTCAGAGCTTTCTAGATAACATGTTTCCTGATAACGGATACCATGCTTGTTTATATATGTTTTCAGATTTACACAGTACTTCTATGGCACTAATGTATAGTCCTGTGTAGCACAAATCTTAAATTAAAATAATTACATTTGTACATATGTTGGCATGCTACAGAGCTGATTAATACAGTATAAGCCTCCCGCTACACAAACAGGACACATAAGGGTTTCTCTCTTTGGAAAGCTCACCCCTGTGTTGGATCCACCGCAATGGCTCTCAGTTCTCCAAGGCCATTCCTAAAGAGTGTTTTCCGCTTGCAGCCATCAGCTGTTGCCACAGAAATAGTTTTGTTGCCAGAATCAGTCCAGTAAATGTTCTTATGAATCCAGTCAACGGCTAAGCCCTCGGGGGAGTGTAGATTGGTGTTAATTATTACCACATGTGCTGTTGGGTCGGCAGCTCTGTCCAAGGGAGCACTAAAAACATAACATTAAATAAGATAGAGTGGGCAGCAACTCTGTCGCCAGATTAGAACATGTAATGACACAAAGCTTTGGGCACTACTGACTGCAGCTTTGTGGTGTGTAAAGCTGTAGTCAAACAATTTACTAGGATTATTTCTGAATATAATACTCACATGCAGAATATAGTATTCACACACAGAAAATATGTGCAATCATTTCATTCATAATCTCTGTTTGTTAAATCCATATATACTGTATGTTAAACATTCCATTCATAAGTGATAGAGGATTTAAATGTTGCTTATTATTTTTAATTTCTATGTTTCCAAAGCAAATATCTACAAGAAAGCAAACATTTTGTATAAACATTTCTAGTAGATACAACCCATAAATCAGGTGATTCTTCCTTAATACATATTATAGTAGTTTGGGACTGCCAAAGTGTTTATCTAACTAGTTGATATAATCAATATATTATCCAGGAAACCTTCCAATTCAGTATTATGATATTCAACAGTAGCAATCCCCCATGTTAGGCTGCAAAAGTTTCCAAGTAACAAGCTTCCAATCACCCGGAGAGTATTCTCAATGTTTTTTAAATTATTTGTTCATTTTATTTTGCAACTAAACACATGCACTGCACAACATGTTTCGGCACGTATGCCTTCATCAGGTGCTTATAACAAATGTTTCATCAGTGAGCAATTTAAACCCTTCACCACATCAACAAAATGCACCAGCTCCACACTTTACATACAAAATTCGTTTAACCAATTCGGTACTGCCATCTTGTGGCCTACTTGCAAATTAGCACCATACGAGTTTAAACATTGTAGCAAAGTATAACAATGTAATAATAACAGTATCACAATAAATCAATGAAATATTTCATCCTACCGCAGTAGTATTCAACTATTATTTAGTCCATATATAGAATTCCATATCAGCATAAGAGATATCTGTAAAGAAGAATCAAATATTATACAAAAATTGTATTTACAAAAAACAGGTATTTACAAAAAACAGCCAAATGATATTGCTTCGTTCATGCCATTAGGTTCCACAGTATCCATCGTGTGGATCCACCAAGTTATACTTGGTTATGATCTCTTATGCTGATATGGAATTCTATATATGGACTAAATAATAGTTGAATACTACTGCGGTGGGATGAAACATTTCATTGATTTATTGTGATACTGTTATTACATTATTATACTTTGCTACAATGTTTAAACTCGTATGGTGCTAATTTGCAAGTAGGCCACAAGATGGCAGTACTGAATTGGTTAAACGATTTTTGTATGTACTTGGCCAAAGTGTGGAGCTGTTGCATTGTGTTGATGTGGTGATGTGACATTTGTTATAAACACCTGATGAAGGCATACGTGCCGAAACATGTTGTGCAGTGCCATGTTTTTAGTTGCAAAATAAAGTGAACAAATAATTGAAAAAACATTGAGAATACTCTCCGGGTGATTGGAAGCTTGTTTATCTAACTAAATAAAGTTTGTGCAAACATGTTGTAAGTACTAATAAAGCTCTAAATGTATTTTTCTAAAGAAAAAATGAATTCGTTTGTGGATAAACTCATGCTTTTAATAAATAACCTGTAGATCCTGCGGTAGTAAAGATCACACCAGTAGATCATTCTGCTTGTAACCTCCACATCTAAAGAGACCACGTTTTTCAGCTGTGCTGCAAGGCGAGAATAGTCCCGGTGCACAATGTCAAGCTGACGGAGCTCATGACGATTTGTGAAGATAAGATAAGGATTCTGTCCTGAAATAAAGAAAAAGCACTTCTAAATGTGAATGCAACACACCCTCAGCTGTATGTATGTATTTATCTAGTGCTGCTTTAAATTTATTAAAACCTCTAGTATATCCTGATGACGGTTCAAGAGGAACCGAATCGCGTTTATGTGGGGGAACACGTGAAAATTTAAATAATGTCTGCGAGTGCATCGCTGTATTTAGCACTTGATATAGCCAGACATAAAGCACAGAAACCAACATCTGATGCAAGAAAACCAGTCACTCACTTTCATGAAGCCAGTGGAAAAAGTTATTTTGTAGTGGGGAATAGCCAACACGACAAAGAATAACTCTCTCCCAGCATGTTTGAAAAGAGAGTGTTTAAGAAACAATAAAAGGCATGAGGAGGGAGTACATACTAACCTTATTCTCTTCTCTGTTTTACAGGCAACTGAAGGTTAGGTATATGGTAAGGGGTCATATAATAAAGGATATGAAGTAAAAAGGTTACCAAACTCAAAAGCCTGTGAAGCGTGGAAGATCCCCCGCATGTTTATTAGTCACCTGATGTACCGTTTCGGGGACTTCACTGGCTTTTGAGTTTGGTAGCCTTTTTCCCTCATATACCGGATATTGGGAGAGGTGCCAACCCCTCCAACCATTATCAAGCCCATCGCTTAAGGGAGAATTACAGGGATATAGGAGAATCGCATCATTTAATAAAGGGGCAATAGGACATTTAGAGTCAATAAAAGACACAGGCAGATGTTGGCAAACTTTGCTATGGCCTGTTTCTTCCCTTTTTTTATCTTTCCACCTGTCCCACCTCAGTGTAGTCATTCACTAAATGACATCTCATTTCACGCTCCACCTAGAAATGAGTCCAACTTACCCACAGCCTTGCAGGTTTTAGACACACTATCCATTTCATAGCCTTCAAAACATTCACACTTAAAATCGCCTTTGTAATTAACACAAATCTGGCTACAGGAATCAGGATTTTCACATTCGTCAATATCTGAAATGAAAAAAAAACAAAAACTTTTTTTCCCAAAACAAGTCTGAACTTGAAATAAACCACAGCATTTACTATAGAACTGCATCTTTTTGCAAGATCACTGAAGCATCTGAGCTGTGCACAATACATGTATGTACTGATCAAAGTCCTGTGCATCTTGGCCCTAGCACCACTGCAGAAATGGAGTCAAAGTGCACAACAGAAGATATGGTTTGAGGGCTAAAACATAACTATCACTGGGCTTCTGTTCTTACAGCTGTATACTACTATTAGTATATAACCTTTTACATATAATTAGGTTATATCCTTAAAACAATCAGTTATACGTCTTCAGCCTTTTGAGAACACAGAACATTCTATTTAAGTATTTTAAATGTTTAAACATTTGACAGGGAGATGTCGCTGTTTCGCTCAAGGCAGGGCTCAAGAGACCCACAATGCACAATGTAAAAGCAAGGCAAGTGATCATAATATAAAGTTGGAATTGCTATGGTCTGTAATAAATAATTCAGTCATGAAACACCTCTCCCATTTTAGAAAAAAAAATATTGGCATTTAACGTACAACAAGCTGGCCAAAATATGGATTACAAAGAATAGTTGTAAATGAAACATTTGGACCAATGTCACCTCTCCAGTCCATAATGGACACTGCTGCTGGGCGTATACACCTCAGCAACCGCTCCTCCACTGCAATGCCCCTCTGCCAATCCCTGCACCAGCTTCCACTACCTTTCAGAATAAAATTCAAACTAATGACCCTAATATTCAAAGCACTTCATAACTCTTCCCCTCCCTACATCTCTGATCTCATCTTTAGACACTCCAACCACTTACTTTGCACCTCTACTGACCCACTCCTCAACTCTTCTCTCATTACTTCCTCACATGCTTGCATTTTAAGACTTTTCAAGGACTGCAACTCTCCTCTGGAATTCTCTCCCACAGTCTCTGACTTTCTCCCAACCTTTCTGCTTTCAAAAGATATCTTAAGAACACACTTATTTAGAGAAGCCTACCTTTATTCTGTTTAGCTACCAAATGCTACATCTCTCACCTGCTTATTTTTGATCTTTCCAACTCTAATTACCTTCCCCTTTATACTGTAAGCTCTATTGCACAGGGCCTTCCTCCCCTCTTGTACCAGTACTGGTTGTTATGTATGTATGTAACTATATGTGTTATATGTATGCAACGCGTGATTTCTTTGTATAAACACATTAATTTTACAGTGCTGCACAATGTTTTGGCACTCTAAAAATACTTGATAATAACAACAAGAGGGGTATATTAAAGTCCTTTCATATGTACACTGCTGTAAATGTATTAATAAATTACCTCTAGTTTAGCTCTGTAAATACTGTCTTAGTATATGACGATCATTGTAAATTTGGGCAAAAAAAATGGCACATTAACACATATTAACAAACTCACATATACACATAAATATATATATCTACATAGTGAGTCACAGCTGCAAAACTGGTAAACATGTTGTATTGTTTGTGGTTCAGTTATACTTGATGATACAAGAAGGAGTTGAAATTGGTACACGTTTTTTTTCAACCTTCTCTATGCATGGAGAGAAGGAAGTAGGGATGCACCGAATCCACTATTTTGTATTCGGCCGAACCTCCGAATCCTCCAAGAAAGATTCGGCTGAATACCGAACCGAATCTGAACCCAAATTTGCATATGCAAATTAGGGGTGGGAAGGGGAAAAACATTTTTACTTCCTCGTTTTGTGACAAAAAGTCATGCAATTTCCCTCCCGCCCCTAATTTGCATATGCAAATACATATATGTACCTTTACAAATGTACTGACCCATTTTTAAAACCAATCACAATTGAGCAGGACCATTTTAAATATCCCTTTTTTTCCAACGATTTGATACATTTTTCTTCATGTTTTGATTTGGAATAGAATGTGCAGTGTTCCTAATGCATTTGCATGCATGGAAATAAAAGCTATAAGGATTTTGAGCTTTATTCACTTTTTTGAACGCATGGCTATTGTTCTAAAAACAACTTTTTTTGCTGTCCTTAAAAGTATTAGCCCTTCTTATTTGTTTATTCCAGTCTGAAAATGTGTGTTATTAGTTTCCTGAGGTGTTTGTTGCCTTCTGAAATTCTCTTATGTATTAACAATTCCACAGGGCTTTTTCCTAAGTGCATAACGTGTAAATGCAAATCCAACACCGGATGGCTTTTTGACATCCCCACCATATGTGCATGAAGGTGCCTTGTTGGTGACAGTTTCTAAACCACAAAGGAGAGCATGCCGGATACCATATCGGCAGTCAAGTGGGAACTAAATACCATGGATGTAAAACTTTTTGTGGGTGGTTTCTTTTTTTTTTTGTCCTATGGCCAATAATTTTATTTTTAGCTGTGATAAACCTGATTTGCAAACGCCTGCATACATCTGTTATAACCTTCTCTGGCTCAAAACAGGAGAGAATTGTCTTAATTGTAAGAACTCATAGCCAGTGCTCATCCAAGCCTCCCATTGGAAGGGTTGCAAATCCTCCATTATTTTCCACTTTGTACTGTAGCACTACACTGTTAAAGTTAATTTGTTGTTCTAGAAACAGGGAGTTTTTGCAGAGAAAAGTATTGACTGCACATAGTAAACAGAAAGGGTAGTTATAGACATGAAGGAAACATACTGTAGACTACTGGGTTAAACCACATGCAGTTACTGGGATTTCTTATGAAACTGAATACATTCAATCTGCAGTTTTAATCTGCAGAGAGATTGTTGGGGATGAAGCTTCACAGGGGATGTTCACTTGCATAATAAATAGCAGATGCACAGGGGCGTAACTACAGACTAAGCAGACCCCGTGGCTGCAGGGGGGGGGGCAGGAGGGATAGGTGGCCCCATGAGGCCCTAATTAAGGAACAATTTCAATATATATTGGTAAAACAGGATAACCACTGGAAAAGATGGGGGCCCTAAATTTAATTTGTTGTGGGACCCAGTAACATCTAGTTACACCATTGATGAGAGGAAAGGCTTGTTACCTCCACAGGTTTTCTTGTCCATCAGTTTATAACCCACAGGGCAGTCACATTCATAGCCCATATTTAGGTCCCGGCAGATGTGAGAGCAGCCCCCATTATTAACCAGACATTCATTTAAATCTGCAAGAAATAAAAGAACAACATGTCAGTGATCAATAAGTAACTAAAATTACTTCCTTTAAACGAGCCTTGTAAGTAGACGTTCCTTGATCCCCTGTTCCTGTTTATAGGAACAAAAGGCTGAACCACTGAATATACCTTCATGTAAATACCTGCATATTAAAATCCTGCTTTTTCACAATGAGACTGCAAAATGCAGGTCACTTCATTGTTTCAGGTCTCAAAACAAAGGAGGTAGAAACCTTTGGCACTCCAGATGCTGGAACACCTCACGGCAAGATAATTTAGAAATACCGGATAGTTATAATGGCAGGACCTGCTAGTGCACATTCTTTGAATACCAATATTTATCCAGGATACTCAATCTCCTGCATGCACATTGGTATGTTTACCTATACATAAAAAACCCAGGAAAGAAGCCTTACCACATGCAGTCAGGGACTCATCAGACCAATCCCGACAGTCTCTGTGACTGTCACAAACTTTGGTGCTATCAATACATTCGCCACTTTTACACTGGAACCTTCCATCCCCGTCACAAGAAGTGTGAGCTACACACGAAGAACATAAATAGTTAATATTAAAGAATTATACAATACATACTTTGATATTTTGAAGGTTATTGTAGCTTTATAACACAATTATTACTTCCGATTTACAATACAACTGTATTTTTTCAGTTCTGGTCCTTGCTCTAACTCACCACTGAAGTACTCACCACTCTGACAGCCTGCCTCGTCACTGCTATCAAGACAATCACGGACCCCGTTACACTGCTTCATGCCATGGACACACAATCCATCTCCACATTGGAACTCATCAGGACGGCATGTTGCCAAGTCTGAGGACAAGAGGGAAAAAACTCTTCTGCTGCTATTTTTATAATAACATTTTGAAATTGGTGAAAAATATTTATAATGAAGCTTTAAGCTTATGTAAGGCTACTTTTGTGAATATTGGAGTTGCATATAGTCTATAAATTAGACCATTCAGCACTTGGTTAGAGCTTAAGGTTACTACCTTGAGCTCCAACTTTTTTGAAAGTAATACACTTAGATGAAGGACAAAGTTGTGAGGGGGTTTATATCATTCTTACTTTAAATAAATTAGTCATGGTTAAACATATCTAAATGATGGGAATATGACAAGCTTTTGTATTATGTATTCGCCAAAGTCCAACTTGTCGTGTAATGGCTGCAGTCACCTTTTGCAAGTGCCTATTCCTGCTCTATGGCAAAAATGATTAATTGGAGGCAGCTCTCAGCTGTGAATATAATATAGATACACACACACACACTATAGCAATGACATTTAACTTACGGCAATTCATCTCATCAGATTTGTCTTTGCAGTCTTCATCCCCATCACACCTCCAGTTTAGGTGGATACAATTGCCATTGTTGCAGCGGAATTCATGTTCCCCACATTGTGTAATAGCTTGTGGTTGGTTTTTTAAGCCACAGTGGGCCTCAGACTCGTCTGACTGATCATCACAGTCCAGCTGCCCGTCACACACCCATTTCTCAAGGATACATTCGTTATTCCCACAGCGAAACTCCCCTGGTTTGCAGGTGATGGGCAGGCATCCCCTCTCGTCACTGCCATCACCACAGTTATTAACACCGTCACACACAAATACAATAGACAGGCAGGTTTTGTTGTTGCACTGAAATTCACCAGGGGTGCAGCCTAAAAGAGAGCACAGTATAGTAATGTTTAAGAAAATAGAGAGAAAAAAAGATTTTGGCTACAAATACAGCACAAACAGTCGTTGACATTGCAATGCGCAAATGCTAGGGAAACACAGACAGACTAGAGCAGTGATCCCCAACCAGTAGCTCATGAGCAACATGTTTCTCCCAGTGAATTATATCAAAAAAGCCACGGCCTTGAGGCCAGGCATTCCCAGCACCCCCAGCGGACAGTTAATTTCAATCCAAAGGGGTAAGGTTACTATAAATTATGTACAAAACAACTTCTTAACCCCCAATGCAATAACGCTCACAAATTTGATTAGGTGGCCCGGGTGCAGCCGCCCCGAGTCCTAGGGGGAACTTGATCAGCAGAAATCGTAGCAAGAAGCAGCGCACTCCACTGGAGTAGAGCGATCCACAATTGAGGACCCAGGAGTGCGCTGCTTCTTGCTACTATTTATGTTGCTCCCAGTGGCCTCCAAGCAGGTGTTCCTTCTTGAATTTTTGTCTTAAAGGCAAGCTTTAGTTGCATAAAACCTCTCCAAAATATGATTTAATATGCTTGCAGGATCAATGCATAGGTAGTGTCATTAGTGACGGCACAAATTTCAGATGAGGTTTGTTTTTGAATTGTCAAACAGATAAAGGGCATTTTGCTATTAGCATGTGTCTGGATCAAAATGGTTTTGTTGTGGTTTATGAGCAGGGCCCACTTAACGTAAGACCCCAGTCATATCCTTCTTCAGATGACAAACTGCTGGCTCTGCACAAAGCTCTTTTATTTCTGAATATCTCAAGTTCCCATTATCCAGAAAACTCCAAATTACAGAAAGGCCATCTCGGACAGACTATTTTATTCAAATAATCCAAATGTTTTCTAAAAGATCTCCCTTTTCTCTGTAATAATAAAAAAGTACCTAGTACTTGATCCAAACCTCAGAAAGTTATGTTATGCAGAGAGTCCCAGGTTCATACCTGTACCAGTCGCAGACACTGAGAAGATGACTTACGGTGAAAAATTTCTACTAATCTGCCCAGTGAAAAGAAAAATATAAGGCAGTCCCTTCAAGGGAGATTTCCAGTTTATATTCATGCTGTGATGTAGTGAAGCAAACGTATTTTGCAGAATGTTAAAAACTTGTAAGTCACTGTAAATGTTAGTGATGGTATGGGATCTATTGTCTGGAATGCTTAATGGGATATTAGCATGAGTTTTATGATGTTTTTATTACTAAATTACACTGCAAATAATTTAGTCTACAATATAACATTTTATGTATATTTAATGTATATTCTCAGGTCATTTTGCCTGACTTTCAGAAAGAGCCAGCACTTCACAATGGAACTGCTTTCAGGCAGGAAATTGTTCCTCCTACTCAATGTTACTGGAGGAGTCGTAGTGTGATTTTTACTTTTGGGTACTATTCTTAGATCTACCAGGGATAGGGTTGCCACCTTTTCTACATTTGGCATCCAGGCGGCGGACGGTACCTGTGACATCAGAGGTGGGCTGATGACAGGAAGGGCAGGGCAGGCCAGTGATGCAAAAGGACGTGCCAGGGAAGGGTGAGATGATATCACTCCAATTTGCAGTACAGCAGTAAAGAGTGACTGAAATGTATCAGAGCACAAGTCACATGACTGGGGTCACATAGGAAACTGGCAATATGTCTAGCCCAATGTCAGATTTAAATATTAAAAAAAATCTGTTTGTTCGTTTGAAAAATAAATGTATGCTTGCAATATTCAGAGCAATATGCTACTGGTTTTAATTTTATTGCTTCTTTTTACACTACAGTGGTTAGCACAAAACTAATATTTAGATTTTTGTCCCTCTAAACTATGATATGTTCCTTTTCAGGCAAATACCTACAACAGTTTTGTAGATATTGGGTTAGCATACTCAAAAAAAACAGCAAAAATACAGTGGTATGAAATAGAAGAAAAAAATACTTTATATAAATTTTCAGTCGATATACACATAAGCTTACAACATTGTTTATAAACAATATACAGGTACATACAAACTTGTAAATTGAAAGTACATACCGCCAAATGTGTTAATTCAGGCAAAAAAAGAACCTACAAGTAGCAGATACACTTGCCAGCGATGAGACTTTAATCCAACCGTTTCAGCGTAATAGCCTTTATCAAGGGGAATTCCCCTTGACAGTTTTTTCTCAAATAAAACAATGTCAGCAAGGTTACAAACATCACGAAAATTTTCCATGGGCCTCTCCCATCGACCAATACAGTAATTAGCAAGGTTTTAGGTGGCAAATAGTCAAATTTGAATTCTTAAAAGACCAGAGTATGGTAAATCTTGAAATTGAGTGTGCAAATTCAATTGAATTGAAAATTATTATTATTATTTTTTTTTTTTTTTTTTTTTTAAACTCTAATCCAATTTGGACGATTCCCTAATCGAATTTGACAGTTTTAACCATAAAAAAATCGTAAATTCTAATTTTCATTTAATAAATCTGCCCCCTAATGTTACTCTGCTTGCTCTTTGCCGAGAAAATACCATGGAGTATTATAACAGGGTATAATGGTTCTGACTCTCCTTAGCCCTAAAAACTTTGCATTAAACAGAATACTTAAGCATTTATGGTAACTGTTTGGCTTACATCAGCAGTGCCGCTAAATATAAATGGTATAGTATCATTGCTAAGTGCCTCAAGTTTAGAAGTATGTTTTCTAAGAGAGAAAAAATATAAAAAAAGATACAAAAATAATTATCTGCTACAGTTAGTGGCAGTGCAACTGTACAATGGTACACTATGATCACTATAGTAGATGTTGAGACATAGTATGAGATGGCAGTTATCTTGCAGAACAGCCATCAGATATCACCAGCTTGAAGGGCAGGCATGTGGAGGAAGCAGAAATAGGGAAGAAAACTGTCCAGAAATATATTTTTTTATTAGAGAGTCCTAGCATGCAGAAATGATTGCAGTTTTAAAAAGAAAGATTCTAAACACTTTGAATGAAAAAATGGGTCCTATATTTGGGGTGGATTCCCATGACAAAAAAAAAAATTTATTAATCAAGATTTGTATATTGTATATATAAGATATATATATATAGATATATATATATATATATATATATATATATATATATATATATATATATATACAATGTTAAAATGCACAGATGCACAGATGTCCAAATGCCTAACGTTGTTGTTTAGACTACAAACCACACACACAAGATTGGAACAGAACCGAGGTACACTCATATCACATCAACATTGTTCATGTTTTAAATGCGCACTAAACCCTAAAAAATGTAATGTTATATACACTGAAAGTATTGCACCAGCCTAAAGTTTCAGCTTGTCAATAGCAGCAATGAATCCAGGACTTAAAATTTGTCACAGGGGGTCACGATCCTGCAAAGTGTCTGCAACATTCACATGCTCAGTGGGTTCTGAGCAGCTGTTGAGAAACTAGTAGTCACATATTATCAAGCATAAAATTAGGTTGGCCTGTAATGCAAGCGGATGGTACAGGGCTGATAATAAAATCTGATGCTAGTTGCACTGGTTTCTGTGCTGCCATGTAGTAATTACCTGCATTAATGACTAATCAGCTTTATATTGTGACATTTTTATTCTATGTACAGTATGTTGTCCCTAAGCTCAGTAACTGACAGCAGCACAGATCATGTGCAGTGAATCAGCAGAAAAGATGATGGGGAACTACTGGGAAATCTTTGGAGGGACAGATCTTCCATGTTAAAGGGCTTTGGTTGCCAGGAGCTGGTACAGAAGCACAAAACATAATGTACAACACTTCTCGCTTCTTCTTTAGTTTAACTATCCTTATTCTTTAAGAGTTACTATAGAGCAAGGACATTGCCCCAGAAGTACACCGTGTACACAAATAACATATCTGCCAGTCTCCACATGAATACTGATTGAAAGCCCACCTGTGATTCCAGTTTCCACTAGAGGGAACTCTTACACAGAAATACAAACTGGGCACGAAATGAATGTTAGAAAATTTTAGGGACAACCTTAAGAAAGAAAACATTGATCCTACAAGTGACAAATTTTCTCCATAAATGTTAACATTTGGAACCTTACTCCACCCTGATTTTTGTGTCACAGATATGCTGTTTCCTTGCAAGCATGAGTGCACAACCAGGGGCATCCAAACTATTGGCTTCCCTGGGCCACATTGGAAAAAGAAAAGTTGTCTGGGGCCACACATGAAATACACAAACACTTTTGATTTGTAAAGGTAAAGAAAATACACATAACTTAACTACACTACCAGCTGGATAACCAGTTGGAGCTATACACTGGAATATGGGACACCTGGATATTACAGTAAATAGACTTATTATTATATTATTTTGACATTTCCTCGGGAACAAAGTGTTTCAAGCTGGGCCGCATTCATATCCATCCTGGACAGCAGTTTGGACACCCCTGCTATAAAGGAAGCAAGCCCAGGAGGTATAGGGGTCCCATGAAGCCCTAATTCATATACAACTTCAATAAATAGTTAAAAACAGGTCAACTTCTAGACATTTTAGGGGCCTGAAAAATTATTTGCTGTGGGGTCTGTGTGCAGAAGCACAAATTACACATGGCTTTATCATCACACTCCGCATTTTCCACAAGGAGCAGAAATAGTGGCGACTGCTTTCTCACACTTGCTAAATGTGATAGACTGATATAGAAAATAGTTATGATTAATTGCATTTGAGACTTTAATAAAACAATTAGCCTTGTGCATAGAAATAATAATAGAGGGCATGAAAGCTAGGATAGATCAAATCTTTTGGAGGGTTAATGGTTAACGTACAACAGTGACACTGCCCACTGGGACAGATCACATGACTGTGGTCCACTCGATCATTTAATAATCTCACAAAGAGACGAGAGGCTCACATGTGGGGTCTGTCCCCTATCAATGGCTGTTGCCATAGAAACCAGGATGTGGAAGCCATTGAGATGAACAGCACGGGATGGATGTTAAAATCACTAATCCCGTTTAAAAACCCCTAAACAAAAGCACATTTCCAGCACAACAGCATTTCTCAACTGTGATCCAGGCAAGCATTTCTCTGCACCAACCAGATGCCCAGCAGTGTTTGGGCATGTCACATGTTTCCCATCATTTTAATCCAAAGGCAGAGAAACCCAGCAGTTACAGAACTGGCTTCTGATAATGTGTTGACAGTTCATATTAACAGTAAAGAAAGCACAGCACTGCCTCCTTATGACAATGATCTGCAATTCTGCCACTGTCCTCAATAAGATACATAACTAAACAAAATGAAAGTCTTTGGCAGTTTTAGGGTGAGATTTGGAATTCACACAGCATCGTTTACAAGGCTGTAGTAGATCTATATAAATAAATATATAAATACTACTAAGGCCTATAGATAATGCCCCTCCAATTCCTGATTCATGAATGCTAAATTGCAAAGAGGAGAGACACATAATGTCCATGTCCAGAATGCACCATAAAGGGAATGAATAACTTGCATGTGAGCAGCGAGGCACCCAATAGGTGCTTGCGAAAAAAAAAAAAAGAATAGACAGGCGCCTGCACTAGCAAAGGACACACACCAGCATGAAAAGGACACAGGCGCATGCAGAGTCAGGCACCGCCACAGCACACAGTGGGACCGGACTAAGGGGTCAGAGGCAAAGCCAGGCACCACCCCAGCTTTGCGCCCTAGGCACTTGCCTACTCTGCCTACCCCTTGGCCCAGCCCTGCATGTGAGTTAATATCAGGGTCGGACTGGGGGGCCCGGGGCCCCCCTCTGAGTCCGAAATTGATCGATAGAACAAAAAAATTTGATCGATCGATTAAATCGTTCGAATCGATCAAATTTTTTTTATTCGATCAAAACTAATGATTAAGTAATTCGACCATCGAGTATTCGAATAAAATTTTATTCGAATATTCGAATTATTCTAATTCCAATATTCGATGGTCAAATTTGCCTGGTCAGACCAGGCGAAGTTAAAAACAATAGATAGGAGGTTGAGAAAAAATATTTAAAATTTTTTCTAAGTCCCAAAAAAACGCTGGCGTATTTTAGCATAGGAGGGTGATAGTCTGAAAAAGATCTGGCAACACAACTATACAGGGGGCACATTTAGGGCAATAGGACAACTTTATTTAATTTATTAAAGGTTTCCTGGGCTTGTGTAGTGGAATGTAGTGGCTGTAACATATACTTCTATTATAACTTAAACTTCCCGCCGTATGCAAATTAGGCTTCGCTAGTGTAACTGCGCTCTGCATAGCGAAGTAACACTAACGCAACTACGCTAACGTTCGCCGACCTGAGCGTAAATTCGTACTTTAGTGAATTTGCGTATCACTGGCGAAAATTCGCCTGGCGAAGTGCGGCGAACGCTAGCGAATTTTCAGATCTTAGTGAATTTGCCCCATAGAGTCTCACCAATATGCAGCTCTAATCTGCTCTACAGGAAGTGCTTTTGAATTGATGTTTGGTTTTCAAATATTGGCACATCTTTGTTGAGAAATGCCTGCAAAAGAACTTGCATTTCTTAGGAAAGATGTGTGCACTTTTTGTAAAACAGGATAGAGGCACATACTGGTGAAACACTACAAATACTGTGAATTGTTCATGAATAACATATATGGTTTCTCATTGGAATATGGATAAAGCATATGATGATAATATGATATATGATAATTTTCCATATCAATTATTTTGACCTTTGCACTCCATTTTAAGCAGTGCAGACTCAGGTGTGGTCATAAGGGGTTTTTTATTTACCTCTTGACAAAGGAAGATAAGGTAAGTACATTTACCTTAAAAAAAGACCACATTTATATTACATTTATGTAATATAACAATTAGCCATTGCTCCTCATTTTTTATTTTTGTGGTTTTTATTTCAGCAGCTCTCTAGTTTGGCATTCTAGCAGCTATCTTGTTGCCAGGGGCCATTTTACCCTAGCAGCTACTATAGGATGTGGCTTGGAAATGAATAGATGATGGCCAATATGGAAAGAGAAGTAATACAAATGAACAATAAAATATAGTGGCCTCACAGTGTGATAGTTTTTTTGGCTGTCAGGGTCACTGACCCCAAGCTAGAAGACAGAAGAGGCAATTCTATAACTTACTAAAACTATAAACTTAAACACTAGCTTAACGGTAAGGCATCCAGTACAAAAAATGTAGAACAACAAAATAAGTAGGGATGCACCAAATACAGGATTCGGTTTGGGATTCAGGCAGGATTCTGTGTTTTTTAAGCAGGATTCTTCACCGAATGGCCGTAAATTAGGTGGAAAATCACATGACTTTTTGTCACAAGACAAAGAAGTAAAAAAAACATTTTTCCCACCTTTTCCTTTCCAGACCCCAATTTACATATGCAAATTAGGATTTGGATTCAGTTCGGTATTCGGCGGAATCTTTCACAAAGGATTCGGGTATTCGGCCAAATCCCAAAAAGTGGATTTGGTGCATCCCTAAAAGTAATCAGAAAAAATAATCAGTAAGACGTTACAGTACACTATGAAGAAGCATTTCTTCTTCAATGAATACAACGACTTATTTAAACAACACTAGTCATTCTTTTTCAGGACTTGCTAGGGTAAAATTGCCTCTGGCAACAAGATAGCTGCTAGAATGCATTCTTGGGATTTAGAGTCTTGATTTATAATGCTAGTGTGTTTACATACTTCACATATTGAAGTTCTACTTCAGGCCCGTGGGCCAGATACAGCCACCAAGAGATCTGCAGGGCCCCATCCTGATTAAGTTCTTCATAGATTTCTGGGTATTATGTCCACTTTTTGAAAACAATGTAATAATTTATATTTGGTTACAATATAAAAAACATTTTTAATAATTATTTTGATTCAAATTAAGCATTAGGGTTCTAATCCTGGGGGTTTTGAGGTACTCTGTCGCCACCCCCTACCCACATCTGTGAGTTTAAGTGAGTGGCTCCACAGCCGAGAGTTGCAGTTTGTAGATCACTGCCATCCAATGTTACTCTAAATGGAAACTACATAAAATGTTGTCATTTGAAACCTCTATATAATCAAAGAAACAGAAAAAAAAAACAGCTTGAGAGACATGCACTGAAGGTTACAAAGTAATGGTGGGAGACACGAAGGGCCCAACTGGCTGATTTTCTGTATTCTAAGAGCTTTTAATGGTTACCCCTTGGTAAAAAAAATACTTAATTCTAAAATGTAAATTGTGGCAATTTTTTCTGTATTTCGTAGTTAAAATGTGAGTACTGTAAATCTGCCTTAAACAGGGGAATGACGAGGAAGCAAAACTGGTGTTTACTCAAACTAAAACCTTGAAAGTTTCTTTTAATAACACAATATATTAGCTTTTTCTCCTAATACAATAATATACAACATAATAATATAATAATTACCTAATAATATAATTACCACCTGTAAATGTACAGATTTTTGCTGCGTAATCACATAAAGCTACATGAACTAAACTGGGATAAGGAAAAGCATAATGCAACCATATGGGGCAGACATATGTGCAGCTGCACAGGGCCCTATGGGTGGACTTAGAAGCCACATATTTTCCATTAATACGGATGGGGCCCAAGCACTAATTCAGCCCCATGGCTCTTAACTGAATATGTCTGCTCCCTTTTTGTGGTCCTTCTTCTCTCACTCATCGTTTTCTTACTAGCAATAAAATTGGCTTACCGGCCAGGTCAGTAAGAAAACAAAAAACAGGTTGTCAGCTTACATCAGTGAGAAGTTCAGCATTTGAGTGTCAGTAATCTATATTTGATAGACATGTGCACCTAAGTCTATCTTGAAAATCTGCTGGGACAAGAATGTGTAACATTAAGTAAAATTTCTGCACTGTCTGAGCCTGTCCCTAATAATCAGCATGCAGTCAATATAAAAAGCTCTATCTGGCAGTAGTTCATGAATCATATATGAGCTGTGCTGTGATGTATAATACAGGGACTGCTGCATTACAAGTGATCTAACTGAGGCAAATTGCCAAAGACCGCCACACTGTTCATCCTATTTCATTAACACCACCATTGCCACAATAGGGCTATAAATACAGTTATTGAAACCACAATCTTAAATCAGTGTTTGGTTATTTATATACCGGTATGGGACCTATTATCCAGAATGCTTGGGACCTGGGACTTTCCGGATAATGGGTCTTTCCGTAATTTGGATCTTCATACCTTAAATCTACTAGAAAATCATGTAAACAATAAACACAATAGGCTGGGTTTGATTCCAACAAGGATTAATTATATCTTAGTTGAGATCAAGTACAAGTTACTATTTTATTATTATACAGAAAAAGGAAATCACTTTTGATTATCTTATTATAATGGAGTCTATGGGAGACGGATTTCCATAATTCTGAACTTTCTGGACAACAGGTTTCCGGATAACGGATACCAAACCTGTACAGTATACATAAAGCAAACAGGGAAAGAAAAAAGGTAAAAATGAGAAATTCAGAGGAGCAGATCTTTTCACAAAGATCATGTTCTTTTGTGTAAGAACACTTTCCTTTCTGTCAGGAAAATTCTGAACTGACACATTATCAAAGAAGATAGATGTAACAGTTTGTCTGTACGTATTAAAAGGCTTTGAGCAGTGGTGTAACTGCTCTGAGCAACTCAACAGCAACACTGAGCACTAGCACCCAGCAGAATCATCAATACCCAATCCAATTTTATACCCAATGCTTTGTGTATTATATTGAAGTGGTGTAATTCTAAGATATACAGGGGTTAAGGCAAGAAAGGAGGTATTCTTTTCCTACAGCCTAGGGTAGTTTTTGGGGCTACTAAAAGAAAGTAGGTGACAATATGAGAATAACATAGGTGCAAGTAGTAATATAAATTGCTTTAACACTTGTGATGGCTAGCATACCGAAGCATATTCTACTGCTGGACACATTTCTGGTGAAATCTGTAGCACCTAGGGACAACAGCTAGGTACAAGGATTCTATGCTATACCATCCCACCCAACAAAATAACTTTACATTTAAAAAAGTAGCAGGATACCATCTCAACAGAAGCAAAGTAACCATCAAGATCTGCTCTGCTAAGCACAAAAACACAAAGTTGTCCAACTGGTGGCCCTCAAGAGAATTTGATGGCTTCCATCTTACCCAAGGTCCTTGAAGAATAGTTTATTTACAAATTTGCATTGTAATCAAACTACACAAATTCCTCTCAGTGCACCTTTTCATAGTGACATCTGGGTGCAAATAAACAGCTACCAAGAATTCCTTTGAGTTTTTTGAATTACAGTACTGATCTTTTCCTCTTAAACAAGTATAATTGAGGAAAATGATGAAGCTTCATAAACTGTATAAGAAGAGAACACTGGCTAGTGACATTATTTTTTATCTTTTGTACATATTTAAAGAATATGATTTTGAACAATTTTGCATACAACACTATGGGGGTTATGTATTAAAAGTTAGATTTTCTCTGGCGGTGGGGGTTAAAGGGGGGCTCAAATGTGATTTATAGTGATAAATATTTGTGATTAAAAATAGTGGTTAAATAGGCATTTAGTAAACCCCAAAGCCACTAAAAGTCAGAATATAAAAGTACAAAATTTTTGTCCATAGCACTATTTTTTAAGTGTGCTGGCCAAAATTTGTGTGCACTTGCACAAGAACAATGCATACATTTTTTTCCATGTTATAGATCTAGTAATACAAACTTCTGCTTTTTAATGTGGAAATGTAGAATGTGGTAAGTTAAAACCACATCATTATAGTGTTTTTCTGTGCAAATATAAGGAAATATCTTAAGTAAGCAAAGGTATTATACTGTAGTTGGTGGGCAGTCACTACAATAAAATGACAAATCTTATATATAGGTTTGGATTCTTACAGTGCTTCTCAACTTAATGATTTAGAGTAAAAAATACAATTTCCTTCACCAACCCTTGTAATGTTGATTATACTTCCCTAGATTTGTTCAGACAATTTGCCCAACTTTGAACATACTTTCCAATCTTTTCAGCATTTTGGTCAGGTCAAGCTCTGGTTTCAAGAAACTGATCAGCAGATCTGTTGAATCTGTATTTTATGTGTGAGCTTAGCAGATTGGTCAGGTGAGCTGGCCAATGTATGGTCACCTCAATATTTTTCAGTACTAGTATGTCCATGCTCAAAAGGTGTAAGGATAGAATTTACCAAAACTTACTAGTTGGACAGTCCTTCTCATCTAGTCCATTCTCGCAGTCTCGTTCTCCATCACATCGCCAGGATACTGGGATGCACTTATTGCTTGGTCCCCCACAGCTGAACTTCTGTGCAGCACATACCTGCTTTGCTGTAGCAAAATCAAATGGACACATATGTTAGAAAGTGCAAAGAGAAGGGACCTTATTAAGAATGGGTTAAAATGAAAAGAATGTAAAGGCAAATACATGGCAGTAAACAGAACATATCAAAACAGACTAAAAGTACCGGTGCACAAGGCAAAACAAAAATCTTCAAAGTTCAAAGGGACAAAACAGAAGGTGATTGAGAACTATCAAAAAATGAAAAAAGAAAGACAAAGCACAGTGCACAATGCAGATTATTTTTAAGAACATAAGAGGACCAAATCAGTTACAAAAGGAATAATATTATGTTCTCTTTTCTTTTTCGGTCTGGATTAGATGAGTTCCTTTCATTTTGAACTACCGAGGCAAACAATGTCAATGTAATCATACAGTAATCATACAATACACAAGGGCATTTATTTTCCATGTGCTCTGGCAGGTTCTCTGTCTTGTCTCTGTAAACACTAAACAAAAACTGAGCAAAAATCGATCTTGCATCCCTATCCAGTTTTCAGCATTTTTACTCTGACATTAAGGGAAAAGAGACATTTTCATTATTTTCACAAATACATTTTGAGATATGAAATGGCTTATCTGCATGAAATTATATATGTGTGTGCTTCTTCAATCTAATTCTTATACAACCCAATACAATGAATGGTTGTGTGCCTCCTTAAAAGTATTCTTTAAAGGACCAGTGACATCAAAAAATTAAATATAATGCAGTGTTGCCCTGCACTGGTAAAACTGCAGTGTTTGCTTCAGAAGCACTACTATTGTTTATATAAATAAGCCGATGTGTAGCCATGGGGGCAGCCATTCAAAGGAGAAAAGGCTCAAGTTACACAGCAGATAAGCTCTGTAGAACATGATTTTATCTGTTATCCATTACTTATCCTGTGCCATATAGCCATTTTTCAATTTCCACCATTGCTACTCAGCAGCTTGTTTATATGAAATATAGTAGTGTTTCTGAAGCAAACAGACCAGGTTTAACAGCACAGGGCAACACTACATGATAGTTTCTTTACTTTAAAACATTTTTTTGGGGTTACTGTTCCTTTAAAGGGGACCTGTCACCCAAAAGAAATATTCAAAATCCTATTTTATCACATTAGTCAAGCAAAATTAACTTTATTTACACTATATAAATAATTTGCTTCTTGTTTCCTTCAGTCTGGGAATTTAATAATTATAGCAAGCATGCAGGAGCCATTTTGTGGACACTGTTATTAAGGCAAGCATTATATCATCTTAAAAACTTGTTTGTGCACCAGAATGGGGGACCCAATGTCCATCGCCATGCCCTGGCTACACAATTAAACAGTGAAGAAAATGGGGGAATGTGTGGAGAGCAGTAACATCTAGGAAGTGCTGAATGGAAAGTGAAAGTAATTGTTTGCCCCGCCTCTATACAATTGGCATAGAGGAGGGGCAGACAATATTTGATTGACAGCTGAGATTTTTAAATGAGCTTAAAGGAATTGTTCAGTATAAAAATAAAAACTGGGTAAATAGATAGGCTGTGCAAAATAAAAAATGTTTTCAATATAGTTAGTTAGCCAAAAATCTAATGTATAAAGGCTGGAGTCACTAAGTCTAACCTAAAAGAACAGGACACTACTACTTGCTTTTCAGCTCTCTTTTGTTTACACTGAATGGTTACCCTGGTGACTAGGCAGTAACCAATCAGTGACTTGAGGGAGGGCCACATGGGTCATAACTGTTGCTTTTGAATCTGAGCTGAATGCTGAGGCTTAATTGCAAACTCACTGAACAATTATGTCCCATGTGGCCCCCCTTCAAGTCGCTGACTTACTCAGATTTAGAGAGCTGAAAAGCAGGATGTTGGATTCTGGCTATTATATTTGACATCCAGTCACTCCAACTTTTACAGTTTGCATTTTTCTCTGACTAACTATATTAGAAATATTTTTTATTTTGCACAGCCTTTCTATTTAACCAGTTTTTAATTTTACCCTGAACTGTTCCTTTAAAACAGCTATGAATGCTTTAATTAAAAATAGAAATTGGATTTCATGTTTAATTTGAAAAGGGCTTTTATTTTACAGATTTGTGTGTCTGGGTGACAGGACCACTTTAATGATGTTTGTGTACTTTTATTTCTAAATGATGATGTGTACATGGCAAATAAATTCTACCATTTTAAATTTTACTCTTGAACCAATACATGTATTTTTTAGTTGGTACAATTTATCTAACCCCATGTTAAATTTCAAAATCAAATATTAAAAATAAATGCTTGCGGTTTTGAAAAACAAATGTCAGTCAAGGATTTTGATCATGGAACAGTATTAACTGATGAATTTTTTTAAATCCCTTTGAGATGGATTTGGAGGGTTTGTGGATAAACTGTGTTGCCACTACTGCAAATATATAGGTGTCTTGCATAAAAAAGAGCATTATGGGATAAAAATATATTTTTGTCTCTTTATGGATCCCTAGTATGTATATTATATACATACTTTAGGAGGTGTATGTGAAAGAGAGAGTTTTATGTTTTAAAACAAAGAAGAAACAAGAGTGCCATTCCTCACC
>CM044438.1:77332410-77361481 GCA_024363595.1 Xenopus borealis
GCCACGTCTTTGAGGCGACTAATCTCTTTGAATGGCTTGCTCGTATCTTGCACCTGCTAGCGCTAAAGTCGCCGGGGCCTATTCACACTCGGCGATACATTTTTTAAAGTCGCTCGAAATTGCCTCATGAGGCAATTTCGGGCGACTTTGAAAATCTAGTTGCCGAATGTGAATAAGCGCAGGCGACTTTAGTGCAAGATACTAGCAAACCATTCGGGGAGATTAGTCGCGGCGATTAGTCGCCAGGAGACAAAACTCCCCAAAATCTTCCAGTGTGGCCTTAACCTTAGTCACTCCCTCTGGGACAGCTCCTAAGAGAGCCATATAAGGGACCCTTTTCAGACCGATATGTAAAATCCAAAAGATAAAATGATAAACCCTAATCCAAAATCTTGTCGCTGTCTGGCACAACAACAGATGTGAAACATTGTCCCCAATGTGGGACAGCCCATAAAGCAATGACAGTTAGCATCTGGTTAAAATTTTGCTATTTGAGATGGGGATAATTAACAGAGGAAAAACACTTTATAGCCTGCCTCCAGCAGGATAGTATTTATAGAGCTTACATACTATCTTATATGTATATAATATATGCCATTTTCAATAATTTTGTCGGGGTGTTAAATTGCTTATATAGAAGTGATAGAGCATATAGGCATGATCCCATTTCAGTATCACCTTTCATAAAAAGAACCGAGAGAATAATGAAATGTGGAGTTAATCCAGCACTTATTTAGAAAATTTAATAGGTGAGAGGCATCAATAGTATAGTGTCAGATGTTTTTCTATTTTGTTTTGTAGTTGCTTGGGTGAATGCAATGTGAACTTTGCTCTATTTGACTCTTGCCAGATCCATGCCATGGATGGGCAATTGATGAGAAGCAACCAAGTATTATCTGTCAACAGTGATACAGTTAACACAAATAATATTTGTCTCCTGTTTGCAGGCATTTCATTATAATTATATATATATATATATATATATATATATTTTTTTTTTATAAGTTATAACCCTTTATTTACTACCTTGGGTTAAACAAAAACCATAAATACACACTAGGGTTTGTATCTTGACTTTGCGACATTATATGCAGAATGGAGATGACCTGAACCACTCCTACATTAAATGGAGCCCTGAGCACTTACCATTACTGCAAGTGGCCTCGGACTCATCACTTTTGTCAGGACACTCCTCCTCCCCATCACATTTCCAACGCGCAGAGATACAGTGACCACTGTTACAGGTAAACTCATCTTCTCCGCAAGTTGTTTTAGCTACAAGAAGAAAGAAACTGCATAATTACATCTTGTTTAGAACCAGTGCATGTGAGGAAAAATATTTTTAACAGCTTCATCGGCACTTAAGACATTTACTAAACATTGCTATATTCATGGTACTGGAGAAACTCTATAATATATATACTAAAAGGTACGAAAAAGTAATTGACACAGAGGTCTGCTTGTTGGAAGTGCATTTTTAATGTGATCTAGTTGTAGATGTGGATTTCAATATGTGCTAACCACATGTATCAAGACACCTAGAAGAAAACAAACCCTCCATAGATTATGACAATTTTACATCTAATCTTTTAAAGTGTTTGTAAACTGTAAACACTGCACATTGTTTGACACCGGCTACAGGATATTCTTGAAACAAGCCAGTAACAACTATAGTTGTTGTTTAATAATTATTTTTCACAAACAGGTTTTGCTTTTTTCTCATGGAGTTTTGAGACATGGATGTTTTTTTAGGGAGTTTCCTAAACCCAACATTTTGCATTACTGAAAACTCAAAACATGCTTGAATTAGCCAGTTGGAGCAGGGAAAATCGGTCAGTGTCTCAGTGTTTGTGGCACATCCCGGGGCGAAAAGTTAGGTTGAGGAACTTGCAAATAAATCAAATATAAACATAAATTATTTGTATTATTATGCATACAACAGTTTAGTGAATGTGTATAATAGCAACAGTTCCACTTTTTAGGCTAAGAGCACAGAGGCAACTAGTAGCAGGCTAAAATGGGTTTCAGCATTTCCTGTAGAGTTTATTGAGGGAGTCTAAATTACACATAAATATGACCAGTCACTGTGAGCTACTGAACAGCAATTGACACACAACAAAAGTGACAGCAAAAATTGAAACAGTTAGATGCATATACAGCCATAATGTTAAGGAAAGTTACATAAAGCAGGGATTACATTTTAATAATGTACAAAGCCACAAAAATAAGTGGGATTAGAGAATATATATATATATATATATATATATATATATATATATATATATATATATACTGTATATACACACACACACACACAAATGTAATCCATTTTGTGTCTTAGAATTAGTGTGCATATATTTACCAAACACACTTAAAAATACTGCAATGTGAACTTTGCTCGAAGATCTTGCTGTAATATTGTTGCACTTTTTCCTATACAAATCTAATAACATTATGCTTGCCATTTACTCTGTTTGAGCTAAGTGTTGTAAAAACACCTCCTTATGGAATCAGATCATCAAAGATTTACAGAAATATTACCGAGTAGTAAAAGTGCAACAGGGCCAACGTGGTTACCCCATTCATCTGGGGGACCAGAAACATGCTTGCTTTAAAGTTTCCTTTTACACAAGTTTCTTGCTTCCCTGCAAGTTACCAAGGCAACATCTGCCACTGGAATACAAATTGCTTCTTCTGCAGCAAACACAGAGTATGAATGCAAATGGCAGAGAAAACTAAGTAAACAGAGAGTCAGTGGTGTCAGAGCAGACAATGATACCACTAACAGCAAATATTGTATTACCATAAATTCCCCGTAACATAAGTTCCACAAACCTTCATCTGTTGTATAAAGGCTTCCACACAATGTTGCAAATAGAATTGCAACCCCTCACTTTATCATTTAATAACAATTGCAATGTCAGGAAAGTCTCCACATCACCAGTGTAACCCCACATGTGCTGCAAAGAATGCTGCTTTTTTGCATAATTCACGGAGGAACTTGTATCCTAGCACTACATGTAGTATTCCCATTCTTTGGCAATGGATAGGGAGGTGTACTGCCCAACCCAAATCACATTTTTCATAGCGCAGTTGACAACAACCTTAAGCAGCATTGTTCTTATTTTGCATGCCTATATAAAAGATACAAGCAGGCTATAAAGAAATTCTCCTGATTCTGCTAACTCAATACACCACCAATTAACACTTAACAAATAAGAGTTGGATATTTAAATGTAGCTATAAAAATATACAATTTAACTACTAGATATTTGCTTTCTGTGCTTTGCTGTATCAAGCACAGTGCCTGAGATACCAAAAAAGATAAAGTCCAAATATCAAAGCTGGGATCAGGTGTAACCGTAGGATTTTTTGTTGATTTTGGCTCAGCTGGTTTTGCTTGTGACAGAATCATCATTATCACAGATTCAGAAATGATGGATTTGGAGCAATCCTAATGGGAAGATGATATATCAAAAGAAATGCACTTTAAACGTTCCTGATGGCACATAGTAAGCTTTAACTTTTTTCTTCAAATCTGTTTTAGTTACTAATATTACATCTGGTTATTTCAAAAGCCACATTCAAATAGGCTGTAAAATTACAGGTTGAAAACTTTGAAGCCCTTTGTTAAAAAGTGGTTTATATAATCTAAGTTAAAATGAGTTTAAATTTCATTCATCTCAGCTTTTAAAATTGGAATTATTTGCTTAAAATGGGAGATGGCCTTCCCATACTGTCTGGATAACAAGCCTCTTTTTTAGGAATTCACATACCTATAAAATCTTTACATTAGTAATCATTTTGTAAAATGAATTCTCTGTTAGGCTAATGGTGGATTTCATAACAAAAATGCAAGCTTCAGCATGACAAAATTTGTTGTTGTGCCTTAACATAGGCCAACATAATGGTTCTAGGTACAGGAAAAGAAGAAAACTAATGTCAGCATTGGGTTGGTTCACAGTCTGCACTACTCTGCAGGTCAAGATTGTCCCCTGTATGAAATTAGCCTTAGGGTTAACAGCAGCAGGGTGCTTATAGATAAATATCCTATCATAGGTTTGTATAACCAAAACAGAAATCTAAATGGCAGCTATCTCAACATATAAATAAGGTAAGTAAAATAATTTTATAATAATATATTTTATGTATTTTTTTATTAATATCATATTATAAATAATATAGTGAATAAAGTACCCCCTCTTGTAAATTATAAGGATATTATAATTTACAGGATATTCACAGCTTTTGTGTATTTTATATATATATATATATATATATATATATATTATGATAATAATGCAAAGTTGCTAGGGTAATATGGACCCTAGCAACCAGATTGTTGAAACTGCACTTGTAGAGCTGCTGAATAAAAAACTATAACTCAAAAACCACAAATAAAAAATGAAAACCAATAGCAAATTGTCTAAGAATATCAGTTGCTACATCACACTTTTAAATTTTAGTGAACAATCCCTTTATTGATTTGATTATTGGGACATGAGCCGTATAATTTATGCCTATGTCTCTGTAGCGTGTAAAATGTAGTCATCCAAGATATGTCTAATACTAAAGACAGAGAGCTAAATAAAAACAATAGCATTATGGGCAACTAGAGCATGTCAAGAGTCTGCACTGACGCCACGAGGATTAGTCTAAACTGTAACACTGTTCTTCTAAATCAATGGTGTGAATCACTGCCTAAATACAAGTGCACATGCCAGAACTTTTGTATTAGGCAAAATATGGGCAAAGAAGATAAACTAATATCCAAAAAGGCAGTTGAGCTAGCAACTGAACAGAAAATGTAACCCTCTGCATGAGTCTATTATTCAGAAAGATTGTGCAAAAAGCTACAAAAAAATCCACTCCCTCTAGACAAAACAAGAATCCCATTTTATTGAATCATTTTTAAAGGGATCCTGTCATGGGAAAAAAAATCTTTTCCAAAATGCATCAGTTAATAGTGCTGTTCCATTTTGTCAATTTCCCAGCTGCCCCATGTCATGTGACTTGTGCTCTGATAAACTTCAATCACTCTTTACTGCTGTACTGCAAGTTGGAGTGATATCACCCCTTCCTTTCCCCCACCCAGCAGCCTAACAAAAGAACAATGGGAAGGTAACCAGATATCAGCTCCCTAACACAAGATATCAGTTGCCTGGTAGATCTAAGAACATCACTCAATAGTAAATCCCATGTCCCACTGTGTAATATTCAGTTACATTGAGAAGGAAAAACAACAGCCTGCCAGAAAGCAGTTCCCTCCTAAAGTGCTGGTACAAGTCACATGACTGGGGCAGCTGGGAAATTGACAAAATGGCTAGCCCCATGTCAGATTTCAAAACTTAATTTAAAAAAAATATGTTTGCTCTTTTGAGAAATACATTTTAGAAAAAACATGTTTTCCCATGACAGTTTCCCTTTAATAAGGCCAACAACATGAATATGTGGTCTATACAGTTCAATACTCACTTATGTATTCAGTATTTTAATTTGATTATATTTTTTAGGGATTAATTTCTGTAACTTGCTTTTTCAACACATACTGTTGCCCTGTTATAAGGGATGTGCTGAATTCATAATTTTATGTATTTGGTGAATAACCTACATATTAAAATCTATTCATGATCTGCCAACAAAAATGTATTACACTGTCCAGAGCATCAAGTCACATGCTTTTAAGGGTTCTAATATTGCTCAGTTAAACGATAATTTTTGGGATTTAGGCGAATACTCTGTGTTCACATGACAGAAGTCAAAGGACAAAGAATTTGAGGGGATCTTTGCTAATGGAAAACTATACCCCCAAAATAAATAATCAAGCAACAGATCGTTTATGTCATATTAAGCAGCATATTAAATAATCTTACCAAACTGGAATATATATTTAATTGAATATTACTATTTTCCCTTGAGTCCTCATTACATATTATTCTCTGTGCTGCCTCAGAGATCACCTGACCAGAAATACAGCAGCTCTAACTGTAACAGAAATAAGTGTGGAAGCAAAAGAGAGAGCTTTGTCCATTAATTGGCTCAAGTGACCTAACATGTATGGTGCACTGTGAATCATAGGCTCCTGTGGGTAGCCCTTAATTCCTAAAATTGCAATTTTCTATTTAGGATTACCCAATGCACATACTACTAAAAACGTATATATTTATATGAAAACGGTTTGTTTACATACAGCAAGGTTTTGCATAAGAGCAGTTTCATGCAATATATGTTTAGAGAAACCTACATTGCTACAGGGGTGTTGTTTAATACAATCTCCTGAAAATATCAGAATATGATTAAAACATTAAACTCCATTTATAACAACAAAAGTAATTAATGGAAAAACCTTAACTTATGATTTTCACCAAAAAGACGAATAGGTGAGGATTGAAAAGAAATGTCTCTTTTTGATCATTTCTCTAGAGTGTTGATTGCCCTGGAGTATTATGCATTTAAGTAATGAGTCCTAGCCACACACCTTTTATGAGACATCTATTTACTATGTTAGAGTCCCGGTTTTTCCTTGTAGTAACCCAGAATAATAGCAAATAAATGGAACCAATGTTCCTTCCCTCATTAATGCCTAAATAAATATATCCTTAAGATGTAAAGCACCAGTGTCTGGGCTTTCATACCTATTGACACGCTTCCGCTCCAGACCCTAAATCCTTGTTACAAGCCCATTATCTTTAGTTGTCATAGTGATCCAACACTTGGCCTTTATTCAGCCATGAATTAAAGTGCTTATTTTTATGCTGTTTTCACAAGAACCTTCTCCAGTTCCTGCTTTCCCTTTGTCCTTAAGATCTTTTTGTGTTGCGCTATAACTCATGAGAACACAAAAAAGAAGAAAATAAACATTCATTTTCATACATAAAGAATTCTATGCATATTCACTTCTTTGCTTTCATTTGAAATAGATGTAAAACCATGGGCCTAACTACAGCAGAAGCAGACCCTGCACTTGCAGTGGGGGGGGGGGGGGGGGGGGGGGGCAGTGTAGGGGCCCTAATTAAGAATCAATCACAATACACCTTAGGAAAATATTTTGGGACCCTAAATTACATTTGCTGTTGCCCCCAGTAATATCTAGTTACACCACTGTGTAATGCGAAGGCCAAACAAACAA
Source organism: Xenopus borealis (assembly GCA_024363595.1). NCBI lineage: Eukaryota > Metazoa > Chordata > Amphibia > Anura > Pipidae > Xenopus > Xenopus borealis. The sequence continues at coordinate 77,339,540 of CM044438.1, forward strand.
AGTGTATCAATAGCCATTACATTTGTAGAAGTTAAGTATCTTTAGTCATATTGCTAATTATATTGTTTATTTGATTAACAGATTCAAATAGGCTGTAACAGGTTTGTATTTTGTGTAAGGGATTTCTGAACTCCAAAATTATGTAATGGCAATTCATCCAGATTTCTACAGTTAAAACAACTCCTCAATGGAGTAGTGATGAACAGGTTAGACAAAAAGTAGATCTGCCTTTTATTACCTACACCGAACCTAAACCTTTTATAGACTCACACTTGCCCCTCTCTGATGTTGCAAAAGGGGAGGGGGACAAAGGCATGGATCTATAAATTGCAACTTCAGGAGTCGGAACAGGGCATGGTAAGACCCTCACACGACCAAAGAAATGTGTGTGGATTTCAGGTCTATCCTGGATCCCACAGGGTTCTGGGCAGGCCGCACTAGTAGGGAGATTAAAAACTCTTGTGTCTTGTTTGAACCAAAAATTGTGGACCAATAATAGCAATAAAAAGTATAAATTACAGATAAAATGTTTTAGTCCAGCAACTAATAATATACATATATACATTTTTTTTGGCAGCAAGACAACTCTTGTATTAATGCCAATATAAACTGTATTTTGCCAGAATAAAATAAATCTGACTCCTGATGCCAAAAATATTATTAAAATGACCTTATTAATTTATCACTGCTTCCCACATGGATTTATAAGAACACATAAGGGCTCCATATAAGAATGCTCAAGCCTTTAGGCTTTAGGAGCTCTTGTGTGTTTTTACTAGTCGAATGCTGAAGGCTCGAGTGTTCTTAAATGGGGCCCATTAGTGTAGCAGACTAACCATAATGAGCTTTCCTGAGACTAACCAGAATCAAATCCATGAGCATTATGACATTTCATTCCAGGTTTGGTCTAGATTTAATTCAATGTTAGAAACTAGTCTTTTAATTCAGTTCCAGTTTTCTCTTTTAAATAGTTTTTACAAGATAAACCATGAGAAACATTTTCTCCTCAAACTGAATTTGGCCCTTTGTGGTCTATACATTTAATGAATGTCTTTTAAAAGCACTCCTGGCCACCCAGAATTTTGCTTTTATGGAAGCAAAAGCACTTTCATGAATAGAGCAAGCATACAACATTTGGCTTCCATTGTATTGCTTTACTTTCTCTGGTGGAATTGCAATTGATACTTCAAGTAAGCCACAGGCATCACCTTAAACATCTGTGATGTTCATGCTCGTGTATGTATAAATCAATCCACTGACCAAGCAGGGTCTCTCTCTCTGGTTTTCATTGTGCTTTTAATAGACTGTTAGCACTAGGACTAGACATGACTATGATTCCCACAATAAGATAATCACACTGAACTGCAAACCTACAGAGCAAATCTAACATTGTACAAGAGATCATTATTTTAATGAGATCATCATTTTTAACAAAATGTATCTCACCAGCATTACATTTGTCAAAGATATACAGCTAATAATTCCAGCTTTCTCATCAAGCTGGACGATATGATAAGGAATGCTCAAGTCCTAGTTTATTCAATGTGATTGAATCTGTGGAATATTATTATCAATAGTTTTATATGTAACAGGCAAGGATTAGACTGTACATATATTAAGCAGGGGACTGTTTATATTTGTATTATCAGAATAAAATATCCATAATGAAGGATGTAAGAATCAAATATTAGCTTTCAATATTTCTGTCACTGTGGGATAAGTAAGGACTCAAGAGCTTCACACTGTAATTAGATTTGCACCTGTGTTGCTTCTTTAAAAAAACTGTTTGAAGTCTGATAAAAATCAATAGTCTTAATGGATAGTCTAATGGAGCACAAGCTCAAAGCCCTTCCAAAGCACATTACTCTCACACTTTCACAAGAGGAAATCATGCATGAAATGTGACTGATGGCAGGCTCTGAGGTGCTAAAGGATTTTAAATAGCTTTACAAAATACATTAAGAGTAAAGGTGGCCACAGACTGGTTGATCCTCCAAAATATCTTGTCAGTCAGCCTACAGACAGAAAAGATGGACAACATACGAGTGACCATACACGAGAATGGCCACCAGAAATTGAAAAGGATCAATAACTCACTTTCCACCTCCAGACACCCCCATACATAGCAAACGCTAGTTGCACCAACCAAATGTCGCTCACAGTCAAATGCAATTCTTTTCACCAAATACCATACCTCAACAGTAGTGGGTGCAAAACAGTTCAAGTAAGATATATACAGTTGTGCTCATAAGTTTACATACCCTAGCAGAATTTATGATTTCTTAAGCATTTTTCAGAGAATATGATGATTTCTTTCACTTATGGTTAGTGGTTGGCTGAAGCCACTTATTGTCAAACAACTGTGTTTACTCTTTTTAAATCATAATCACTACACAAACTACCCTAATGACCCTGATCAAAAGTTTACATACCCTCATACCCTAGTGATTTGGCCTGATAAAATGCACACAACTTGACACAAAAACGTTAGAATGGCTATTAAATGTAACAATCTTCACCTCCTGACAGACCCTTGCATCTTTCACCCAGCGCTGCACTGATGTTTTATGGATTCTAAGTCATGGGGAAAGCAATAGAATTGTCAAAGGATCTGCGGGAAAAGGTAGTTGAACTCTATAAAACAGGAAAGGGATAAAAGAAAATATCAAAGGAATTAAGAATGCCAATCAGCAGTGTTCAAACTCTAATTAAGAAGTGGAACAGTATGGGTTCTGTTGAAACCCAACCAAATAAAACTAAAATTTCAGCCACAACTGCCAGAAAATTGTTTGGGATGCAAGGAAAAAAACCCCAAATAACTTAAAAAATTAAAAAATACGGTGTAGCTGTTTCAATATGCGCAATATAGAGGCACTTGAAGAAAGATGGGCTGCATGGTCGAGTTGCCAGAAGAAAGCCATTACTATGCAAATGCCACAAAGTTTCCCACTTACAATATGCACACAAACAGCACAGAGACCAGCCTCAAACCTTCGGGCACAAAGTCATTCGGAGAGGAGTCAACAAGGCCTATGATGAAAGGTACACCATTCCTACTGTGAAACATGGTGGTGGATTGCTAATGTTTTGGGGATGTGTGAGCTACAAAAGCACAGGAAATTTGGTCAGAACGGACGGCAAAATGAATGCAGTAAGTTATCAAAAAATACTGGAGGAAAAAAAGTTGTGCATGGGACGTACTTGGACATTCCAACATGACAATGATCCAAGGCCAAGTCGACCTGTCATTGGCTACAGCAAAATAAAGTGAAGGTTCTGGAGTGGCCATCTCAGTCTCCTGACCTCAATATAATTGAGCCACTCAAACCTGCAGTTCATGCAAGACAGTCCAAGAATTTATGGGAACTGGAGACTTTTTGCCAGGAAGAATAGGCAGCTTTACTGTCTCAGAAGATAAAGAGCCTCATCCACAACTACCACAAAAGACTTTAAGCTGTCATTGATGTTAAAGGGGGTAAACTGGGTTATGTAATTTTTTGGAAATGAAAAGGGGATCCACACTCAATCAAAAAAGTAATACGTGGAAGTCAAGAATAATGTTAAAGGGGTTGTTCACCTTTGAGTTAACTTTTAGTATAATGTAGAGAGTGATATTCTGAGACAATTTGCAATTGGTTTTCATTTTTTATGGTTTGTGGTTTTATACTTATTTAGCTTTTTATTCAGCAGCTCTCTAGTTTGCAGTGTCAGCAATTTGGTTTCTAGGGTACAAATTACCCTAGCAACCCTGCATTGATTTGAATAAGAGACTGGAATATGAATAGGAGATGGACTGAATAGAATGATAAGTAATAAAAAGTGGCAATAACAATACATTTGTAGCCTTACAGAGCATTTGTTTTTAGATGGTCTCAGTGACCCCCATTTGAAAGCTGCAAAGAAATAGATGAAAATTGCAAATCATTAAAACATTATGAAAAATAAATAATAAAGACCAAGTGAAAAGTTTCTTAGAATTGGCCCTTCTAAAATATACTAAAAGTGAACTCAAAGGTGAACCACCACTTTAAAAAGATTTTTTACTTTGATATAGCATATATCAAACAAATATAAATCAAAACATTTGTTATATGTACCAAGTTACAAGATCAGGGCAAAAAAGGAACAGACCACAGAGAGCAGATACACTTGCCAATGATGAGAATACCGCAAGGTTTCGGCACTATAGCCTTTGTCAAGTAAATCCTAGTTAAACAAATTAAACATGTTATATTAGGTCTTTCTACAACATTCCAATTAGATTAAAGTGATATTGACACTAAATAATAATTCTTCACAATATTAATATGCTTTAAAAGTCACCTATAGCTAAAGTTGATGTTTTTTTATTGATAGGTCTGTTTTTGTAATTAATTGTTACTTGAAGTTCCCTTTTAAACATGTCAGAGTTTCTAATGCTAAACTACTGAAGCTCAAATATGGCAGCCCAGATGAGTAATGTAAAAAGCATCTACAAATACTTTTATGGCAAAATTAGAGATAGCAGTCAAACAAAATGTTATGTAAAAAAAAAAAGTTTAATTTCTGGTGTCAGTATCTCCTTAAGGTCAGGACTTTGACTTGGCCATTCCAGAAAATTAACTTTAATTCTTTTTTAACCACTCTTTGATAAAATAACTTCATGGACAGATGTCTTGATATTTTCCTTTGGAAATCTCTGGTGTAGTTCAGAGTTTATTACTACTTCAATGATACCAAGTCATCAAGGCCCAGATGCAGCAAAACAGTCTAAAACCAGAACACTCCCACCACTGTGTTTCACAGATGGGATAAGGTTTTTATGCTCGAATTGATTGTTTTTCTTTCTCCACGTTTAATTCTCCTTTAAACTAAAAAGTTATATTTTTACTTCATCCAACCACAAAACATTCTTCCAGTATCCTTCTGTTTTGTTCATATGATCTTTGTAGATGATCATATGAACTGTAGATGGTCAGCAATGTTTTTGGTGGGAGAGCAGTCACTTTCTAGTTGCTACCCTGCCATACACACCATTGCTGTTCAGTGTTCTCCTGATGGTGAACATCAAAATTAACCAATATGAGACAGGCCTTCACTTGCTTAGAAGTTATCCTGGGTTCCTTTGTAGTCATTCGGACTATTAAATGCTTTGCAGCGAGTGTTATCTTTAATGGCCGACCACTTCTGGGTAGGGTATAATGGTCTCGAATTTCCTCCATTTGTACACAACTGTCTGACTTTTTATTGGTGGAGTCCAAACTCTTTAGTCCTCAAACACCCCCTTTATATAACCAAATATAATAATTTTATTTGATTTGTTTAACTAGGTTTTCTTAATCTATTAGGACTTGTCAGATGATGTTTTACCTCAAGTTCATATAAAAACATAAAAAATGTAAAGGATCCACAAACTTTCAAGCAGGACTGTATTTCATTTGTTACAATAAACAAGTTTCTGCAAGTCATGTGACACAAACCAATGACATCACTAACCGACGTTTATAGAATATCATTTATAGGCTATTCCTGGATCTTGCTTAATATAGTAATACATAAATAAATAATGATAAAGATAGTGCAAGTATCTATATATTTTGCTTAATAGGTCTATTTATGTGTAATAGGAGAATTTATGAATGTCTAACAGAATGCTTTTTCACATGCTATGCAGGAATGCAGTTTTGTTTGAAAGCAGAAGAAAATGTTAAGTTTATCCGCATCAGTCTCTGTGCCAGAAGTGAGGTCATCATGTTTCCCTGCTAAAAGAAAACTGAATTCCCACCATCTGGTGACAGGGCTTTACTAATTTAGCTTCTGTTGTTCAGATGGAGCATGTAAAACTGACAGAGGAAGGTGATGTAACAAAACATATAAACTATGTGTGTGGTTAGTGTCAGGTAAAATAAAGTATATAAAAACTGAGAAGAAAAATGTAAAACAAATTCATACTGAATATACTTAATGTAATATACTCAACATATACATAAAATTATTAATGAATTGTTAAAACTAAGCAACCTGATCCCCTGAGTCCAAAGTACCAATTACAGAGTAATTTATCTTGCCTGTATCTGTAGGCAATACATCTGCCACTAAGGAAACAATATGCAGCTCAGACATGGCATCACTGGGTACTAAACTGTATAAAGGATCTACAGGAGTCTTATTACATGGTGGCACTTGCCCATATATATGTATATATGACCTGTCCAACTCCCTGAACACTGAAATTGAAAAAAAAATTGTCCCAGTAAAATAAGGTTTGTGTTGTTGGCCAAATGGCAAACACGTAGATTTCTGATGAACATAAAAATGCTAAAACACAGGGCAGTGCATTTTTTAGAGTTGGTTAAAAAGAAAAAAAAACATTCAGCATCGGTTGTATTGCAATTGGAATGATAACTACCATACGTGGCTAAATACACTGCAGTTTCAACAATTGTCATGTAGGAAGCAGAGTACATTGTTATTAGTGGAGCCTGTGTCATTGTGCTTATGCAATTACGCAATACAGTGACACAATGCATTATGGGGAATATAAAGTTAGTGATTGTCACAAAGGAATATGGGAAAGTACAGTTTATTCCATAGTTCTGCAACCTTAGGTGCCCAACATGTTTGCAGACTGGGACGTTTAATGCCAAAACATCATGAGAACAGAAAATCAGCAGAAAACTTTATTTATACAGTGAAGCTGTGTATGTGGGAAATAACCTTGAGCTATTCCTTGGCTTAAATATGGAAGGTCACTGTAAAGTCACAATACCACAGAAGTAGGTTTCCCAAAAGAAACTTGGAAATTAACATCTGCATTACTTATTACACTGCAGAAATTAACTGCTACTGTGGCTGAAACTGGTACCTTGTCATTAGTTGAGCTCCTTCTGGCACTTTGTAGTTTATTAATTTGGTGGTTTACGTTCAAATACAGGCATGGGACCAGTTATCCAGAATGCTCAGGACCTGGTGTTTTCTGGATAATGGATCTTTCTGTAATTTGGATCTTTATACCTTAAGTCCACTATTAAAGAAGAAGGAAAGCTACAGACGCTGTTTATTGCCAATAGATTAGCCTCAATAGTGCAAGTTACACAGCACAGAATGCTTTACCATACTTGTATAAACAGCTCTAGATGTTCGCTCTGTTTGTTTAGGATACAGCTGCCATTTTAGCTTGGGGTGACATCACTTCCTGTCTAAGTCTCTCCCTGCTTTCTCATAGCTCTAGGCTCAGATTACAGCAAGTAGGGAGAGGGGAGAAGGGAGATAGGAGCAAACTGAGCATGCTCATGCTGTGCCCTGGAGGTTTATGCTGAAAACAGTAAGTCTGATACAGAAGCCCATGTGTACACAATAGAAGGAAAGAAATGCAGTTTTTCATTGATAGAGGATTCAGAGCAGCATTACTTTGAGGTTTAACTGGTGTATTTATATAGATATTTCTGATAAAGCTTACGTAATTTTAGCCTTTCCTTTTCCTTTAAAGGAAAACTATACCCCCCGAACAATGTAGATCTCTATAAACTGATATTGCCTACAACAATTCATATGTAAAACCCTGCTTCATGTAAATAAACCATTTTCATAATAATATACTTTTTTAGAAGCATGTGCCATTGGGTAATCATAAATAGAAAATAGCCATTTTAAAAAATAAGGACAGCCTCCTGGGATCCTAGGATCCAACGGTACACACAAACATACCAAACAAACTATAAAGTTAGGTCACACGAGCCAATTAAAATACAGAGTTCTGTCTTTTGCTTCAACACTTCTTCCCTTAACAGTTAGAGTTTAAATATTTCTGGTCAGGTGATCTCTGAGGCAGCACACAGACCTTCATGAAATGGTGGTTTAAGGCAAGAGATGTAAAAGGGTAATATTTACTTAAATATATATACCAGGTAGGTAAGATTCTTTAATATGTCACTTGATTTGATATAAACTTTAAATCTGTTGCTCAAAAATTCATTTTCGGGGTATAGTTTTCCTTTAAATCATGTAAACATTAAAAAAAAAAACCAACAGGCGGGTTTTGTTTCCTATATGGATTAATTATATCTTATTTTTTTTTATCAAGAAAAAGGTACGGTTTTATTACTACAGAGAAAAAGGTAATAATTTTTTTATGTGTCTGATTATTTTGCTAAAATGGAGTTAATAGGAGATGGCCTTTCAATAATTTGGAGTAATGGATTCCATGCCTGTACAGATAATGTCTGCCCTGATATTTTAAACTGTACAGTCTGCGCTAAGATTAAAAACGGATGATTTTTTTTCCTTGGGAAATAGCTCACAGTGAATAAGGAATGTACCATTTTAGCATTTAAAAATATACCATTATAGCAGTGTATGCCTTATGCCAGGAAAATAAGGATACAGCAAAGGCAGGGGATGTTATTATATGCAGAAAGCAAAACATTTGTTTGGATTTTTCAGTAAATAACCTGTCCATGATAAAACTTGGATTTTTACAGTGTATATATTTAAATGAATGAATGTTTTGAAAATAATAAATAACCTTACAGCTAGTGTCACAGGTTACTTGTCATAGTACACAATGTCACAGTTCTCCATATATGTCTAAATCCTGCCGTGCACATTGCAGTGAAGCTGTGATCAAACTACTGTTGATTGAGACACTTGCTTTGGAACACTTTTGCAGGTTATGACCCATATTAATGTAACTACAATAGATCATACTTTTGTACATACAGACAAGGCAAGAAGTCTTGCGAACATGGTGCGGATTAATTGTCTGTGACAAATTGCTTTGTGTTGACAAGAACTATGGTCTTTGGTCATATACAGTGAAAAAAACGCTTGGGCCCATTGCCAAGTTATGTAGTTAATTTCTTAAGTGAGAAGTAATAAACACCAGCTTCAGTCTTTGAAAAGTCTTGCAGAGATTTTTGCCCATTCTTCCTTGCAGATCAATGATTTAGATCCTGAGCATCTTGCATGTTCAAGATTTTCAGTGATGTTTAAGTCAGAGGACTGTGTGAGCTTTCCCAAAACCTCCAGCTTTTTTTTCTTCAAGTGGCTTATGGTAAGCTTTAGGATCATTGTCTAGTTGTAGGAGATTACTATTTTCAAATAGACATCCAGAATTTGTTGATGTTTAGTGGAATCTATTCTTGTCTGCCTCTTTGCCACCAGCTACCGCGACATAGTTGACGCGACGCGCGACATAGTTGACGCGACGCGCGACATAGTTGACGCGACGCGCGACATAGTTGACGCGACGCGCGACATAGTTGACGCGACGCGCGACATAGTTGACGCGACGCGCGACATAGTTGACGCGACGCGCGACATAGTTGACGCGACGCGCGACATAGTTGACGCGACGCGCGACATAGTTGACGCGACGCGCGACAAAATCGTCCCGCGACTCGTTTCGCGAATTTTTCGCCGATTCGCAAATTTCTCTAGAAATTCGCGAATCTCTAGGCGAAGCGAATCGCGGGAGATTCGCCCATCACTATTAAGGAGTCAACTCTTATGTATAGCTAATGTGAATGAAACAAATCTCCATATAGTGATTTGGTTCCAGTGAACACACACTTCATTGGTGAAGTTTTTTTAAAAGGGTTGTTTACCTTTAAATTTACTTTAATATCATGTAGAGAGTGATTTTCTGAGACAATATGCATTTGGTTTTATATTTTATATATATATATATATATATATATATATTTTTATTATTTATGATTTTTGAGCGATTTAGCTTTTTATTTAGCTGCTCTCTGGTTTGCAATTTCAGAGATTTTGTTGCTAGGGTCGAAATTTGAATAAAGAGGGTGTGACTAAAAGGACAAATAATAAAAAGTAGCAATAACAATACACTTGCAGCATTTGTTTTTATTCAGTGGCATAACTAGCTGTGGATTCGTTTTAGGGTCCCCGAAGTGGAAATTGTTCATTAATTAGGGCCTCATGGGGCCCCTATACCTCCTGGTCCCCAGAAGCCGCAGGGTCGGCTTCCTCTGTAGTTACACCTCTGATTTTATATGGGGTCAGTGAACCCATTTAAAAGATACAAAGAGTCAGAAGAAGGTTAATAACTCAATATAAACAGTAAAGACCAACATACGTTTTCCCAGTCCATTTACGATTACATTTGCTAGAATGCTAGAACTTCACATTTCCCTCACAGTCAGATTTACGTACAAGTTTTATAAAGGAAACAGAGCCCTCTTCTAAACAAAAATTGTGATGCTTTAAAAGTTATATATTGGCCAGTGAAAATAAAGAGCTCATCTTAAAATAGTTATTTTAATCATATATTATACACACTCACAATTAAGTTGCTATCTGGCCAGTATTTTACCTGACCGTTTGTAAAAAAAATTATAAACTTTGTTATAGACAAATTGTTTATAGACTATATGTGTTGCCTGCTGTCACCCTCACTGGCTTTAAAATCTTGGCGTCAAAAATAAATATGCATGAAAAAATATGCCGCACTGCACAAATATTATAAATAATATCATAAACTGTATAAATGACAACACAATATAAAAAACTAATTATGAATGTGTGAATAGATATTCTTGAAACCCAGGAAACTGTAGAGTCGCTTCTGTGCCAGTATAAACCTTGGAGGCATAGCAGAGCCAGAACAGAAACTGGTAGGTTATTGAAACTTGCTACCATCTGTAGCCAGAACCCAGAGGGATAGACAATGTACTTATCCGCTGGTTATTAGACTAACAGAAGATCATCTTGGATTAGTACACAACAATCAAATGTTTATTTCTACATCCATACCCTCATGATAGTCTAAATGGGCAGAAAAACTACTCTGAATAAAAATAAAGCAAAAAATCCTACATAATTGGGTTTGTTTCTCAAAAAAAAAAAACCCACCATGAACAAGATGGTTTGAGAAATGGTCTATACCAAAGGTTATTCATGGGATTCAGAAATAAGGTGTTATCGCTTTCTGTTATTTCTTTTTTCATCTGTGAGTAGTGAATGTGGCAATGCAAAGCCCCAGAGTGTGTAGTATCTATGTGACAGACTTGAAGTCTCCTCCTTGTTATTCATGCCCTTTGATTTCTCCTTTCAGGAAAAGTATGGACGCCTACAAAATTGGGATCCATTTACATCTTTCTGATCATTATGAAAACGGGAGTCATCCTATGCAGTCACATTTACCTCAATGATATTCAAACACACCTACACAATAGAGGGCATTATGCATAGTTTAGTGTTTCCCCCCTTATAAACAGTTTAAATGATAATCTTTATTGCTTGACTTAACCCAGAAAGCTCTGTCACTATGTAGGGTAGGCTATTATAAGGAATGCACTTTGCAAATATTGATTTTCTTGCTCCTCAGCTAATAAGATATTTTATGTTTGTTCCTCAGCTAATAGGATATTTAATGTTTATGTTTTTAGGTCTCGGGCAAAAGCATTATTATCTGCGAAGAATGTGTATGTTCTCTGTATGTCTGGGTATTCTTATTTCCTCCCACATTTCAAAAACTTACAAGCAGATAAATTACTCCTGATGATACTGACCCAAGTGCATGTGTGTTGCTTGAATATGATACGAAACCTGTAAGCTCTGGAGAGACGAACAAATCACTCCTAGTGATAAATATGGGCCCATTCGCACAGAAAAAAAAGTTGGATTGTAAAATATAAGAAGAATAGAAGTCTTATGACAATAAAAGGATAAAGTAGCAGGCCAAGTACTTTTATACAGCTCAGAGAACTTTGGGGTGTCTACTAATATGTTCCTATATTACAGCAGGGTATTTTATTTTTGACTATTGACACATTTTAATAATCATGTGACACAACGAACATCAAAAACTACAAGACTACATTTTTGCAAAATATTTGTGTTTTGTAACAATTCTATACGTGTTCTGTACAATTTACAAACTGCAGATTATGCTATAGTCAGAGAATGTAAAGATTAGGGATACACTACATTATGGATTTGGTCATATAAAATATGTGGCCAAACGTGAAACCTTAGATATTATTTAAATTTGAGCACATTTCCCCCAAAATAATAACTTCCAGGTTAACCTAGCTCCTGATTGGTTCCAACCACAGCAAAGTCTGGAAAGGAGGCAACAGGAAGCAGAACAGATGGGCAGGACTAGTAGGGTTTTTGCAGAAATTTTAAATAAAGCAAAACAAAATACTACAATTTTTAGAATTTACGCTCATAATTAAAGAGAATAAATCACTGGCACATTCTTATTTTTCACATAATATAAACCCTTTAAGACAAGAATTGATTGGTAATTTTGTGAGTACAGGTATGGGATCCATTATCCAGCAAGCTCTGAATTACGGAAAGGCAGTCTTCCATAGACTCCATTATAATCAAATAATCCAACTTTTAAAAAATTATCTTTTTCTCTGTAATAATAAAACAGTACCTTGTACTTGATCCAAACTAAGATTTAAGGTATGAAGATCCAAATTAGGGAAAGCTAAGCCCCAGGTCCCGAGCATTCTGGATAACAGGTCCCATACCTGTATATAACAGGATCAGGCAATGCATCTGTACTTTAACTATAGTGATAGGTTTGTGTTGCACTTAAAAGGAAAGCATTTGCAGACCAGTATACCTGGCATACATCTTGAGAAAAGGTGAAGATGCTCTCTTACCTAGTCAACAGAAATAATCATATTTTCTCCATACCCCTGAGGGAAAAAAATATTTAGAAGCATTATCCCTTTTCTTAATACATGGCCTGATTTTCTGGGTAATTTTCTTGATTATATGGATAATAAATTTGAATCCCATTTTAATATTATAATCCCTTCAGATTCTTCTTCTAGTCCCAGATTGTGCAAGATAGACAACAACTGAGGACATGTATTCATGAGAAAGGGTTAATACAGGCCAAAGTGTCAATATATTTATAAAAATCTGATCCAGGCCTTTATCTTTCAAATCTTGCAGCATTTTATTTGGGGGTGTCACAGATATTTTTTTATCACAAATAAAAGTGAGCTACTCAGACCACTAACTGGAGTGAAATATCTAGATGTTTCTGGGCCAAACAACAAATGTATTTTTTTTTCATAAGTTTACCTGTTTTAGCAATAAATATTGGCATTGCATACTTATAAGGGCCCCCACTGACACTATACAGGACACATGATATGAAACATACACTTGCTGCAAGCAGGGAGGACCTAATTATACAGTTGTTTTGTCAAAACGTTATCAAGCAAATATGCATTAATACACTCAGATATCAGTGTTTCAATACTTAGGGGTAAATTTATCTAAATTTTAGAAATAATTAACATTTTAGCTAATGCTGAACTGGGGGGAAAAAAAACACAATTTCTTTGGATTTTTAGATATTTATCCTTTTTTTTTTTCTTTCATCTGCACGCTGGTGGTGTTGTTTTTTGGTTTTTTTTTACACCTGCCACAATCCATTCACATTAATGAGGACACCTACTTTCATAGGAACCTAGTGAAATCTTAAACGTATTATCAAGAAATATGTAATGGATACCCAAGAACAGAAAAAAACACAACAGTATATGATATTTTTTCACACACAAGATTCAGCATCAAACATGTTTATTAATTTGCCCTCAGCAACACAACTGTTATTTTCCTTGTGTTATTTATCTTTGGCTAGTACACACAACCCTCGGGGGCACATCTATCAAAGAGTGAAAATAGAGTTCCCCACACAGCTCTCTACTCGGTAATAGGGTAGTTTTACAGGCATACTTAAGAAAGGATTAAGTTTGTTCCATTTTCACCCACCTTGAAAACTCCTATTCAACGGAATAAAAAGCTGGGAAATTTCTCTCTGGAGAACTGTGGTAAGGCCTTTCATAAACCCTGGCCTAGTATGCAAGCTACATTCATTTAAAACATGTTTCACACTTTCTAAACATAACCACTAACGTTATCAATCAGAACAAAGACATAACACTTGGAATTTGTCTAGGATTCAAAGTATATCATTTCTCCCTTTCTCACACTTTCCCCAAGTGTTCCTGTGTATCCTATACCAAATTGTGCCCAGCAATCTGTAGCAGATAAAGCTGGACTTTTGTTCCTTCAAGACGGATATCCTGCTTCCGCCCGAGTCCTGGTTCTGACAAACCCCAAAACAAGCCCCTCTCATGACACTCTTGTAAGAGTCTAGACAGGACATTAAGAGCTGTTTGTTTAATATTCAAAAGAAACCCTTGGAGATCCAGGGCAAAAAGGCAGGAATTTGACTGCAAAATGGGAAACCCTTTGTTTCTCAAAACCTTAAATCTCAAAGTAAAAGTAGAAAATGCCAAACATCAGATGGATGGGAAGAGTCAGGGCCTAATCAGGCAGAATAAGAGGATTTGCACGGAAGAAGATGAAAGACAGAACATTGAAAATATATTTTTATTTGGTAATGCAGGAAATGACTTTTAGCACTGGAGTGAATATTTTTATTAGTAAAATATCTTATTAAAAGGTTTTACCTCACATTTACTTTACTGTGTGAGACTTTGGTACATGGGGAGGTTAATTTATTAAGAGTCGAATTTCAATTTTTTTTTTTTTACTCCAATTAAATTCTGAGGAAAGTCAAATTTATTAGAGGGTTATCTATTAAAAAAATCTAATATCTTAAAACTCGGACAAATTTTACCGACCCAAAAACTGGAATCGAATTTGTCCAAATTCAAATTGAGCTTTTTCTCCGAAAAAAAAACTTGGATATCAGGCAGGTTACTAACATCTTCAAATTGGTCACTGGATCTCTCCCATTGACTTATACATCAATTCGATAGGTTTAAAGGGATACTGTCATGGGAAAACATGTTTCTTTTCAAAACACTTGAGTAAATAGTGCTGCTCCAGCAGAATTCTGCACTGAATTCCATTTCTCAAAAGAGCAAACAGATTTTTTTCTATTCAGTTTTGAAATATGACATGGGGCTAGACATTTTGTCAATTTCCCAGCAGCCCCTGGTCATGTGACTTGTACCAGCACTTTAGGAGGGAACTGCTTTCTGTCAGGCTGTTTTTCCTTCTCAATGTAACTGAATAGTACGCAGTGGGACATGGGTTTTTACTATTGAGTGCTGTTCTTAGATCTACCAGGCAGCTGTTATCTTGTGTTAGGGAGCGGTTATCTGGTTACCTTCTCATTGTTCTGTTAGGCTGCTGGGTGGGGGAAAGGGAGGGGGTGATATTACTCCAACTTGCAGTAAAGCAGTAAAAAGTGATTGAAGTTTATCAGAGCACAAGTCACATGACTTGGGGCAGCTGGGAAATTGACAATATGTCTATCACCATGTCAGATTTCAAAATGAAATATAAAAAAATCTTTTTGCCCTTTTGAGAAATGGATTTCAGTGCAGAAGTCTGCTGGAGCAGCACTATTAACGGATGCATTTTGAAAAAAACATTATTTCCCATGACAGTATCCCTTTAAGGCAGCCCCAACCTTTAGAACTGGTGAGCAACATTCAAAGAAAAAGGAGTTGGGGAGCAAAACAAGCATGAAAAATGTTCTTGGGGTGCCAAAGAAGGGCTGTGATTGGCTATTGGTAGCCCCTATGTGGATTGTCAACCTACATTGAGATTCTGTTTGGCAGTGCACCTGGTTTTTATACAACCAAAACTTGCCTGGAATTCAAAAATAAGCACCTGCTTTGAGGCCACTGGGAGCAACATCCAAGGGGTTGGAAAACAGCATGTTGCTCACAAGCTACTGGTTGGGGGTCACTGGTTTAAGGTGGTGAATAGTCAAATTCTTAAAGGGCCAGAGTTTGAAAATTTGAATTGAGTTTGGATAATCCACTAGTCGAATTTGACAGTTTAGTCCATAAAAAGAAAAAAAAATTGAATTAAAACTTTCATCCAGAAAAAAAGATGCACATTTAATAGGTTTTACAGAGCTATATTATATGAATCATTTGTCAGATATGATGGTCCTCTTGCTTATTTGCACGAAAAGACCATACAAATCAATTCCATATTGGTAAGTATAATGTCCATTAAATCCAGGTGGGTATTAAATACCTCCCAACTGTCCCATTTTCTGTGGGACAGTCCCGATTTTTAACAGGGTTCTTACTGAAATGTTCCCAGTTTCTCTTTGATCTCCTGCACTGACCCCAGAAAACAATAAAAAGTTTCTGAAACTTAATCAAATAAGAGGCATTTGGCAGTGACAACAATTATAGATAAGCAAGCTAAAAATATTACTATTTAAGATAAGCAAGTCTCTTGGGAGAACGGAGACACGTAGTTTAAAGGCATTAGCAAAACTACTTTACCACAAAAACATGGCAAAAATATTGAAATGTTTTTTGATTGAATCTAATGATTCGAATAATTTGAATAACATTCTATTAGAATGTTCGACAGTCAAATAACTTCCGCTTTAAATTTTTTATTTGACTGCTTAGTTCGCCAGATTCAACCTACCGAATTGGATTTAATTATTTCTGATTGAATAAAAAAATTTGTTCGAATTATTTCTATGCGATAGTTCAATCAATTCGATATTCAAAGGATTTCAATTCGATCACAATACGATAGTAAATCTGCCCCTAACTATAACAGAAAGAAATGTGGAAGCAAAAGACAGAAGTCTGTTAATTGGCTCATGTGACCTAACATGTATGGTTTGTTTGGTTAATTTGTGTACACTGTGAATCATACAATCTCAGGGGGGCCCTTCTTTATTAAAATGGCAATTTAGAAATACCCAATTGGTACATACTAGTAAATAAGTATTTTGTTATGAAAATGGTTTATTTACACGAAGAAGGGTTTTTACATATGAGCTGTTTTATGCAATATATTTTTTAAAGAGACCTACATTGCTCAGGGGGGTTGAGTTTTCCTTTAAGAGAATAGCACTGGCCTCAGGGTAAGTAAGCTAGTGAGGGTTATAATAACACATTCAAATACTTTGTCTATGTATGTCACAGTTGCCAACAATCTAGACATACTGATTTGTTTTCTATAGTAATGCTTGTTTTTGCCACCTTGGGGCTTTATAATTACGTGGTGTAAAAACCCCATGTGTGACATAACCCTAACGGGCAGATTTATCAAAGGTAGAATTTGCAATTCATGTGACTTTTTTTTTTTAACTCTAAAATTACGATGTATTCACAACTCAAATGAGAGGTTATTTGATAAAAAATTTGAATGTCTAATATTTGATCGAATAGTCGCGTGATCAAATAGTCAAATCAAATTAAAATTGTATCAATCAAGTTCCTTGAAACTTGAATGTCAGGAAGACAATTAACATATTCAAATTGTTCAACAGACTTGTGCCATTGACTTGTAAATTAACTCAGCCGGTTTACGGTTTCCATGGTTGAGATGTGATAAATCCCACATAAATCCACACACATTATTGGAGGATTAAAATTTGAATCTGTGAATTTTGACACTTAAAAGAATTTGAAAATTCGAATTTACTATTCGACCCTTAATAAATCTGCACCATCAAGTATTCCTCCAAAAAAAAGAAAAACTTGAATGTTAGGAAGGCAATTAACATATTCAAATGGTTCAATTCGAATTAGAACGGTTTCCATGGCTGAGATGTGATAATCTCACATTCGAATTGGGGGATTAAAATTTGAAATTCGAAAATTTTGATGCCTAAAAAAATTTGAGAATTCGAATTTACTATTCGACCCTTAATAAATCTGTCCCATACTGTATTATTCATTACATAGAAATACAATTCTTTGCAATTCTATTTCGAAACTGCATCTGAAATCCTCATTTTCCCTTCTTCATAAGGGACCTTACACACGGGCGTTTTAACCTTCGCCGATGCCGAACGCAGGTTCAGATGCAACATGCTGCATTTTTCCTGCGTTCGGCGCCTACAAGCAGTTGTGCGAGTATAGGCCCATTGAAAAGAATTGAGTGTGTCTATTCCTGCGCAGGTTAAAACGCCTGTGTGTAAGTGCCCTAAAAGCTTCTCAACATCGTTTTTACGGGGGGTTTAGTGCATTATGGGTAGACTTCTTTAAAATCACTGACTAACTCAGAGTTAGAGAGCTGAAAAGCAGGAAGTAGTGTTCTGGCTATTATTTTAGACATCACTCACTCCAGCCTTTATACAATACATTTTTAGATAACTAACTATTTTAGAAACTTTATTTTTATTTTGCACATACTATCTATTTACCCAGTTTGTACTATTAAACTGAACTGTTCCTTTAAATAACATTCACTGGAACAAGCTCCGTCTAGTGTATTCCAACATAAACAACATGCTAATTTACTCTTAAAGGGGAATTCAATCCCTTTGTCGCTAAACCACTCCCCCCCACAAATGGACTGCCATAAGTTCCCATGGGTGTGGGTTTTACTATTTTACTGCATAAATGTATCTTTCTTGTATTTTACTTCCTCTTTAAATCTGCACTTTTGTGTTAAAGTTATATTGTTATTGAATAAAGTGTGTGATTGATTTATTGTCCTAATAGGACCATACTCAGGTGTATTCCCGGATCCCATTAGGTGGAGGCACTGCTATGAGATGGTTTCTCAGTACCTTTCACTTTGCAAAGGGGACTCAGGACCAGCACGCGGTAAGAATGGTGATGTATAACATTGGGCACAGAAGTGGGTCGCCAAAAAGGGGTTACACTCACAGAGCAGGACCTAGCGGGGGCAGATAGTTTGGGTGGAAAAGAACAAAAGCAGCATATTGAGTCAGCTAGCTGGGTGACAGAAAATTTAAGGTTGGCAAAAGGAAAATGGAGGCGGATCTGGGGGTAATATATCCCAACAGATTTGCCAGATTCTGTGAAGAAGATGGGAGTGTGAACTCTGTATTTGCAATTCTAGAAGGGGCTGATCTCACCAACAGCTAGGAGACCAGTTTTTCTAGTAGTGGTTGGGAGAAGAGCAGAGTCAGGCCTAAGCAGACTGTGGGTTTAGGGGATTCAATTATCAGGAAAGTGGATAGGGTAATCTGTTGTCCAGATCACTACTACCGAACAGTTAGCCGTCTTCCTGGTGCCAGGGTTCAGCATGTGGTTGATCGGGTAGAAATTTTTTTGGGTGGGGCTGGACATGACCCAGTGGTCTTCGTACATGTCGGTACTAATGACAAGATAAATGGTAGATGGAAGACCTTAAAGAGCGAGTTCAGGGATCTAGGTTCTAAGATTAAGGGAAGGCCATTTTTTCAGAAATTTTGCCAATGCCATGTGCAAATTTAGAAAGACAGCTGGAGCTGAGGGAGCTAAATGCATGGTTCAAGTCTTGGTGTAGGAAGGATGGGTTTGGGATCCTAGAGCACTGGGCTGATTTTTCCTTGGGGTACAACCTATACACACAGGACAGACTGCACCTCAATGGAAGGGGGTCCACTGTGCTAGGGGAAGGAATGACTAAGAGATTGTTGGAGTGTTTAAACTAGGAAAGGGGGAGTGGGTGAGAAATAATTATGGGGAAGCTAGATGGGGCAGTGGGATTAGTAAGGGGTGATGAGCTGTTTACCAGCTAAGGAGGTCCCTCTGTTACAAGGAAAACAGATGAATACTAACTTATCGTGGCCAGATATCAATCGGGAAGACCCCATACACGGGCAGATAAGCTGTCAAATTGGTCTAAACGACCGATATCGGCAGCTTTATCTGCCCGTGTATGGCCAGCATTACAAAGCAGCTTCACAACTAGGTCAAGTTATTACTTTGGGTGGCTTCATTTATCAAGACACTGACTGGGGTAATGGGGTTGCCAAGAGAGAAAAGGTTTGTAAATATGCTGAATGACAATGTTTTTTTCCAGCTACCTTCCAGAACCTACTAGGAATAACTGTCTTTTTGGATCTTGTAATAACGAATACTGAACTCATCTCTAGCATTTGTGAAGGTGAGCATTTAGGGAATAGTAATAACACGTCTCCTTAGAGATTGTGTTGTAGATGCAATTCTATAACAAAAACATTGAATTTCAGAAGTGTGAATTTCACAGTATATGGGCATCTCTGCAACATATTAAGTGGGAAATGCTTTTCACAAGGTTAAACACAGAACAAAAATGGGAAGTTTTTCAAATGCTGCTTAATAAATATATGTCAGTATATTCCCATTGTAAGCAAGGAACGTCGTTACAAAACCCTTTTGGTTCAATAGAAGTGTTGGTGTTGAGGTGGGTAAGAAAAGATGTCCTTTTAAGGCTTTCAAGCTAACTGGGAAAGCCAAAGGAATCATTTATGAGGTACAGAGAGGCAAATCATGCAAAACAAGAAAGCTAAAATTGATATGGAAAATGATACTGCAGCAAGAAGTAAAAAGAATCAAATTATTTTTAAATATGTTACTAGTAACAGGAAGGGGTGGAACCCTTAATATCAGAGGGGGCTCAGCTGGTTGATGAGAACAAAGAAAAAGCGGAGATTCTAAACTCATATTTTTCAACTTCATTAAATGAGGAACCAGTTAATGAAGGTTTCCTTCTTAACAGTCCCAATACTAGTAATACAACTAATGATGCATGGTTCACACAAGGAAATTCAGGAGAGACTAGAACATATTAAGATAAACAAAGGTCCGGGGCCAGATGGTTTTCATCCCAAGGTAGCAAGCTTAGCTCTGTGATTGCCAAACCAATTAACAAAAATTTTCAGAATTCATTGAGATCTGGCATGGTGCTGAGAGACTGTGGTGCCGCTATTCAAAAAGGGACATCGTTCTCAGCCTAAAAACTATAGGCCAGTTAGTCTGAAGTTGGTGGTAAGAAAGCTTTTCGAAGGGTTAATAAAGAATAAGATACTCAACTTCATAGCAAATCATATAAGTTTGTGACAGCATGAATATCTTGCCAAATTAACAATTTCTTTTTATGAGAAGGTGAGCAGGGATCTCAGTTCTGGGATAGCAATGGATGTGATTTACTTAGACTTTGCTAAAGCATTTGATACATTGCCATACAGAAGGTTACTAGTTAAATTAAGGAATATTGGCCTGGAACATAGTATTTGTACCTGGATATAGAACTGATAAAAAAAAAATAATAAACTACAAAGAGTGGTGGTAAATGCAACATTTTCTAATTGGACCAGTGTTGTTAGTGGAGTACCACAGTGCTCTATACTAGGTCCTCCACTTTTCAACTTGTTTATCAATGACCTGGAGGTGGGCATTGAAAGTACTGTTTCTATTTTTGCTGAGGTTACTTAATTGCAGGATGCTGCCACTTTGCACAATGATTTGTCTAAGTTAGAAAACTGGCCAGCAAACTGGAAAATGAGGTTCAGTGTTGATAAATGCAAGGTTATGCACTTTGGCATAAATATAAATGCGAGTTACAGACTAAATGGCAGCTTGTTGGGAGAAGGATCTAGGGGGTTTTGTAGATAACACATCTAATTCTGGGCAGCGTCATTCTGTGCCTACTAAAGCAAATAAACTTCTGTCTTGCATAAAAAAGGGCATTAATTCAAGGAATGAAAACATAATTATGCCTCCGTATAGGTCTCTGGTAAGGCCTCACCTGGAGTATGCAGTGCAGTGTTGGACTCCAGTCCTTAAGAGGGATGTAAATGAGCTGGAGAGAGTACAGAGACATGCAACTAATCTGGTTAGTGGTATGGAAGACAATTTATTAGGGTCGAATATCAAGGGTTGTTTTCTCTGGAAAAAAGCGCTTGCGAGGGGACATGATTACACTTTACACATACATTAGAAAACATTATATACAAATAGCAGGGGACCTTTTTACCCATAAAGAGGAGTACCCGGGGCGTGGTCTGCATGCGGAACGAGTAGGACGCACGCTGTGTGAGCTCTGCCTGAGGGCCTTACAAAATCCTGCTATTAACCTGGTTTTACCGACTAAACCTTCTTTTTCTTGGGTGCGAAGTTACTGCACATACTTACCTGACTCCTCATGCGAAGAAACCGGCAGACATCTAAGTCTCACACCGCTGCAACGACGGAGGGGAAGCACATCCAAGATGGCGCCGCGGCT
>CM044438.1:77361581-77374993 GCA_024363595.1 Xenopus borealis
ATCATATGTCTGATTGCAGGGAATACCCGTCTGAAATAGGTTGCGGTCTCATGGCCTGACAACCTAGACCCTAAGACTACACTGGCAGTAATATAGTCTCAAATCCATTGTATGCAATAACAGAGACTCAAATGTAGCAAACACTTCCACATGTCAAGTTTAATGCTAAAATGCTTTTATTTTTTTTATTTTCTTTTTATTCTTTTCTGTTAACTGCTTTTGATCCTGTACAATGAATGTGAACATGGAAATGTATTTCAACTATCACTGTACATCCAAGCCTCTGTAATACTTTTAATAAAGCAGAAATTGTTAAAAAAAAGAGGAGTACCCATTCAGACTACAAGCAAAGAACTTTCATTGGAAGCAACATAGGTGGTTCTTTACAGTGAGGTTTTGGAATGCACTGCCGGGTGATGTTGTAATGGCTGATTCTGTTGATGCTTTTAAGTTTGGTTTGGGTGATTTCTTGGACAGACATAATATGAAAGGCTATTGTTATACTAAACTATATAGTTAGTATAGATATACATAATTTATGTGACGGTATGGAGGGGTGTGTGTATGGATTCTGGGTTTTCATTTGGAGGGGTTGAACTTGATGGGCTTTGTTTTTTTTCAACCCGATTTAACTATTTAAGATCTTAATCTAAAGCATAGCAGATTGTGGCAATATTTATGTGTACTTAAAATCTTTAAATTATGTTGACAGTACCAATGTACTATACTCGATCCTAACTAAATCCATAACAGTGGAAATACAGGTTTGTGGGTTTACGCAATTTTTAGAAAAGTTAAGGAACGGTGATCCAAATTATGGAAAGGGCCCTTATCCACAAAATCCCAGGACCCATGGATTATGTATATTAGTTCTTATACGGTACCTGTAATTAAAAGTACTGTATAGTGTATGTCCAATGTATTTTTCTATAAATTATCACTTATCTATATTTATATAATTTATAAGTGGTCAATGGAACCAAGCAAGAACCAAATAGTGTATATCCATATGTAACAGTGCATGTGCATTCTTTGTAATAACTGATGGGACAACCTCACGCAGAGATTCTGATTAAACAAACTTACAATGGCCAAAGTATCACAAAAATGGTAAAATGACTGCAAATGGTTTCCTATAGTCTGTGCTGACCAAGAACATATTACACAGTACACTTCCTTCCCCACTATGCCGCAACACAGGATATGCCTCTCTATCCACAGTGTCACACTAACAAGTTCAAACAATGACTAGCTTTTCTGTGGCACAGTCCCTGACAAAAGCATCCAAAGAGATGAAGGGAAAAATAATGTGATCCAAAATGCAGTGGGGGATGGAAAGATCAGAATACAAAGTAGTCAAAAGGGAAAACAACAAGATAGCAGAAGAATGTAAGACAGAACAAAAAACTGTTCTGTTACAAAAATGTAAGACAGAACAAAAAAAAAAAAAAAAAAAAAAAAAAAAAAAAAAAAAAAAAAAAAAAAAAGAGTTGATCAATTTCCCAAATCAAGGCTACTGTAAGCAATGTAAACAGATGGGGCCCAGGGAATACTGGCAAAAGTCTCATTACTACAGCAAGTTTTCAAGAGATAATTGTGGTTGCAGAGCTTCTCCCTCTCTTTGCTTTTCTTTGCTGTCAATGGTAAGCAAACAGTACAGGTGTGATCAAACCCCCTACGTGCAATTGTCCTTACTCTTTTAACTTAACTGTTATTATATTATATTATATACATTTTTTATTACAGCTACATGTATTTTTACAGTTGCAATATATTTTAAAAACAATAGACGAAAGGGACTGTGACAAATTAGAACACCCTGAATAAGTTTCAATTCTGTGAGAAAACATTGTATAGCAATCGTGGGCTTCCCCCTAGACTGCTATAGGTTTTTTCATGTGATAAGCCATGAGATACGTTCGTCACACTGAATTTGGTCCATTATCAGAAGAAGAAACTTGGTTACTAATCGGCAGTCACTAACACTCCGTAAATCATCTCACTAAATAGCTCATCCCATGAATGTGTTCTTTCTTTTCAATTTCCCTATTTACTTCTATCTTTTGTAGGCTTCCTTTCATGTTCACAATTCTTTCTTTTCTTTGAATTCCTCAGCTGTTCATCTCAGTCTCCTGATCTCCTCCCACACCTCATTCTCTTACATCACCGTCAGAATACCAAAGCAAGGAAAATGGAGGCTCACACTGATATACATTAACGCATATACTCAAAGATGTTCTATGCACACTATAAGCTAAAACCTTATACACTGTATATTTAAGGGGATAGCTTCCTTTTTTTATATGTCATAGGTTATCATCATAGATCATCATTTCCTTTAAAGCAATAGCTCCTACCTCTTCCTATTTCCCCTGCTCTCTGTCTACAATAATACCACAATTGCAAAATTGTTCACTGCCTTTCCCCTTTTCTTCTAGTGTAGTAATTTGACAAGATGCCCCTTGAGCACAATGCCTACTGTTATAAGCTTATACTCTGCAGTCCGATCGCGTTCAGAAGCTGCTTAAACCTTTCCATCCTTTGTCCTCCCCGTGTCCTGCTTGGCATCTCAAGCACTAGTTATATGAAATCATGAAACCCATATTCAAGCCAGTAAACAGCCTCCAAACCAAATACCTAAGGGTGAGACAATATACACAAAAAGACTGACACAAACTTTTATAATATAATGGTTTATATATTCTCTTAAGAGTAAAGAAAAATAATCTTCCTGCTGTGACAAATATTCAGTAATTAGTACTTCTACAACAGTTCACTAGTAATTTTCACTAGACATGCCAGCAATACTTACACTATTACACAATTATCAGAGTACTTACACTATAAAATGGCCTAACAACATACATCCACAAAGGGCAAGCTTTAAATGAAACAAATTGACAGAGAAAAGTAGTAGAAAATAAATCAATGTGATGCTGTGCTATGAATAGTAATAAGGCAGCACAGCTATGGAGGGGGAAGATAACCCAGAACAGCAGTTTAATTTTAGGGATGGCGACACACAGATGGCATTCTGTGGAGAGTTGCCATAATTTTGTGTTAGTTTAAGTATTCACAGTGTAGTCTTACACAAAGTGCAGCTTCAGAGGCTAGATACTGGAGTGCAATAAACAGATTTATTGTTTTGGAACATTACTAAATTTATTGTATATAACGATAAGATAGAATATGCACAACAATGAGCATGAAGTGCTGTGTTTTGGAAAAAGTATCAAGCTCCGTAGCAGTGCAAATTACTGGGCAATCAAGCAGCAGTTCCTTGCCTTGCACAAGATACTATAAAAGAAAATAATAAATATATATATTTTTTTGTGTTTCTGTAGCTGTGGATATATATGAAGGAGGGGCTTGTACCTGAAACATTTGCTATTGAAATCTCGCTAAAATTAAAAAAATCAAAGATTTTTGCAGAAGCAGCTGAGTGGAGTGTATCTTAATCCCTATCATGGAGTTCTGCGGAGCGCTGAAATTATACATTTTTTTTTACACATTCTGACAAAACTCTGCAAAAACTCAACTTCCTAATGTCAGCAAATATGACATTTCTAAAAATAGCATAAAATGTATAATTTGTCAAAATTATATATATAGATTTTAGGGACCCCAAATGAAAATACTGCTTATAAATTCAGCTGCTAGTTGAGCTCCTGCAAACAAAATACCCTGCCTGTGTATTATGTGTTTAAGGCCCCTAAAAAACTATTTTTTTGGAAAGTACAGATTTTGACAAATCCACCATGGTTAAATGTGTCTTTCTGTACAAAAATACCAAACTGCAAAGCTTTTCTAAAGAAAGCTGTTTTTTTCTATAACATTTCTGAAAATCGCCTTAGCATTACTGTATATTATACGTATTCGGCAGGCAAATCGGTAAAGTCTGTGTTCACGCTTAAAGTTAGTGTAACATCACAAAATAAGTTTTTTAAAGTAATAAAAAGTATAATGAAGTGCTGTCCTGCACTGGTAAAACTGCTGTGTTTGCTTCAGAAACACTACTATTGTTTATACAAATAAGCTGCTGTGTAGCAATGGGGGCAGCCTTTCAAAGGAGAAAAGGCTCAAATTACACAGCAGATAGCAGATCACCTCTGTAGAGCATATTGGTGTTATCTGTTATCCACTATTTAACCTGTGCCATATAGCCTTTTTTCAATTTCCGTCGTTGCTACACAGCAGATAGTTTATATAAACTATAGTAATGTTTCTGAAGCAAACACGCCAGTTTTACCAGTGCAGGGTAACACTACATGATAGTCATTACTTTAAAACACAAATTTTTTGGTGTTTAAGTTCAGATACAGAGATCAGCAGCTGGCCAACATCTGCTGTAAGGACAGAATGTTGTCTGCCCAAATGTACACGCCTGAGTACACTTATTCACTCACACACCTACTGGCTGCTGGGCAGTGATATAGGGACTGCATATGAACAGAAGCACTTAAATCAAGTGGTGATTCTTATCCACTGACAATCTCTCCATTTATATGATGGAGCAGGGGGTCCTCAACCTCCTTCTCTAGAGGGGTAATCCCAAACACACTCTGGGGCAAGTACAGCCTTACAAAGTATTAATACTATTCAAAGGATTCATTTTTGATACTATTGGTAAAATTGCTTATTTGGGTGGGACTTTGCCAAAGAATACCAACACCATCCAGGAATCCTATCTGATGAAATTTTAAAGTGCATAATCTCTTATCTAGAAACCTGATATTGAGAACGCTTAGAACAGGATGGACATTTTGCATAGCATCCATTTTAAGCAAATACATTTCCTTTTTGTACTAATAAAACAGAGTGCTGTACTTGAGGATAACTAAGCTGCATGGATCCAGATCGGTGGCAAAACAATCCAACTGGGTTTATTTAACGTTTAAAATTTTCATTACACTTCGGGTGTTATTTCTGGTTGCTTTTAAAGGGCAAAAACACAATTTTGTCATTGAAAAAAAAAGTGATTTTTTTTTTTTTTGGTGATTTATTAAAGGACAAGAAAAGTTTAACTAAAGAAGCAGCTAGAAATGTTGTACATTATGTTTTGGGCTTCTATTCCAGCCCAAGGCAACCACAGCCCTTCAGCAGTAAAGATCTGTGTCTCAAAAAATGCCCCAGTAGCTCCCCATCTTCTTTTCTGCTGATGCACTGCACATGCTCTGTGCTGCTGTCACTTACTGAGTTTAGGGACCCACTCACAATATACAGTACACATAGAATAGAAATGTCACAGTATAAAGCGGATTAGTAATGAATACAGATATACTACATGGCAGCACAGAAACCAGTGCAACTAGCATCAGAATTTAATAATCAGCCCTGTAGCATCAGCTTATATAAGAGACAAACCTCATTTTCTGCTTATTAATTTGCAACGACCCCTAATCTTAGCTTCTCAACAGCTGCTCAGAGCCCTGAGCATGCGAGTTCTCCTTTAAACCCAGATGCTGTTAAAGGTCAAAATAAAAAGTACTCCATCTCAAACCTGCTGAGGTCATGTAAAAGTCAATGGCAGATTGCCATTGCTCAGACAACATGATCTGAGCTGGGTTTTGTACAATTATTCGATTAACGAGGTTTTTCTGTGTCAAAAAAAAATACAATTCAGATTTTTTTTCCCCGATTTTATCGAGTCCCACGCCAGATTTTTTTTAAAGTGAATTATTGATACACACAGTAAAAAATGTGGATGGGCTCATGGTCAAAGAAGTTTTATGAAAATTATTATTATTATTATTATTATTATTAACATGTATTTCTATAGCGCCAACTTGTTGCGTAGCGCTGTAAAGTGAATGTGATTATACAACCAAATCACATGAATTACATATATAGAACATAAAGAGTTACATACATCACAATAAATATGGAGTTACTGTACATACATCACAATAAAGGAGGTGAGGAAGGCCCTGTACAGAAAAAGCTAACGGGAAGGGAATGATACACAAGGTGTGGGAGAGGGCAAGATTAGAGTAAAGTGGGTGAGAGATGTAGTAATGTAAGCGGTATTGCATTGAGTGGTTAACAGTGAGGGTAGGCTTCTCTAAAAAAGTGGGTTTTTAGAGATTTCTTGAAAGCTGAAAGATTGGGAGAAAGTCGGACAGACCGTGGGAGAGAATTCCAGAGGAGGGGTGCAGCTCTTGCAAAGTCTTGAATGCGAGCATGTGAGGAGGTAATGAGAGAAGAGTTGAGTAGCCGGTCAGTGGAGGAGCGTAGTAGGCGGTTGGGTGAGTAAATGGAGATTAGTTCAGAGATGTAGGGAGGGGCAGAGTTATGAAGTGCTTTGAATGTCAGGGTCAGTAATTTGAATTTAATTCTGAAGGGGAGTGGAAGCCAGTGCAGGGATTGGCAGAATGGTATGGCAGAGGAGGAGTGGTTGCTGAGGTGTATAAGCCTAGCAGCAGTGTTCATTATGGACTGGAGAGGTGAGAGTTTCTGGAGGGGAAGGGGAAATAGTGAGAAATATTCATATTTTAATAAATAACCCCTTAAAGGGGTTGTTCACCTTCAAACAACTAGTTGTTTTCAGATAGATTGCCAGATATAACAACTTTTTCCAATCACTTTCTATTTTCTACGTATGACCATTTTTCTAATATTGAAGTGTAAAGTGTCATTGTTCACTTTCTGAAGCAGCTCTGGGAAAGGGGGGGAGGGGGGATTGCCGACCCAGTAAACTATTCTAAATGGATACATTTAGTTGACACATTTCTTATCTTTGTCCCTGCTGAGCAGAATCTCTGGGTTTCATTATAGGCAGCTGTTAGAATGGATACAATAGTTGCTAATACTCAGAGATTGTGAGGAGAAATGCATCAACTAAATATTTCAAAATTGTACCAGTTAAGAGTCTGCATTAGATATATTGTGCTGTCAGACTCAAACGCCAGAGACAAGACCATTGAACTTTAAAATTAGAGTAAAAAATTAATAATGGAAAGTAATTGAAAAAAGTCTATTTCTGGGGGACAATCTAAAAACAACTGAATTGAAAAAGTGTTTGGAAGTTGAAGAATGGCTTTAAAGTACAGTAATCCAAATTACAGATAAGCACAGGTCCTGAACATTCTAGATTGCATACTGTACAAATCTCTCAAAGAAATGACAACATGAAGCCAAGTGGTTTCAGGGTAACAATGGATTTACAAAGCTTTATAAAGAATATGTGGTACAGGTATGGAACCAGTTATCCAGAATGCTCGGGATCTGCTCTGGATAACAGATCTGTCTGTAATTTGGATCTTTATACGTAATATCTACTAGAAAACCATGTAAACATGAAATAAACCCAATAGGCTGGTCCTGCTTCCAGTAAAGATTAATTATAATTAGTTTGGATTAAGTACAATGCACTGTTTTATTATTACAGAGAAAAAGGAAATCATTTTTAAAATTTTTGGTTAGTTGGATAAAATGTCTATGGGAGATGGCCTTTCTGAATTTCATAGATTTGTGGATAACTGGTTTCCTGATAACGGATTCTGTGCCTTTATTTGTGTTTACAGTCAAAGGTACATCATGGTAACAGGGCATATAGGATTAAAGCAGTCACAGTAGTTAAAGAACAAGTAAATGTTTTTTTTTTTCTATCTCTAAATTTGCTCTAAACAGCCGCTCAAATTAATGTACCTTAGTCCCTGCTGCAAGTCTGCTCTGGTTTCTGTGTTATCAGCAGCTTGTTTCACCTTCTTCCTGGTGCAGAGTGAAGCCCCGCCCCTTAGCTTACTGAGCTGACCTTATATCTTGGACTAGTCCAGGAGATCATTTGCATACTATGACATAGCAGAGAGCAGTGTGTGTAGCAGCTTTTGCTTGGGGAAACTAGCTTACTAATGAAACACTGGCTCCCTCTTCCTCTCTATTGTGGAACAGCAGCAAATGGACTGCTCAGTAAACTAAGGGGCTGGGCTTCAATCTGCACCAGGAAGAAGAGGAAACAAGCTGCTGATAACACAGAAACCAGAGCAGACTTGCAGCAGGGACTAAGGTACATTAATCTGGGGGGCTGTTTAGAGCAAATTTACAGAAAGAAAAAGAAAAACATTTACTTTTCCTTTAATCCATATAGTAGACATTATTATTGTTGACAAGTAAAGGAGCCGAGAGATTGCTTGATATTTTACTGAACCGACTGGTAGGATAAAGCCCCAAATTACAGCCATGGCTGCTATTGTCTTCAGAGAAAAACAGTTCCATTAAAAATAAATATATTAAAAATAACACGTGAAGTTGCACATACAATGCAATATAAATTATAGGACAAGTTCACAAACATACTTTGTATTGAAAGGGACACATCCACATTGCACAGGGTACTGTTAATTGGACTCTCGCAATAAGTAGTGTTTATTTTGCAATATTACCTAAAAAATCAAATATTAAAAATAGGCAATAAGCATACAGGGTGACATAATGTTAATAAACCAATAGCAGTGTGTGCCGAGACACCTGACCATTGCTACAGTTAGCAGAAATCAACTACTAGATTAATATATGTCAAATTAGCAAATATGAGACATATGACAAATCATGTTAACATGTAAAGAGACTCTGAAACAATATCACAACAAGTGGATATATTCTCATTTGCTGTGCCAACAAATTCTGTCTATGATGCATTTTTAAACCTGCTGAGCCAATCTTCTGTATTCCCTGTTTATCACAATAGGAGGTTCTTTTTCTACGGAGGATATATTTAAGAGCTGTTATTAACTCAGACAGCTACAAAGTAGAACTCTCACCCATCCCTGTGGACTCGTTCTTTTCAAATACCAGACCTCCTTAGTTGGACTGAAACGTGAATTCGTCATTTAAAGTGGACCGGTCACCCCAAAAAAATATTCAAAAATCATATTTTATCACATTAGTCAAGCAAAATGAACATTAATTACACTATATAAACTATTTTAATCTTGTTTTCTTCAGTCTGGGAATTCATAATTATAGCAAGCAGGCAGGAGCCATTTTGTGGACACTGTTATTAAAGCAAGCCTTGCATCATCTCAGAATCTTGTTTGTGCACCAGAATGGGGGACCCAATGTCTGACCCCATGCCCTGGCTACACAATTAAATGGTTAAGAGAACTGTGGGAATCTGTAGGGAGCAGTGGCATCTAGGAAGTGCTAAATGGAAAGTGAAAGTAATTTTCTGCCCGCCTTTATGCCTAAGGTACGTATAGAGGAGTGGCAGACAATATTTGATTGACAGCTGAGATTTTTAAATTGGCTTAAACCAGCTACATTACAAATGTAAGCATGTATATATGTATGTATGTGTACGTTGTCTCGTGTATACAGGACATACTGCTAACCATCAGTGGCATATTGAAATAGTTGCAGCTCAGCCTGCGTCCAGTTTTAACCCTTTCACTACTAGCCACACTCAGGACTATGTACAATAATCCATAAACCCAGAGTGGTGCCACTCTGTAAATTGAATCTAAATGACTTAGATTTTATATTGGCAATAGGTAATAGAGATGTGGCCAGTGTATTTGCAAAGTGGAAACATTGTATG
Organism: Xenopus borealis; assembly: GCA_024363595.1. Lineage (NCBI taxonomy): Eukaryota > Metazoa > Chordata > Amphibia > Anura > Pipidae > Xenopus > Xenopus borealis. The sequence continues at coordinate 77,371,117 of CM044438.1, forward strand.
CAGGAAGTCACAGGACCGAAAATTCAGGAAGCAAGATCTACAGATTTTATCTTTCTGTGTATGGGACCAAGCTGATTCCATTTTTCTAACTGGTGTCTAGCAGGAAAGCATAGAACACAAAAAACTTGCTTGTTATTTAGCTGCTGTGTTTCTTCTGAATACTTGGCATTTGCTGGTGCATTTGAAAACTACCTTGAAGCCTGGCAAATACTGAACACAGCATACACATGCCCACTGCAAATGTCCAGTCCACATCACAGAGAAAGGTAGAATTTAATATGAAGTTTAAGCAAACAGGTGAGCCCTGGTGGTCAAATTAGTTGCAATGATAAGTTGTTAATAATGAATGAAAAAATGTATTTAAAAGGCTTGTTCGTCTGCCAAACACTTTTTTCGGTTGAGTTATTTTTAGATTGTTTACCATAAACATAGACTTTTTTTCAATTGCTTTCCATCTTTTATTTTTTACCATTTTCCCAAAATGTTATGTTCGTGGGTGTCTCTGGGGTTTTAGTCTGGCAGATCAGTGATCCAGGAGCATCTGAACTGTTACAATTTGCTACATTTAGTTGATACAATTATTTGAAACATTTTAGCAACTAATGTATCAATTCTAACAGCTGCCTTTAATGAAACTCAGGGACAAAGATAACAAATGTATCGTTTTGGAACAGTAAATGAATTGGCAAACCCCCTCCCAGAGCTGCTTTAGAATGTGAAAAACAAAACGCTACACTTCAACATTACATAAATGGTCACAAACAGAAAATAAAAAGTAATTGTTAAAAAAAAGTCTATTTCTGGTGAACTATCTTAAACCAAATGAACTGAAAAAACAGTGTTTGAAAGTGAAAACACCCCCTTTAAAGTGGACCCGTCACCCCAAAAAAATATTCTAAATCCTATTTTATCACATTAGTCAAGAAAAATGAACATTAATTACACTATATAAATAATTTTAATCTTGTTTTCTTCAGTCCGGGAATTAATAATCATAGCAAGTGGGCAGGAGCCATTTTGTGGACACTTATTAAGGCAAGCCTTGTATCATCTCAGAATCTTGTTTGTGCACCAGAATGGGGGACCCCATGTCCTGGCTACACAATTAAAATGGTTAAGGGAACTGGGGGAATGTATGGGGAGCAGTGGCATCTAGGAAGTGCTGAATGGAAAGAGAAAGTAATTTTCTGCCCCGCCTCTATGCCTAAGACATAGAGGAGTGACAGACAATATTTGATTGCCAGCTGAGATTTTTAAATGAGCTTACAACAGCTATGAATGCTTTAGTAAAATGTTTAAATTGGATTTCATGTTTAATTTGAAAAGGACTTTTACTATACAGATGTGTGTCTGTGTGACCGGTCCACTTTAAGCCAATACTCCCTGTTATAGCGGCTAAAATTGTAAATTAACAAAGCCTGTAAGAAACTTCAAGAAAACCATGACACAAAAATAAAAGGTTTTAGACCTATCAAAGTATCAGGTCTTTATGTATATCTAGAAAACTCTCTCACAAAATATGAGGACTGGTTAAATTCAAGTTACTTTGACATGCAGCAAAGACAAGAGCAGTAACTAGTGATGGGCAGGCCAACCCAAAAGCCTCAGGGCTGATGGTCATGCAGGTGATTAGCATGTCACAATTTGAATTTTGGTCACAGCCCACCCCACCTAGTGTGTTAACTTACCCCTACTTGGTGGCCTCAGGTCAAGCAGAGGTATATAATAAAAGTTTGGGTTTGGGGATTGGGTTGTGTGCAGTTTGGGAGACGATAGGGTTGGGTACAGGATGGCATTTTGTCACTTCTAGTGACTGTTTTATATCTAGCATAGAATAAGTCATGGTTAATCACCTTCTTCTCGTCCCACTCTTTTTTTATTAGTATAACCCCTCATTCTATTCTCTAGCAACCTCCAAAACCAGACATTGTTAACTTGAGGAACGAGAGTATATGACAAACCTGGCCAGAATAAGTACTGCATCTAATTATTTTTCTTTATTTATATACTTTGCAGCTAGGGTTGCCACCTGGCCGGTATTTTACCAGCCTGGTCGGTATTTTTGATGCTTGGTCCCAATGTTATTAATAGGAAGAAAATATAAATATATAGGAAGGCCGGTATTTTTTTCAAGAAAAGGTGGCAACCCTATTTGCAGCATATATTACTATTATATATTAGGCAGTACTTTATAGAAATTATGTATAATCCACATCAGTCCATGTCCCAGTGTATCTTACAATCTAAGTTATCACAAATACAAACACTACAGACAATTTTATGAGGACTGTAGGTTTCTGCAGCACAGTACTCCCTTTTGCATTTTTTGTACATCCCTATGACAGCACTGAATAAAAAAAGAAGAAGGAAAGCTACTGACTTACTTAAATTACAGTGTCAGCTAGAACACTACATTTATTCTACAGAACGCTTTACCATACCTGAGTAAATAGCATTAGAAGGTAGTTTAGGATACAGCTGACATATTTGCTTGGTGTGACATCACTTCCTGCCTCTCCCTGCTCACTTATAGCTCTGGGCTCAGATTACAGTTAGGAGGGAGAAGGAGGGGAGAGGGAGGAGCAAACTGAGCATGCTCACCCCCTGGGCAAAGAGGTTTAAGTTGAAGGCAGGAAGTCTGATACAGAAGCTCATGTGTAAACAATAGAAGGAAAGAAATGCTGTGTTTCTTTTGACAGAGGACTCAGAGCAGCATTACTTTGAGGGTTTATTGGTGTATTTATATAGGCCTTTCTGATAAAGCTTACTTAATTTTAAGCTTTCCTTCTCCTTAATATGATTTCAAGCCTCACACATGCACTGAAGATTAACAACTAGCTATTTACTAAGTCTTAAAAGGTGGCCATAAAAAAATTCGGATGATATTCGGTGCTTGTATAGTGGAAGACCAGCCGATATCAGCAGAAGACTTAGATATCAGGACTTGTTAGCTCGTCAATCAGGCTGGCCAAAAATTTTGATCAGATGCCTTCAAAAGCACCCAAACAATCGACCATAGTGCTGAATACAGATACAGATACAAGAATTACATTATTTCTACATTGTTTCTACCTGTATATCTGACGATTCAGCTCTACTCATGTGTGTTGAAACAATCAATCTTTCTTGGACATTGTAACATCTATGGCCACCTTTACAGTATCAAACTCATCAGAAGAACATCAAACTGTGCAAGTGATTATGACTCATTGCTCAGAACAGGTTAAAATAACACTGAAATGTACCTATCCTTGTGTATAAAATCCCAACCAAGCAATAATATGCATCCGCAACATACAACTGCTAATGTAGGAAATAACCCTAGTGTCATGAGGGGAAGTGGCAGCTACAATGCTTACAGCAGCATGACAAAGCATTATGATCCCATGTAACATAAAGCCTTTTCATTAATAAATTCAACATAAATCAGTGATCTATGCACATTGAGATTAAATAAATATTACATGAGAACAGTGTATATTTTGTGACAGATAGAACAGAATATACCACAGTTATATCTGTGACTGCGGCACTCACATTGTTCATTTTGGTTCCACCCATCAGCAAAGAGGGCTGGGGGTGTGTGAGCAAACTGGTGACTTCTGTGGCAAGTGATTACATTTTATGCGTTTGCTTAGTGCAGGAGACTTTTCATTATTGCACTAGGGAAGACACGCCAAGGCAGTTCGGTTCGAATCTGCCAGTGTGTCACTACCCTAAATATAGATGTGATGTGCCATCAGGTAAGAAAGAAAAAGGTATAGCACATGTCCTAACATTCTCTCTTATGTGGTAAAGAAGCAATTACCTAGATATCCAAAAGAAGACTATGCATTGTCTCACGGTAGACAACACACACATCACACATACACATATA
>CM044438.1:77377225-77395180 GCA_024363595.1 Xenopus borealis
AACTTCAATCACTCTTTACTGCTGTACTGCAAGTTGGAGTGATATCATCCCTCCCCTTTTCCCCTCCAACAGCCTAATAACAGAACAATGGGAAGGTAACCAGATAACAGCTCCCTAACACAAGATGCCTGGTAGCAGGCCCGGACTGGCAATATGTGGGTTAGGGCAAATGCCAGATGGGCTGCTATAAGGTCCCATAGAAAGTCAGTATTTAGTGGGCTGGTGGGGACTGTTTGGGCCTCTATGTGAGCTGATTGGGCCTCTGTGTACCTGAAATGCCAGGGCCTATTTTGATTCTCAGTCCAGTCCTGCCTGGTAGATCTAAGATCAGCAATCAATAGTAAAAACCCATGCCACACTGCATTCCATTCAGTTACATTGAGACGGCATGTTTATATGAACTATAGTAGTGTTTCTGAAGCAAACAGATCAGTTTTAACAGCGCAGGGCAACACTACATATTTTCTTTACTTTAAAACTTTCACTGATGTGTTTTTGAAAAAAACATGTTTTCCCATGACAGTATCCCTTTAACCTACAAACACTAAATTAAAATCCACAGCAAGCAGGAGAATCGTATTACTGTTTAAGAATAGCGCCTGTGCTCCAGATGGTGTGTCATGGCAATTTTTTTCCCCAAAATGCATCAGTTAATAGTCCTGCTCCAGAAGAATTCTGCATTGAAATCCATTTCTCAAAAGAGCAAACTGATTTTTTTATATTTCATTTTGAAATCTGATATGGGGCTAGACATATTGTCAATTTCCCAGCTGCCCCAAGTCATGTGACTTGTGCTCTGATAAACTTCAATCACTCTTTACTGCTGTACTGCACGTTGGAGTGATATCACCCTCTCCCTTTTTCCAACCCAGCAGAACAATGGGAAGGCAACCAGATAACAGCTCCCTAACACAAGATAACAGTTGCCTGGTATATCTAAGAACAGCACTCACTAGTAAAAACCCATGTCCCACTGCGTATTATTCAGTTACATTGAGAAGGAAAAGCAACAGCCTGCCAGAAAGCAGTTCCCTCCTAAGGGCTCATCCAGATGAGAAGATTCAAGGAGATTCATCGCCTGGTGAAAAAACGCCATGTCTTTGAGGCGACTAATCTCCTTGAATGGCTTGCTCATATCTTGCACCCGCTAGCGCTAAAGTCGCCTGCGCCTAAAGTGCTGGCACAAGTCACATGACCAGGGGCAGCTGGGAAATTGACAAAATGTCTAGCCCCATGTCAGATTTCAAAACTGAATATAAAAAAAATCTGTTTGCTCTTTTGATAAATGGATTTCACTGCAGAAGTCTACTGGAGCAGCACTATTAACAGATGTGTTTTGAAAAAAACATGTTTTCCCATGACAGTATCCCTTTAAATTAGTGCATCAACACAACTTTTTGGTCCTAACTTTCATTCCAACCTACAGCTTTCCGCACTGCGGGCCAACACTGTTCAACTACAACTTGCAATGCCCTTCAGTTGCAACAGTTGTAGAATAACAACCAGAGTCTGCTATAATGAATGCATATTGCAATATGGGATGCTTCTAAACACTAAGTTCTCTCAGCTTCTAACAGAATACTCACGGCAGTCATCCTCATCGCTGTTATCGGCACAGTCATCATCTTCATCGCATCTCCACACAGTGGGTATACAGCGTTGGTTCCTGCACTGAAACTGGCCCTCTTCGCAGCCTGAGGGAGGCAGTACTGGCCCTTTGAGATGCAAAATTAAAAAATTGGGTATTACCAAAGAAGGACAAATACTGCAAAGGAATGGTAAGTTTGAGCCAGAGAGGCATACTACCAGTGATGGGAAATTGGGCACAGGAGGCAAAGAAAAGGCAGGAACAAGGTAGCCCTGTTCTTTCAGTATATAACTATTATAATACACACACACACACACACAACAGTAAACTAGTGTTAATGCATATCAGTTGTGACGTCAATGTAAAGGGATTATACTACAAATAGGTAATTATACAACAGTACAATGTGGTTCTGGCTTCCTTTTTACCCAAAAAGGGGTGTCACTGCATAGTGGCGTAACTACCATGGGTGCAATTGCACCAGGGCCCCCACCCCCTTGGGGCCCATTAGAGCCATGAAAATGGTTATGGCAGGCAGTCATCTAGAGGGAGATTTTACAGCACACATGCCATCAACACTCCAGCATAAGATTTATCGAGGTAGGGGCCCCAACAGGGGGGCCCAGGTGGCCATCCTGTACCGGGGCCCACCAAGGAGTAGTTAAGTAGTATGTCCCTGTCTGTTAGACTACAATTCCCAGATTTCCCGTACAATCTCTGACTATTCAAATAAATGGCAAGTAGTTTGTACATGTACAACAAAATGTGAGAAATGAAAGGCAAAGGTGAAAGCGCTTTATAAGCCAACACTTCTGCCTGCAAGCATTTTTGTTGCTAAAAATAAAACCTACAGCCCCATGGACACAAATGGAATGTAAAGCCCAACAGGGACATAAGAAATGGCAGAAGGAACATTTCCCCCTAAACCAAGAAAACCTCGGCAGCCCTCTAACAGCTGCATTCATTCCAGGAGCTGCGACTGCAACCGGCTTGATTCCAGCAATACAAGGAGACAAACTAAAAGAGAGCCGTATAAATACAATAGTAGGCCTGCCTGCCACAGCATCGAGGATCAGGTGATACAGGGGCAGCATCTCGCTGTACAAATGCAGGTGAAGCCCTATAAGAGAACAGAACCCTTCCACTATGGCACGCAGGAAGGAAGGAGACTCCAGCGACCCTACACTCACCTGTGCCAGCTCGCGTCCCTAACACCAGCAGCAAGAGGAGGCCGGCCATTGCCCTGCTGAAGCAACCTATCCTCATGGTGCCTCCGCCGCAGGGTACCGGAGCTCATGGAGCCGGCGTCCATGTACTAAACCGAGAAGGCTCGTCCCAGTGGGTGAGGCTTACGGGTGGGCGGGGCTTGCGTGTAGTCCCTTTGCTTTTTCACGTACAGAGTGTTTCAGGAAGTTACACTCCCAAAAGGTGGAGCTGCTGTCATCCTTCTCGCGTGCCCCACCCCCATCAATCGCACCTATAGCGGGCGGAACCAAAGCTCGTTGCTGTAGCAGGCATTATTTGATTTCATGGCAAATCAGGGGAAAGACTATTATGAAAGGATGGGAGGTAGAACGCTGCTCAAATGATGGAATAGAAACACGGCGCTAGATTGCCCAATGTGTAGGTTGTTGGCATTTCCGCTAGTAGTAAAATTCCACAAGAGGGGGCGGGGCCAACCTTTCTGATACCAGCAGGGGTGTCCAACCTTTTGATTTCCTTGGGCCACATTTGAAAAAGAAAAATTGTCTGGCGCTACACGTGAAATACACAAACAATTTTGATTTGTATATAAATGAAAACACCATTTGTATTTGGATAACCAGATGGAGCTATTCGCTGGAATATTGGACACCTAGGTATTGAACAAACTTATTATTATGATGTTTCCTTGCAGTTCAAACTGGCCCGCATTCATAACCATCCTGGACCACGTGCAGGGGCAATCTAGCCCATTTCATCACCTGTGGCTGGCCTTCAATTTGCCAAACCCCCCCCCCCCTCCATTCCCCACGGGACTCACTTTTTCAGCAACGGGCGGTGGTAGAGGAGCCAAATTTCTAGGTTGAAAACTGGAAATTCGGCTCTTAGTTACCAGTAGTGGCATTTTTGCCACCCCGGTAACCAGGGGGGCGCTGGTTAGGGTTGCCACCTTTTGAAAATTTACTTAACGGCCGGTGGGGGTCAAAAGGGGTGTGGTTTGACAGCAAAGGGGGTGGGCGTGATGTCAAAGGGGGGCGGGGCGGGGCCACGTGAGCGATCGGCTGAAGACACGAGAAAGGTACGTTTTCACTGGATTTAGTGCAAGGCAAGGGCCATTTTTAAGGGGTATTACAAATTTACCAGCAGCTACATTGCCGGTAAATTTGTTATACCGGCCTTGGCTGGTGTTTTACCGGCTAGGCCGGTAAAATACCGGCCGGGTGGCAACCCTAGCGCTGGTGCCTGAGGCTACTTTTTCAACTCGCCTCATTGTCGGAGCACCCCTGGCCACATGCAGCCCTCGGGTCGCCAGTTGGGCACCCCTGCCCTACTGTCAGTGCCATAACTACCGGGGTGCAATTGAGCCAGGGATCGCACCACCGCAGGGCCTTGAGTCGGCTGCAGCAGCATAGAAATTCAGCCCAGATGGGGGGGGGGCCCGGCTGCAGGGCCCATCCCCACCTAGTTCTGTTACTGCCTATTGTGTCTATATTTTAGCTGATATCCAGCTTTTAGCATCTTTACAATATCCTACACTACCAGCTACCAGCAATGATCAGTTTCCTTTTAAAAGATTAGCGTTTGTAAATTACTATAATGGTTAAATTTATCAGGGAAAACTATGACTATCACCGATGCATGGACCATATTCAGTAAATTCACATCCATTACAAATATCTCTGAAGCAGAAAAAGCCCTAGCACATTTAGCAGCAGCAGACAATAAACAGACAATAAATTGCTGAATAAATGAAAACAGACAATAAATTGTTCCTGATTTCCACCAAAGTGTTGTGTGGACTTCCGGTTTATTGAATCCTAAAGTGTGTTTCAAGTTTCCAGGAGATATCATCAGGGCCACTCCGGCCATGAGGCAAGGTGAGAACCTTGCCTCAGGTGGCACAGAGCGGCCGGTTACAAGGGGCGGCAAAAAGCCACCTCTTGTTATTTTAAGAGCCGAATTTCCGTGTTTTAATTGCGCTCAATGCTCTAGGGATACCGCCCCTTTTGACGCTGATTTTTAAGTGCGGAGCGGGAAGGGCGGGCGGCACTGGGGCTGCTGCCTCAGGCGGCGGCGGCCCCAGAATCGCCCCTGGATATCATGGTAGTGTGTCACCTTGTTACAAATATTTATTAATATCTGATATCGTCTATGGCCTTTGGGTTCCATTAGGAAAATGTTCAAAATAATAATGATATGAAGGAAATGTCACTCAGATGGTCCAAAAGAAACTATGATAGTAGATGAACTGGATAAATCTTGCTAATACTATGAAATCAATCTGGGGAGAAAGAAAAGATCCCTGACAGTAACTACTATCATAAATTATTTTAATGCCTGGTAAAGAGGTCCCTACCAGTTATTACTGTATTCAGAATGCTGAGCTTAGAAAAAACACAGAACACAATGATTAATAGATTAATTAAAACAATTGGACACACAGGTATTATTTAAAAGGCTGATGTTACAGAACCAGAAAGGGATTTCTGAAAAATAATGTCAGGCAAATACTGGATACTGGATTCGCTGTAGCAAACAATGACAGTCAGCAAGGTGTTTGTTTTTTCCACCCTCTAAGGCACACAGGACTACTAGTAGCAGCTACGTGTTGTGGCTACAAAATACCAAAAAATAACCTGCCATAGACAATGATGAGAATTGATTCTGCTAAAACACATGTGCCTTAGCAAAGCCAATTATCACTATTGTCTATTTTGTAGCCATGACAAATAGCTGCTACTAGTAGCTCTGTGTGTCATCGCCTTTAGGTTTTCTTGCCTCGCGAGGAAACTTCGGGCGATTCCGGAAAACAAAACGCCGCAAGTGCATTGGGGCTGGCGTTTCTTCATTCAAACAGGCAGGGAGCAGGCAGTTCGGGGAGATTGTTGCCTCGCAGAAGAGGTGATTAATTGCCAAGCGACTAAATCTCCCTGTCTGCCTCAACCCTTGCTATGATGAAAATAATTTGCAACTGATAAGTATTTTCTGTAGCTTTTTAATTATTTAGCATTTTGTTAAGCAGTCTCCAGTTTAGAATTTCAACAGTTATCTGGTTGTTAATGGTACAATTAACCTAGTAACCGGGCAGCAGTTTGAATTAGAGAAAAACATTGGAAGATGGATAGGGAAAGCCCCTAAAAGACAAATAAGTAATAACATGCAACAACAAATATAACATTCTAGCTTCACAGAGAAATACGTTTATTAACTACTTCAACTTTATTTTTTGTGGAATCTTTTTCCAGCTTCATATATGTATCAAGTATATATATATATATATATATATATATATGTATCAAGTTCAGCTCAACAACTGCCCTGAGAAGAAATGGGAGGGAAGTCATGCAGAGCACAGATGGTTCAGTTACACATCAGATACTGTAAGCAAACATCCTGCAGTAAATATCATGACCTTTACAAGTACTAGTTAAGTAAGTTATACACACTGTGTGTTTACAAAGGTTAGAGGGGCTAAAGTTAACCTGTACACCACCAGGAAACTATGGATTACATGAGCTACATTTGAATGGGCTTTTTCCAATGTAAGAACTAGGTTAAAATTTCCTGCTTAAAAACATACTTAGAAATGAATAACCATCATTTTAGAATGTATTTATATTAAACGAGAAGGAATGTGTAAATCACTGGTTGTACTTCTTAGTGAGCATTACAGAGCGATCCTTCTTGCATCTTTGTGTTGGTTGGCATGTGCAATAGTGTGAAAAGTTGGACTTTAACAAAAAAAGCTGTTTTTCTACTCAACTCAACCCGGGAGCATTGAAGAATAAGTAGACAAAGTAGATTGCTCTTTGTTACTTGCTGAACAGTACGCTGGGCCAATGCTAGCAGTAGTATGGGCCCAGGATATAAGGTAGGTGATTACATTCACTGGGGGTACCTAACATTTGGCAACCCACTGATTAAGACTAATTTAGTTATGAAGTTAATGAAGGAATTGAATTCTTAATGTAGCAGATGAAAGTTGAGTGTAGGACTGGCCATATTGGGGATGACTTTGACGTAGTTGACCAGCTTAAATATATTGCAGTATATGGACAAACAATCCCTGTTTTGTTTAAAGGGGAAGGCACTTTTAGTAGCTTAAGGCACAAAATGTTTTAATGTCCTTAATTTATTGATTAATGGGTTGAGTGCAGAGGACCTCTTGTATTTGTCTATATGTATTTTGTGGTCACAGCCTCATTGCACCCGCACTTAATGTTTTAAAAATTAGTGGTGAGCACAACTTTCCCTTGTTTATTATAGTTCATATAGGAGCAGTGACCAGCTTCTTGTTGTAGCTCCTACCCCTCCCAACTATAGTCAGGTGATCCCACTTGAGTCTAATAAAAGGGCAAAACTTAGTCCCTTTGTAAAATATATAATGAAGCAACTGATGAATCAGATGAAAGTTGAGAGTAGGACTGGCCATATCGGGGGTGACTTTGATGTACAAAATTTAGTAACAAAGGCATGCTCACTTCCAAGCTTTTGTAAAACATTCAGAAATGTTCTGTTTATTCATAGTGGGATCGCAGCAAACGTTTCAGGGTCCAACCCCTTCATCAAGTGCTACTTACAAACAGTGCTAGGGAAAACTTTTAAAGGCAAGTTTAATACTAACCCCTCCCCTTGTGATTAATTAATGACATCATAATCATGATTGACACCTCTCCACATAGTGTTTGAGCACCTCATAAAGGATATATGGAAAAGTTTTTTTTGAAAGGACTGTGGCGGAAAGGAGTTTATGTGACGTAGTTGGCCAGCTTAACTATATTACAATATATGGACAATTTAAAAAAAAAAAAGTTTCAATGTCCTTAATATATTGATAATGGTTTGAGTGCAGAGGACCTCTTGTATTTGTCTATATAATTTAGTTATGATGGCTACTGTATTTGCTGAACACTATTTGTCTTACCTGAGCATGGAAAATGCAACGTACCATGACTGGCAGATACTTTGGACCTACATTAGCACCTATAGGCCCCTTAATTTCACATCTTGTGGAATCAGTATTTCTACTTAATAGTTTACATTTTGTTTACTCAAAAGGGCTAGTTGGATGAATCATAACTGGCCCATTACTGCTCTACCACAACAATACACATTTATAAATATTCGACAACATCACGCAAGATTCACATGAAAAATCACACCCATAAGGCGTCCTTTTTATTACCATGTGTTTATTTTTGATAAGTTGGTGACGTTAAGGGAAAAGAAAAAAGTAAGATCTTGAACAAACACTAGGTTAACACGTGAATATAAGGGAAGGAACTATGTGGCCATACAAAGTGACAGCTTCTATTGAGATGTTTCTTTGTTATTGTTACCCTCTTTCTTCCTTTTAGGAACTATATGCTAAGGGTAAGATTTATCAAAATGTGAATTAGAACTCTCCACAGCAGAGCTGTCAACTCAGAAGACAGGCAATCTGGGGGAAGATCCAAAATTGTTTTCAGTACAGCAATGTCACAGAAAGTGGCATCATTGTGCACACTTTCACCCTGAAGTGACATCACTGCTCATGGAAATTTGTCTGTCTGAGCCCACTCCAAAATGTGGTGCTAGTGATCAAAAGATTTCTAGGTATTACTTCTCATAGCCAGACACAACTACTAACATACTCAGCATGACTGTCAGTTTTATCAGCATTGAAACTCTTGATTATGGTTATTAAAGAAACCTGGAAATCTGCACGGTCAGATGCTGTGAGCAAGATTAGTCACTGACAAAGTCTCCTCTTTGGGAACTTCTGAAGGCTGATGGTACTTATATTAATTTCTCCCCCAAAGGGAAAGGGACACAATACACCAACCGAGTAGAGAAATAGTTTAGATACACAATGGCCTCCTGATGCTAATGCTGATGCTTGGAGTATTGACAAGAATGCTCATCATAATCATTTATTGTTAACAGACAGTGCTTTTGATTGTTCAGCAGTTAAAGGGCAGCTTTTTAGTTTATTTTTTTATCAGGGATTAGTAGGGTTGCCACCCAGCCGGTATTTTACCGGCCTAGCCGGCAAAACACTGGCCGGGGCTGGTATTACAAATTTACCGGCAATGTAGCTGCCGGTAAATCTGTAATACCCCTATTAAAGGCCCCTGGCCTGCCCCATCCCACAAGATATTGTACCTTTTCCCCCCCTCACGTCAGGTCGTAGCTCCGCCCTAACAAAAGAAAAAAGTACTTTCCCCCTAGCGTCGGGTCGTAGCCCCGCCCCTGTAAAGCAAGCCACGCCCCTTGTGCATCACAGCCTGTCCCTTTCTTCCCGCCCCCCCACCACTGCCGGTAAAAATATATTTAAAAGGTGGCAACCCTATGGATTAGGAGGATTATCTATTATGTGAGTACCTAGACTCCGACACCACTCCGACAGGTCCAGCAAATAGTCCCTTGCAGAAGTTGCATACAATCCAAAAGTTCAGTTTGTTTAAACATGTATAAGAGCGGTTGCCTTCAGCCACAAACCTAGGCATTCAATTTCAGGAGGACCAGATTGGGAACTTCATGAATAAACTTTAATCTGTTTTAAGAGTATGAGATTTTGCAGAATACAAGAAACAAATTGTAAAATAGCCTCTATGGTACCTCCAGACTAAAGCTTATTTACAAACACACCAGTGATAGATACTGGAGATGCACTATAGACAAAGGCTCTTTATTACACATATTCTGCTCATGTCAACTTATTAAACCATATTGTAACGTTATCAGACAGGAGATGAACCATGTGTTAAATTTGATACCTTCACAGACTGTAAACTATGTCTCTTACCACATAGCACTTAAGCTCTTTGTCCTATATGATTCTTATACATTTACAGTACAAAATGGTTCAATGGCTTTCATTTAAGGAGTCAGACTGCTATAAGCAAATGTCCTCCTAGCTAGTCAGCTATACCATAGATACAACATGATACAGCATTGTGATTTGTAACTTGTTTTGTTTTCATTTTATTCTCATTTGTAAACAGTTACTTCTGTTTATATGTAACAATGACTATAAGTGATTCTTTCTTTGTGATCCCAATCTCTTTCTTTTCTGTAAAAGAGATTGAGATTTGTGACCAGGATCTTACATTAAAAAAGCTATAAGAATTTGTCAAGCAGCTGAACTCACAAAACAGCAGCTCAAAGTGCTAACAGGAATAAGTGAAGAGAAGGTTTCTCAAGTGAGCAGAGTGACCTCATCCTCAGTCACACCAATGGCTCACACATGTAAATCTGATTTTAAGAAAAGCAATGAGAAAATGAATGCAAAATGTACCAATTACAAAGTCTGTAATAATTGTGGCAATACCCATCCATTTAACAACTGCCAGCTTTTGGTAAACGATGCAAGGTTTGTGGCATATATAATCACTTTGCCAAGCAGTATTATTGTGTTGTGTTTTGATAGCCAAGAATTAGTAGAGTATAACAGTGCGATATGGAGACGATCCATCTTGCGGCGCTCAATTTCTCCTCCCTTCTTCTATAGGAGATAAGTAGTCCCAATTATACCGCACTTTCTTTATCAGCCCACATACGAAGGTGGGTGCACGTCCTCAAGCCCGTTCACAAAGGCTTTACCATAATCGACATATTCCATCCAACGATAGCAAATTAAAAATAAAACCGTCTTTAATCGTTACATGACAGCACATCGGCATAAAATTGCAACGTTTCGAGTGGCACTCCACTCTTTTTCAAGCTGTTCTATAGGAGATAGGCAGGGAGGGAGCGCCGCACAATGGATCATCGCCATATCGCCATTTCAGAAGAGGACTGCATGCAGAGAATCGGTATTAAATCTGCCCCTAAAAGACATTGTTTGTTGTACACAGACTCTGCAATATTTTGATATACACCAGTATTCAAAAATATCAACAGAAGCATCAAAATATGAATAGGTGCAGTTCTACTACAATAATATGCTATGGAATGGAAGCCAGTTACATATTCATCACGCCCATTCACACACACACACACACACACACACACAGAGCGCAAATATGCACAAATAGAAAAAGATACTCTTGGGGGCAAATTAACTAAATTCACATCTATTCACATGAATGATTTGAAATTCAATCGAATTTTAAAAAAATTTGAATTTTGAATATGCAAATTAGGTAAATTCGACCAGTGAATTCAGTAAATAATTCGATAAAAATCTATTTGAATATTTGAATACTCGACTATCGAATTACTTCCCGTTTAAATTTTTATTCGGCTGCCTAGTTCGCCAGTTTCAATCAATTTTTATAATTCGATCGTTCAAGCAATGGAATTGCGGTAAAATCCTTGGAATTCAAAGGATTTTAACTCCCTAACTATTCCCATGGTCGAATACTGATTTTTTTTTTTATTTGAAATTCGACCAATAGTAAATCTGCCCCTACGTATTGCTTTTAGATGGGAAGCATTCCACAAATTGTGTATGGGATAACATTTATATTTGAAACAGATCACAGGCCACTGCTTACCATCACACAGAAAGAACTATGGAAAGCTCCGGATTCAATGTTTGTTATTGAAATTGCAGAAATATGACTACAAAGTAGAACATACACCAGGCAGATTTCTTCTAGCTGCAGATTCATTATCAAGGGCATGGAATGAGGACACTGTTTCATCAGACAGTGAACTGGAATCAAATGTGCAAAATACATATTAACAGTGTTATGGCTAGGAAATCAGTATCAGAAGAAATGTGGAAAAATTTTAAAACAAACACTGCCTCTTATGATCATCTACAAGAAGTGATAACTGCATTACATTCAAACAATCCAAAAAAATATCTTCCAAGGTCATATTGTCATTATTGTGATGAACTTCTACATGGGATGGAGTATTGCTCAAAGTATATCAAATTGTTGTGCCTTCATCTCTGCGAAAGGACATGCTAACCATAATACACGAAGGGCATCTTGAAATTCAAAATGCAAAAGACGGGCAAAAGAATTCTTATTTTGGAACTCTGTAGATTGCTCAAATGATAACAAGCTACACAACTTGCCAAACCTTTGCTCCAGCACTTCAAAGGGAGCCCCTAATACAGAGAGAAATGCCATGTGGTCCCTGGGATACAATTGGAGTTGATATATTTATGTTAAATGGAAATGAGTATTTTGCAATATTAGACACATACTCCAATTATGCAGAAGTTTGAAAATAAAATAATAGCACATCATTTGAGGTATGCAAACTACTCAAAACACATTTCTGTTGATATGGAAAACCAAGATAAGTAAGAACAGATAATGGTTCTCAATTTATAGGAAAAGACTTTGCAAGATTCACAGAAAAATGTTAATTATTTGTTATTCCTTGCAAGACAAATACAGACACAATTACCTGCAATTGAGCTTGAGGGGCTGATTTATCAAGGGTCGAAGTGAATTAGAGGAATTTTCAAAGTAAAAAAATTTGAAACTCAAAGTAATTTTATGGATACTTCGTCCATCGAATAGGTTACTACGACTTCGGTTGTTGTGGTATGTCTATTGTACAGTTCTGAGATTGATATATGTGCCATGTATTTAATCTATGCTTTCATATCTCCCAGCTGATTTTGACAGCTCAACCTGCAGTCCCGGATTGTCCCAGAAATGTCCCGACTTTCTCTTTGATCTCCTGCACTCAACAGCCAGAAAAAGATACAAAGTTTATACCTTAATTGGCAAAAAGCCCAGAATATGTGGCAGGTGCACTTATAGATACTTTTAAGCAAAGAAGCAATTGAAGCAATTGTAACTATTTAAGTTAAGCAGATCTCTTGGGGAAACTGTGACTTGCAGTTTAAAGGGCAATTTCACTTTCATTAGCAAAACTGTAATAACACATAAAACAACAGAAATGTGTTCAAACATTCATACCCTGCCGAATGTTGTAAAATGAACATGGTAATTAGGGGGCATGGCCCAAAAATTAACTGTACTCCAATCTTTTTGTCCATCTCTCTGTAGTATGTGCTTTTCCTTCCAGTTTTATAAATCCTGTAATATGTTCATGGAGATACAGTATGTTCAATTACCTTTCTGTTGTAATATAGGTGGGCTGGTGGGCTTGTGATGTACCTGAAAGTGTCAGTGCTCTCCCTACTGTTTTACAGGTATGTTTAAATTCATGTGTTGAAATTTCTCTGTTATGTAAAACAGATAATGGTTCTCGATTTATAGGAAAAGACTTTGTAAGATTCACAGAAGAATTTGAATTCATTGTTATTTCTTGCAAGACAAATACAGATAAAATTACCTGCAAATGAGCTTGAGGGGCTGATTTCTCAAGGGTCGAAGTGAGTTAGAGGAATTTTCAAAGTAAAAAAATTTGAAACTCGAAGTCATTTTTTGGATACTTCGACCATCGAATAGGTTACTATGACTTCAACTCAGTCAAAGAAAGAGTCAAAGAAAAGTCGATGTGCGATATGAACAATTTAATCGTTCGATCAAACTATTTTACTTTGACTGCAGGATAGCCAAATTCGGTGAAAAAAAGTTTGACTTCGATATTCAAAGTCAAAGTATTTCAATTCGATGGTTGAATTTCGAAGTATTTTCCACTTCAAAATTCTACCCTTAGTAAATCAGCCCCTGACAATGATAAGACCCTACATTAACAGTACAGACAACAGAAACGGGATGATTGAGAGACAAAAGAAATAATTATGACAAAAATACAAAACCACTTGAACATTTACACATTGCAGATGAGGTCAGAATTTGGAATAGATCTACCTGGTATAAAAAAGCACAAGCGCTACCTACACCTAGTCTCACCTCGTGCCTATGAGGTTAAAACAAGTGATGGAAAAAACCCAGAATCCCAGAATCTCATTATTAAGGAGTACAACACAGTGTCTAGTTGTGCAATGATATAAAATGTCTGCAGGCACAGCTAAGGTATTGGGAGGGAACAGCACCCTCCTCCATGTCTACACTACGAAATAAGTTTGCGCTATAGAAATAAATGTTAATAATAATAATAATAATAAAAAATGTCTATACAAAATTACCTGATAAAGAAAAATGAATCCCAGGGGAATATCCCCAAATACATTTGTATAGTCTAACTTGTACAATACATTTCTCTTTGAGATGTATGCATAAAACCCTAATCTATACTATTAAGGCTCTTACACATGGGCAGTTTTATTATTGTGTAAGTGCATTTTTGTCAGTTCCAAAAGCAACTCTTTATTCTGTGGCCTCTGAACATGCAAAGGAAAATGCAGAATGCAAATGGAGTAAAATGCAACTCACAACGCTCATCATGAGTACAGCCAGGCAGAATATAGTGGAATCAGGAGGTGAAAGCGTTTAGGTGCACTGCATCTTAAACGCATGAAGAAGCGCTTGTGTGTAAGTGCCCTAAAATAGGAGCGACATAAACTTGTGCTCTTTTGAGCACTTCTGTAGTTTTAAAAACAATTCTGTTTTATATTTTTAAAGATATTAGTTGTTTTATACTGCTAAATGTGGCCTATGGTTCTGCAGCCCTAGGGTATCTCAGAACTGCTGTGCAAAATGAAAATATGAATTACCCCCACAATATCATAACTTTTATAGTTTGATCTAGATTTTACTGTAACGCAGGGGGCTTGGCCTACTCTAGAACCAACAACATGAGCAAACAAACGTTATTATATGCATGCTGCATGAGAGAAATAGAAATCCTGGCCTTTTACTGCCACCTGCTGTTCTGTTACCATATTACTCCATTCTATTTGCGCTATTAAAATTATAGATTGCATTATATGTGTGTATAACTTCATTCACTGACTACTGTTTTCAATTGGTTACTGTTAGTAGCATAGTTTTTACCATGCCATAGTCTCAGAAAAAAAAGAAAATATTTTTTGCGATAAGATGATGCCACTAAATGACTAAGTGATATATGTAAGAATGCATCCATACATATACATTTAGCCAATAAACAGTATTTCATGGGCTACAGCCAGTTTCAAACTAGCGTATTCCAGATGCTTAAGGTAGACCCTTTGTTCTTCTTTCAAACAAGGCTATGGCTTACTACAACAGAAAAAAACTATTGAAATGAAATGCATGCAGATAGCAAAGGCATTAGTTGTGGCACATATATAAGTCCTATGCATGTTTAAAGGGGAAGATCACCTTTAAATAAAATATATGTATGTTTTAGATTGGCCAATTCTAATCAACATTCCCATTCTGGTGTTTTAAGTCAAACAGGAAGCTTCTTGATCCACTCTAAGGTATATAGACGATAGCTAACATTAAACCTTGTTTTTGCACAAAGCCTTATTTAGGCAAGTGTAACACAGCTAACTTATATATATTATAAATTATAACTTATAATATATAAATATTCACCAAATATCTCTGATCAGCAGAAAGGAAGAATCATTTGGTTTGTACCTATATGCTGACCAGGTGTGCAACATATACTTTTCAACGTTTTACTATTTATTAAGTTATAAATCATTTCTGACAGACCAGCTAACTTCTATGTAAAAAAAATCATAGCCACACATTGACCAGAATCTTTGCCAGACTATAGTTCTTGATGGACTTTCCATAATCCCCCTTGTATGTTCTATCATTAGCTCCACAGAAGAGGAAACGTCCCTTACTGCTGTAATTACCTAAAGTTCTATAGTTGATTTTAAGAGTCAATTCTTTGCTGAAGGGACCTGTTTACTTTAAGCTATAGCAATGTCGTGCTTTTAGCAGTATTTGTAGTGTGTAGCATATTAGCGAAAGTCTGTAATAGAGACGGACAGAGAACATGTATCCAAAATATCTGCTGTGGAAAAAAATTATGATTTAATCCTCACACTGGTTGTTGTAGTATGCCTATTGTACAGTTCTGAGATTGATATATGAGCCATGTATTTAATCTATGCTTTCATATCTCCCAACAGTCCCGTGTTTCACAAGACAGTGCCGATTTTGACAGCTCAACCTGCAGTCCTGGATTGTCCCAGAAATGTCCCGACTTTCTCTTTGATCTCCAGCCAGAAAAAGATACAAAGTTTCTACCTTAATTGGCAGAAAACCCAGAATATGTGACAGGTGCACTTATAGATACTTTTGTAACAATTTAAGATAAGCAAAGAAGCAATTGTAACTATTTAAGTTAAGCAGATCTCTTGGGGAATCTGTGACTTGCAGCTTAAAGGGCAATTTCACTTTCATTAGCAAAACTGTAATAACACATAAAACCACAGAAATGTGTTCAAACATTCATACCCTGCCAAACTTTAAAATGAACATGGTAATTAGGGGGCATGGCCCAAAGATTAACTGTACTCCACTCATCAAATCTTTTTGTCCATCTCTCTGTAGTATGTGCTTTTCCTTCCAGTTTTATAAATCCTGTGATATGATCATGGAGATATGTTCAATTACCTTTCTGTTGTAATATAGGTGGGCTGGTGGTCTAGTGATGTACCTGAAAGTGTCAGTGCTCTCCCTACTGTTTTACAGGTATGTTTATATTCACGTGTTGAAATGTCTCTGTTATGTAAAACCCGTTATACAATCACTGTTCTATTGCTTCTCAGTGTATTAGCTCCACAAAAGAGCTGGGCTGAGGGCCTTGGGATGTGCCTGAAACTGGCAGTGTTCTCCCTCCTGTTTTACAGGTCCCCAGACAGGTTCAATACATTATTACAAAGTTACGTTATCGCTGTCTGATGTGTTCAAGTCCTCTTGCCTGCAGCAGTCACTATCCCTAAGAGTGTGTTGACCAGATGGTCACGTGGCTCAGTGCGACAGCTAAGCGGGTTACACAAGTACTGGAAATATGTTTTAAAAGGGGTTCTAGATAAACTGTTGTAGGACATGTTAGAATTAATTGCTTCCAACTGTAACAGAATGATCACACACTTTTGTTTCCTGTATGTTTTAAATGTATACTGTCATGGGAATTTTTTTTCCCAAAAACTCTTCAGTAATAATAGATGTTCCAGCAGAATTTACACTGAAATCCATTTCTCAAAAGAGCAAACAGATTTTATTATATTTCATTTTGAAATCTAACATGGGGCTAGACATATTGTCAGTTTCCCAGCTGCCCCCAGTCATGTGACCTGTGCTCTAATAAACTTCAATCGATCTTTACTGCTGTACTGCAAGTTGGAGTGATATCACCCCCTCCCTTCCCCCCACCCAGCAGCCTAACAACAGAACAATGAGAAGGTAACCACATAGCAGCTCCCTGACACAAGATAACAGCTGCCTGGTAGATCTAAGAACAGCACTCAATAGTAAAAACCCATGTCCCACTGCGTACTATTCAGTTACATTGAGTAGGAGAAACAACAGCCTAATAGAAAGCAGTTCCACCCTAAAGTGCTGGCTCTTTCTGAAAGCACATGACCAGGCAAAATGACCTGAGATGGCTGCCTACACACAAAAATTACAACTAAAAAAATACACTTGCTGGTTCAGGAATGACATTTTATGTTGTAGAGTAAATTATTTGCAGTGTAAACAGTGTAATTTAGAAATAAAAACATCATAAAAATCATGACAGAATCCTTTTAGTCCACATGATGTAATGGACTTACAGTTCTCTTGTATCGATAAGTAGATAAGGAGGGAAAGATAGAGGAATATCTTCCAATGTAAGGTACGAAAACACGATTGGTACCATTTATGTTTATAACATCACATATTATTGCTTTATGACTATTATTGGGGAACATTGCACATTATTAGAGAAAAGGCCTGGCACTGTTTCTTCTGGATCATATACATCATATATTATATCTTTTGTTTTTAATAGTTACTTTTTGTTCTCTTGCTTTACTTACAATTATCAAAACAGCCATAAGGCCTAAAATGTTGCCATCTACATGTATCTGATGATGTAAGCCATGTTTACTGCATTCACTTTCTAATTAAAGCACTGAAAGGGTGGTTTCCAGTTTTTTGGCATATAACTTATTAGTAGTTGAAAAATTGTTTGCACTATGTATTGCTGCAGCTGGAAAGATTTGTAAGTTTATGTTGAAAAGAAAGGATATTTTACCCTTTGGTAGTGATGGGCGAATCTATCCTGTTTCGCCTAAAAATTTGCGAAATGAGTCGCGGCACATTTTTGACGTGTGTTGCCTCGATTTCGACGCACGTTGTGTCATTTTCGACGCGTCGAGTCATTTTCGGCACACAATTCTTTTTTTT
>CM044438.1:77395190-77479204 GCA_024363595.1 Xenopus borealis
TTTTTTTTTAATTTTCACTGGTGTTTCACGAATCACAGGAATTCGCTGAAAATTCGTGCCTGGCAAATACATTTCGCCCATCACTACCCTTTGGAACATCTATTTATTAATTATATACGGTATCTGTGTAATACAGTTCATCTGTACCATAAAACTAAAGAAACATTATTATATGGAAATTTCTGGAAACTACAACTATGGCTCCCAAGACTATTCAAAGTGCTCTATACACTGTTTGAATTACATAGTTTCAATATCATTTGCCCCCTTCAAACATTTAGGGGGGTTATTTATTAAAGTCAGCTTTTTCTGGTTGGTGTTTTAAAGGGGGAAAAACAATTTTTCTGTAGAATTTTTTCCTGATATTAAACTATGAGGCTGCTAAAAGTCATAATAAAAAAGTACTCCATCTGAAACCTACTGTGGTCATGTAGAAGTCAGTAGCAGATCTCCGTTTACAACTGGAAGATATCATGATCTGAGCTGGGTTTCATACAGAAATTCAAAAAAATTGTGGTTTTCAGGTGTCAAATCTGAAAAAATTGTACAATTCGCATTTCTTTACTATTTTATTTTGTCTTTTCCAGCACCAGATTATTTTGATAAATATGATAAAAATTTGGTCAATGTGGTTTTAAGAAAATAGTGAGAAATTTTCAGATTTTATAAAATTACCCACTTGTTGTGGTAAAACATTTAGACTAGGGATGCACCGAATCCACTATTTTGGATTTGGCCGAACCCCCGAATCCTTCCCGAAAGATTTGGCCGAATACCGAACCGAATCCGAACCCTAATTTGCATATGCAAATTATGGGTGGGAAGGGGAAAAATTTTTTTACTTCCTTGTTTTGTGCCAAAAAGTCACGTGATTTAGCTCCCTGGCCCTAATTTGCATATGCAAATTAGGATTCGGTTCGGCCAGGCAGAAGGATTCGGCCGAATCCGAATCCTGCTGATAAAGGCCGAATCCCGAACCGAATCCTGGATTCGGTGCATCCCTAATTTAGACAGGATGCTGCAGAACTTAATTCTTGGTATTGCGTTATCTTTATGTTTCCCACTTTCATATAATGTAGCAAATGTAGCTTTCAAAAGACATCAATAACTGTGATTATTAGGAAAACTTTTTTAGGGATACTTTCACTAAATTACGAGGAAATTATTGATGGGCTACTATTAATAAAGATAATAAATTACAGCTGTGGGCATAGCAGTAATACTGGAAATACTGCTTAAATACCTTTTTCCTTGGTTGGAAGTAAACATGCAACAGAAATATTGCAATTAAAGCTCTATTGCTGAGCAGAGATAGGAGATTTGTGTTGAGGAGAAAGTGTTGAGTTAACTTCTTGTACCTGGGGAGACCAGATCTTGCTAAACTATTTGATATGTTATTTGTTTAAGTAGGGGAGTTTGTATAAAAAAAACTCAAATTAATCAAGTGTCAAGGGACACTTTCCATTTAACAACTGATTTCCCATGCATAGAACAGTAAAAAGCAAGCACAAGCTCCCTAATGGATTATGTTGAGTATGGTATCAATAAGGAGATGCCACTTACCATGTCTCCTTTGATTATGTTGTTCAACTCAGAAAAAGACATCTCATTTATTGCTTCTGTATAGGATATCCTAATAGCTTCAACATACTTTACACCATTGATCCCCAACCAGTAGCTCGTGAGCAACATGTTGCTCTCCAACCCCTTGGATGTTGCTCCCAGTGGCCTCAAAGCAGGTGCGTATTTTTGAATTACTGGCTTAGAGGCAAGTTTTGGTTGCATAAAAAACAGATGTCCTGCCAAACATTCTCTCCTGTAGGCTGCCAGTCCAGGGGTTACCAAAAAGCCAATCACAGCTCTTATGTGACATCCACATGGACTTTTTCATGATTGTGTTGCTCTCCAACTCTTTTTTAAATTTAAATGTGGCTCAAGAGCAAAAAAGGTTGGAGACCCCTGCTTTACACTGACATGTGCAAACTTGTGCTGTTAAAATGCCATACTAATGAGTGATGCTAACTAGTTTTTGCAAAGATACTGGAATTCTGAGAAAAAAAGAAAGTATTATGGGAAAACAATGATGAATTACTCCAATGTTTGTCCTCTATACATTGGCCACTGTAAGCAGAGCGGAGTCAGGCCACCCAGGCACACTAGGCATCCTTGTCATGGCGCCAGCTGAGTGCGCTCAAGCATGAGTTAGTGCTCCTGCTGGAGTTGGCGCTCCCACACGCGTGCATGAGCTGAGGCTGCCACTCATGTGCAGAGATCGTGCATGAGTTGGCGCTGGTGCGTGCATGCTAGTCCCACAAGAAATGAGGAAATAAGTAAGCACAATTGGGCACCGGACAAGGGGTAGGCGACACAGCAGGTACAGCATGGCGCCCCCGAGCTTTGCGCTCTAGGCACGTGCCTACTCTGCCTACCCCTTGGCCCGGCCCTGACTGTAATAAATAGGGGCCCAACAAAACCCACCTGTTTGTTAAAGTCTTATAATTGTAGGAGGGAAAAGATTTTGCTAACCTTTAGGTCCATTGTTCCCCTGGGCATAATTTAGTCACCTAGATTGGGTTCTCAGTTCCTTTTTCCTACGTGAAAGTATTTTGCTGGCAGTTCAGTGACTGGCCAGTAGATGTCACTATATAAAAGGTTTCCCTATGCTCCAGTGAATCTGTTCATTTTTCCCAGAGGTTATAAAAAGGGATGTTGCCATGTATTCTGTCTCTGTCAGGGTTACCAGGATGGCGGCTTTACTGCCAAACTGAGCTATTTTTCAAATGTAGTGGTGGGTTTTAAAAGTCCAAATCCGTTATTATGCAAAATTTACTCATAGACTCCCACTGCTGCTGCTGTGCTGCCCCACGGCACGCCCATTCCCCCCTTCTTTGCTGGCTAGGGACTGTTTGTGTGTGTTGGTTGGAGACGTCACTGCTTGTCTAGAAGAGACTGCCTGCTGCCCCCCTACACATGGTAAAGCTTTCCTCACTCACTGACTGCTCAGTGCTCACTCAAGTCGACTCTTTGTGAGTGTGTGTTTCTGTCTGGGTGTGTGTCTGTCTGCCTGAGTGTGTCTGCCTGTGAGTGCGTGTCTGTGAGTGTGTGTGTATGTGAGTCTGTGTCTGCCTGCGAGTGTCTGTGTCTGTGAGTGTGTGTGTCTGTCTGTGAGTGTGTGTCTGATTGTGAGAGTGTGTGTCTGTGAGTGTGTGTCTGACTGTGAGAGTGTGTGTCTGTGAGTGTGTGTCTGTGAGTGTGTGTCTGCCTGTGAGTATGTGTGTGTCTATGTGTGTGTTTGTGAAGGATTTAATACCTTTATTGTTTTACTTATTTTTGTATTATCTGTCTGCCTGTGAGTGTGTGTGTCTGTGACAGTATGTGTCTGTGAGGGTTAGGGTTGCCACCTGGCCGGTATTTTACCGGCCTGGCCGGTATTTTTGATGGCTGATCCCAATGTTAAAAAAAAAGGTAAATATATAGGAAGGCCGGTATTTTTTTTAAGAAAAGGTGGCAACCCTAGTGAGGGTGTGTGTCTGTGTCTTTCTGTGAGTGTGGGTGTCTGTGAGTATGTCTTTCTGTGAGTGTGTCTGCCTTTGAGTGTGTGTGTGTCAATTTTGCCAGCGTTTTGTGAATCGCGGGAATTCACCACGCATTCGCCGCAGGTGAATAAATTCGCACATCACTAATAGAGAACAAATATGTTTGGCCTTTAATTGGCCTTCCTCAGACAACCTCTCACTAAATAACCATGAACCAATCATAATTGTAGTTTTTTGACAAAATAAATTTTGGATTACAACCAATTAAGACCATAGATAAGACGTTAAATTGTAAACTAAATAAAGCCAATGAAAAACTTTCTATGAAATGTATGAATATCTTGCATGTAGCTGTTTGCATGTGAAAAAGAAGCTTTACTTAGTCTCTCTGTAATGAGATCCATCTGTATAGCTAGCATGGTTTTAGTTCAGTTTAATGTTACTTTTAATTATTGACTCAGTTATTCTCATTTGAATGCTATTGCTGTGTTAACAATAAGATTTATTGTTTGGCCCAAAGCGGTTTAGTTTGAAAATTGCTTCACCATTTTATAGACATAATTAAATACAGATTTAGTCAGATAAAAATGGATGAATGTTTTAACGTCTTTCAAGATGTTCGAGAGGAGATGAAAACTTTGTGAATGTTCCGGGGGTGATGAAAAAGTTATGGTTTCATTGCTGTTTGTGTTAGTGATAGAAGCAGCATATTTGAGTATTTCAATAATGTAGTCAACAGTATTTCAGGAACAACGCTGCGATTGTATGAACTTTGTGTATCCCCTTAAGTGTATCACTGTATCCCTTGTAATATATGAGATACTCTCTTCTTTCCATGGCAATAGGTAAATGGTCCACATCTCATAGTCACAGGCCATATTTTAAATACATTAAGTTCTGTGTCGTTTTATTACTATCTCTGATTTATATAGCTTTGACATATACCGCATCACAGTACAAAATGACACAGCATTGTGACATTCTACAAATGTTCGTATAACTGCTAGAACTATGGAACTGTGGTGCTATTTTTACAACCACTGTTCAAGCTGGATATTTTTAAATATGACATTTACTGGGTTGTACAAGGAGATAATTTAGGTCAGGCTGTTCCGTCAAATAGTATTAAGTCCATATGGCGCAATAAACTGTACAACAGAGGTTTCCAAACCTGTTAAATATAAGCCTTCTTTTCAGAGTTAATGCTAAATGGTTGCACTGTGGGTAACAAAACACTTACATCTGAGTGTTGCACAGTGGGCTATAGCCCAAGGAGCTTTGGTATAACCCAAAGAATTTTAAATTTTTTTTATGAAACCTTAATATATTCCAAAACATATTTCAATTGTAAAGTAGGCATTGTCGGATTCGCATAGCAGACACCCCTAGGCCCACTGCCGTTCTTTGCCCCTATACTCTGCCCTTTATTTGCAAATTTTCATCATCAGGGCCCGAGTAATGGGGACTGGCACATGGGAAATTTTAAAAAACTATCATAAAAAACTATCATATCGCCAAATAATCAAATCAAACAAATTAATTATGCTTTCAAAGTTGGCCACAGGGGGCTGTCATCTTGTAACTTTGTTATACATCTTTGCAAGACTAGACTACATGCACATGCTCAGTGTGATCTGGGCTTCTTAGGGACCTTCATAAATGATAAAAAAAACAAAGCTGCTTGAGTTCTGCATGGCTGGTAAGTAAGGCAGGGGCTCTCGCTGCTGTTCATAAGTATGATTGTTCCCCTGCCAGAAGTTAGGGACCGTCTGACAATTCCTATCCACAGCAGTAAATGAAGGGAGAATTTCACTGCATACAGTCAGGTTTCTTCTAAAAACGGTACACATTTTTTAATTGAAGTATATTGGAGATAGATTTCTTTTTCATTAAAGAAAGTAAAAATGGGATTTTATTTCTTTGCCCTTTAGTGTCTGTAAAAGCCTAGCTTCAATTTGTATTCCTACTGTTAATAAGGAAACAGTGATGCTGCCTAGTATTAATGCCAAAATATGTTGTGTCTCCACAGTATTAGAGATCCAAAGTTATAAAAATATATATGGTTCTTGATCTTGTCAAAGGAAGATATCTTATCAGTTTGTATAAAATGTAGGACCAAATTATACATGAATAATAACATATCTTTAAACTACTTGCATGAATTGAGATTTGGGTGGCACTTGGATTCATAAAGCTAAGATGAAATAAAAAAATGTGCTTATTTATTATTGGTGAGAAAAAGAAAAAACAGGATGAACCACCTGAAAAAAATGTATTATTGGCTTTTTCCTGGACGTATTTATAAAGATTTGTTAAAACAGGTTACTGATATGTCGTAGAAGTATGGTTTATAGTTTATATAGACCTCAACATTTACAAACAATCGTTACATTTACATAATTTATATTAAACTTTTATGCTACATTAATATTTTAACACGTGAAAGCAGCAGCTTGTTGCAAAATAATGAAGTCTTCTAGAAAGCATCTTTAATACATTCAGGTTGCAGGAAAACTCCGTTGGAACAATAAGAATTTATGCATCCGCATAGATAGAAGGAATCTGGCTTAAGCACTGATCAAAGGTGGCATTTGGGAACAATTCTCTTTCTTCCGAACAATTTGATCTGGCTTCAGACAGAGAATCCATACTTGTAGCTTGTATGTTATAGGCTGTAGGAATACACACTGTGTTAGGGAAATACAGGGTCTAAGTAACAAACAAATATATCTTCACAATTTAAGGAATGTATAGTTATTATTATCTGTAACACATTAGTCTACAGGTTAAGACTCATATCCCCATATGTAATAAAAAGCACTAAGTTTGCCTAAGGGCAGTAACCCATAGCAACCAATCAGATGTTTGCTTTTAATGCTGCTATATTCTACCTGCTGATTGGTTGCTATGGGTTATTGCTCATGGGCAAATTTAGTGCCTTTTATTACATAACCAGCATGTTAGAAATCGATCAGTAACAGGGTATCTTTAACCAGGGATTTAAATATGAAGTTACATAGGAGGAAATCACTAAGTGGAACACTTACCAGCCCACAGGAGCAGGGCAGAGAAAAATAAGAACAGTTGCTCAAAAGAGGATGAATGCTGATATTAATTTGCACTGGTAGGGGGCCGGATTGCTTTCTTAATACTGACAGATTTCATCAGGTTTCTTGTCTTCACTGAGAAAAACATTGACGTGTTCAATACTTATTTTCACTGCTGTATATATAGATGTATGAACACTAACATATATATATATATATTTATTTATATACAGGTAGGGGATCTGTTATGACAAAAAACTGTAATCCAGAAAGCTCAGAATTATGGAATAAATGTCTCCCATAAACTCAATTTTATACAAATAATCCAAATTTTTAAAAATGATTTCCTTTTTCTTTGTAATAATAAAACAGTAACTTGTACTTGATCCAAACTAAGACATAATTAATTCTTATTGGAAGCAAACCCAGCCTATTGGGTTTATTTAATATTTCCATGATTTTCTAGTAGAATTAAAGGAGAAGAAAAGGCTATAATTAAATATGCTTTATCAGAAATGTCTATAGAAATACACCAGTAAAGCCACAAAGTAATGTTGCTCTAAGTCCTCTTTCAAAAGAAACACTGCAGTTATTTCCTTATATTGTGTACACATGGGCTTCTGTATCAGACTTCCTGTTTTCAGCATAAACCTCCAGGGCTTGGGCTTGAGCATGCTCAGTTTGCTTCTCTCTCCCTCCCTCCCCCCTCATCCCCTTCCTGCTGTATTCTGAGCCCAAAGCTATGAGTGAGCAGGGAGAGACTCAGGCAGGAAGTGATGTCACACTAAGCTAATATGGCAGTTGCTATCCTAAAAAAAGAGAGAGCTTCAAAAGCTGTTTACTCAGGTATGGTAAAGCATTCTGCAGAATATATATAGTGTTTTAGCTTGCACTATTGTGGCAAATCTATTGGCAATAGAATGCTTTGGTAGCTTTTCTTCTCTTTTAGGGTATGAAGATCCAAATTATGGAAAGATATGTTATCCAGAAAGTCCCAGGTCGTGATTATTCGAGAAAACAGGTCCCATACTTGATGGATGAGGCTGTTTCCTGTTCATTACATGTACTGTCATTAGAAGATCTATGTGTTTAAATATTTAAAGGGGTGGTTCACCTTCAAATTAACTTTTAGTATATTGTAGAAGGTCCACTTCTAAGAAACTTTTCAATTGGTCTTCATTATTTATTTTTCATAGTTTTTTTAATGATTTGCAATTTTCTTCTGTTTCTTTGCAGCTTTCAAATGGGGGTCACTGACACCATCTAAAAACAAATGCTCTGTAAGGCTACAAATATATTGTTACTGCCACTTTTTATTACTTATCATTCTATTCCGTCCCTCTCCTATTCATATTCCAGTCTCTTATTCAAATCAATGCAGGGTTGCTAGGGTAATTTGCACCCTAGAAACCAAATTGCTGACACTGGAAACTAGAGAGCTGCTGAATAAAAAGCTAAATAACTATAAAACCACAAACAATAAAAAATGAAAACCAATTGCAAATTGTCTCAGAATATCACTCTCTACATTATACTAAAAGTTAACTCAAAGGTGAAGAGATAAACTCGTATTGCTCCCATACAGTAGATCATACTCAAGTGAACAAGAAATGTAGGGCTCATTCACTTCAGTGATTATAACTTTTAGATTCAAGTGGATAACATGGTTTCTTTGGATACAACTGGATACATTGTTTTATGACAAAAAAAACATATTTAATTCTAAACAGCACAATATTTACCTTTACTTTTAAAAAAAACAAACTGAATTCTTTCTTTGTGACTGCTTTGAACTTAATATGCAACAGTTCTTGATGTGGTCATTGTTTTTGTCATGTTCTTATAAAATGAGAAAATGTCCATGAAAATGGCTAAGCACTTTTTCAAGACAGCAATTTTTGGAATATTATAAGTGCCATTCAGAAAAAAACATAATTTAACTAAAAACAGAAGACAAATGTTCTGAAAATGTCATTACCTGCTGACTGCGTGCTCACCATGTTATACTGGTCCAGATTCTGGCAATATACTTCCCTAAAGTATTCTGGATATTGCATCATACTGTTCTGCAAACCTGCTTGAAAGAGCTATAAGTTAGATGCCACATAAAAGAAATCAGTGTTAAAAACTGAAAGGTATTTAAAATGAAAAAAATGTAGTTAGGAACCCGGGTTTTAAAGGGACAGATGATTGAGATGATACATATGAGTACCAAAGAAATAGGGTAGTTATTGCTTGAATGTGTTTAACCCTCCCAATGTTTCTAAAGTCACATATAGGACAACAGCTGTGTCAGCGATAGGAAGGGGACACTAAAGATGAAGAGGTAGGGAAGCCGAGTCCTTTAAGGGTTACTGTCATGGGAAAACATTTTTGCATCAGTTAATAGTGCTGTTCCAGAAGAATTCTGCATTGAAATCCATTTCTCAAAAGAGCAAACAGATTTTTTTATATTTCATTTTGAAATCTGACATGGGGCTAGACATATTGTCAATTTCCCAGCTGCCCCAAGTCAAGTGACTTGTGCTCTGATAAACTTCAATCACTCTTTACTGCTGTACTGCAAGTTGGCGTGATATCACCCCCTCTCTTTCCCCCACCCATCTTAACAAAAGAACAATGAGAAGGTAACCAGATAACAGCTCCCTAACACAAGATAAAAGCTGCCTGGTAGATCTATGAACAGCACTCAATAGTAAAAACCCATGTCCCACTGCGTACTATTCAGTTACATTGAGAAGGAAAAACAACAGCCTGCCAGAAAGCAGTTCCCTCCTAAAGTGCTGGCACAGGGCAGCTGGGAAATTGACAAAATGGCTAGCCCCATGTCAGATTTCAAAACTGAATATAAAAAAATCTGTTTGCTCTTTTGAGAAATGGATTTCAGTGCAGAAGTCTGCTGGTGCTGCACTATTAACTGATGCGTTTTGAAAAAAACATGTTTTCCCATGACAGTATCCCTTTTAGGAAGAAGTTGCACACAGAACACACAAAGGAGATAAAAGTGATGGATCAGGGTAATGAGGGTATAGAGTCAGGCCGAATAAAAATTGAGTGTGTGAGGAGAGCTAGATTGGCATGGAGCAGGTGGAGGACTGGTGTGGATGGTGCAGGTGAAGTGGCAGAATTAGGAACAGAGTGATGCAGCAAAGGGTAGATGAACAGGATGGGGTGGGTGTAGCAGCAAGACAGGAGCGGATGGTGTGGGTGATGATGGCTGGAGCAGGACAGACAGGGCTGAAACAGGACAGATAGGGCTGAAACAGGTGCAGGACAGACAGGGCTGGAACCAGAAGAGCAGAGAACAGGATAGGAACTAGCTAAGACAAGACAAAAAGCAGACGGAGGCGAGAGCATTAAAGTGAGAGCCTCAGTGCACAAGTAAGGCCAATGCTCAGGCACCACATTTGAGGAGGCCTGAAACAGGAGCAAGACGGACACTGCTGAAACAGGAGCAGGACAGACAGGACCAGAACAGGACAGACAGGGCTAGAACAGGAGCAGGACAGACAGAGCTGGAACCAGGAGAGCAGAGAACAGTATAGGAACTAGCTAAGACAAGGCAAGGAGCAGACGGAGGTGAGAGCAGAAAAGCGAGAGCCTCAGTGCTCAAGTACGGCCAATGCTAAGGCACCACATGTGAGGAGGGCAGAGCTTTTATAGGGCATGGTCAGTCCTGATTGGCTGACTCCAACACACCAATAAGGATACTAGGGTGATATAGTAAAGCCAGAGACCCAGATAAAAAGGAAATAAAAGCTTAACGGCTGCTCTCCTGCAGCCAGCAACTAGGAGGTTCCAGGATCAAACCCCAGCAGAACCTGTCACTATGTACCCCTCCAAATTGTGTCCGTAATTTACCCTCCCATTTAGACTGTAAGCCCCAAGGGGTAGGGTCCTCCATCATCTTGTCTCCTCAACACTGTGTAATTATATTTTATATTTATTCAAACTGTATTTATAATAATGCACTTATTGTTACTTATTAATGCAGTGATCCCTTGTTTGTTACTAATTTATTGTTGCTGTACAGTGCTTTGCCCTCAAGGAGCGCTATACAAATAAAAATATACATACATACATACATACATACTCAATTGTGTTATTCCATGTGAGTGTACTGACCAGTGTGTTGTGCTAGTGCAGACAGCACACACAACTTGTACACAAGTAGAAATGCAGTGACAGGTAGTGAACAATGTATTTGGGCAAATATACATGTTTACACATATCCTAAATAATTCATTAAAAAGTAATGCACACATGCCATCTCCCATACAGTCCATTTTTTCAGAACAAAGCATTCCAGATAATAGATTCCATTCCTACAGTATCATCATCATCATGATTTGTTTATATACAACCAGCACTTTACGCAAGGCTTTACATTACAAACAGGAGTCTTACAATAATTTAACAAACAAGGGTTATAGAATATAAATAGGATCAGGGGACCTACTCACAATTTGAAAACATAAGTAAAATGAAATCAAATGATTTATTATAAGTTCCTCACTGATCAGTCAGATGCATTTAAATTCTTTCTTGAAACAGTCTGTTTTGGAAGTAAAGGAAGACCTTGCGGCAGGGATTTCCAAAGACAGGCAGAAGTTTGAGAGAAGTCTTGCTGTCAGGAATGGGATGAAGTGATGAGAGGAGAAGTACAGAAGCAGAGTGTAGGTTGTGTGAAGCAGTGTATTTTGAGATGACCATATAGGGAGGGGCTTCATTGTTAAAGGAGTGGATCACTTCACAATATGACTCTCTACATTCTACTAAAATTTAACTGAAAGATGAACAACAATTTTAAGGGCCTTTATAACCTGTGTGGATTGCATGGATTAGTCAAGGTGGGAAAAAATAAGAGGATGAACAAGTGTTTTAGTAGTAACTAAGCTGAGGTAAGGTTGTATACAGGCAAAGCTGTACAGTTGGGGGAAAAGATTTGGCTGGAAGGATTATTACTGAGTCAATACCTTGGGCAGGTGTGCCAGATGGGCTGTGGAAAGGAGAGAAAGCTTTTCCTGTTGAACACTGCTCCTCAGAAGGTGATTTGCTGTGGGAGTTGGGGGAGGATCCTTTGTGCAACTTTATAAAGGGGTCTGTAGATCTCATGTGGCTGGCATTGTGTGAAATAATAAGTGATGATATTTTGCTGTTTAAATAGACAGACAAATTAATAATAATGATATAATGTAATCACTCACAATATGCAAATATCCCATTCATGCTCTGATGTCTATTTTAAGTCAGTTTAATAACACAAATAATTTTGAGCAATTAGACATTCCATGACCTTTATAAAGCCACTTGCTCTCCTGCTTTATATGGTCATGGGACTCTTAGGTGGCTTCTACTATCCTTATATTTTAGAGCGGGAGTATGTTACTTCCTATACAATTCCGTGTTTTAGCAATTAACAGCACCTTGCTTACTAGAGGAGTGGTACATTAACAAGTTGTAAGTATCTTTACCATTGTGCTTATCAGGACCCTTGTATTCTTGATTATAGGGTACTAAAGGGATGTTAGCAAGACAGTCCCGAATGTCAAAAGAAGCTTCCACAAGTAAACGGATGAGGTGTGAGGTACCACACTATGGGCCTGGCCTTCTTAAGGGGGCAAAGTCTTTGGATGGAAGTCTGAGAGACTTGGAGGAAGGTTTATTATTTTACTTGATTTTTCTAGAACTATAGTAAAGCCTTATTGATAGCACTTATGGATCCAAGGCAAAAATCCCATTGTAGCAACCACACAATCCTCATCTCTTTCCTTAGACAAGAAGTGGCCACGCTGTACCTGACAAAAACTAGTAATGGTAAGAAGAATTCTGTATATACAGTATTAAGCCTGCCTGCTGCAAAATCTAGTTATGAAAAGCCTTCAGCCTGGCTATAACAGAAAACCCATAGTTCACTTTATGCAAGTTGACTATTTTGAATGTAGGGCTTGAACCATAGAAGTTCAAAATTTTTGGACTGCAGTTTTAATGGTCCACAAGTAACTGGTGCTGCATACAGGACTGAGAGAAAATATAATACAGTGTTCCAGGACATTAAGGTAGAACTGTGGGCCTCTAAAACATGCAAAACATTGTAGGGCCTTAAGTTCTCTCTGGTTTTATTCTTGTTTTCATTTCGAAGGGTTTTGTAAAGAAAGGTTTCTTTGTATACATCATGGATAGCCTACAGTCCTTCAGTGGCTGTAGAATTATATCATATTTCTCTCATATTGGAGTTACAGCCTTCCTATGTTGCTAGGAGCTATTTAATGTATAACCCAACCCTGTCTGTTTAGCAAGTAATGCTGTTTATTAAGGGACACATTTACTAAGGGTCGAATTTCGAGGGTTAATTAACCCTAGAATTTTACAGTTGAATTTTTATCGAATTAAAACTCTTAGAATTCGATAACACAGTTAAATTTTTCGAATGATCGAATATAAGAAATTCGGTCGATAAAATCGTTCAAATAAAAAAATTTTTATTTCCATAGGCATATATAGAAATTCGGTAGGTTTATACTTCTACTTTCTGTAATCTGGATACAAGATAGGAAAAAGTGGGTTTCTAATGGCAGCCCTGTAAGCAACTGGGTTGTTTATAAACTGGAGAACAGCTCCATGCAATGAACTGTACACACTTGCTACATTAAAGTTATATGATCATACTGGGCAAAATCTTACACTGAACAGCAGACATACTGTAGATTACATTTAGGCAATTTTACATTTACTGTGGGCAATAAAATCATTGAACACTAATATTTACCCTTGATGAGACCATTCCTTGTTTGACAACAAGCATGTGTTATGGTGTTCCAGTGGAGCACACTGAATGGGAACTGGAGAAGCTTGGGGCATTAATACAGGCTTCAGTGTGCCATGGCTGTGTAGATCTATGGAATGTATATACAGAGATAGAGAAAGAGAATAAGTGTGTCTAAACATTGGGTAAGTATACAAATATTTTATCCAATTAGATAAGTCTGTTCCAGGATGTTACCAAACAGAAATAGACTAGATGATAATAATAAAACACCAATCCCTACAATGTCTTGCATGTTCTGTGACTAGCAAATCTGAGAATATGCATTCAAGACATGAAGAAATTGCATTGCATTGCATTGTAAAAAAAAAAAAAGATTTGCTTCCAATCTGCATACTCTACCAAATGTTACTTTCATTTAGTAAATGTTGGAACATGTGGGTATCCCCCTTTCTGGGCTTTGTGGCAACATAAACAGAAACCAGCAAAATATGTAGAACCAATATATATGTTAAGTATAGAACTGGTATTTTCCAAGTAATGTAATGTGAACTGTTGGGTAAACCGATCTAAAAATATTGATATTTAGGCAAGACCTTTAATGTTTTTTTTTTTATCACAGAAACGAAAAAAACTGATCTGGGCCATGAAGAGATCTTGATCAACTTGAAAGCTGGGGTTTTATTGATTTGATTTACCAGGGGTAAATAGCCAAGATTATATTAAAACCATGATATCAAAAGACATTTTTATGGACACTAAGGCCATCCATGGAGACATTAAGATACTTTGGGAGGCTACAGATGGCTTATTGGGCAGTCCTAAAATAGCAAGAAACATTGAAGCATTTATAATATACTGGTACATACCTGTGAGTAGTTCCTGTGATCTAGTACCATTCAGAAGCTTATGTCTGATGCTTCTGCTCAATGTCCTATCAAACACTTGTGGCACCTTCAGGGACACATTATCACTGATTGCATCCCTCCCTGGATCAGAGTCGGAAAGCAGCTGAGACACAAGACAAACACAGAGCAACAGAAATCACACCATATAAGACATTTACCTATTAATAGTGTGAGGACAGCATCAAACAAGTTTATGTTAGGCCTCCTGTAATATGAATATACAATACAGATAAATGACGTGAGCATTCAGGTGAGACACAATAGGGCTAATTTGGTAAGATTACATTTTTTTTTAGCTCGATGGAAAAACGAATTTCTCCTGAATTGTTAAAAGAGAAATCAGTTTTTTGGTCTATTATTGTGTATCTCATGAAAGTGGGGATATTCCCAGAGCCAGTTTGAGAACTGCAGATTAAGAAATGCAGTGTGAATATTTGGATACCAAGACACATATTTATCAAAGAGTGAATGTAAAGATGTCCACAGTCCGCTACAGTGAAATTCCACCACTCTACATTCATTTCTATGGCATTGTGAAAGGCATATTTATTAAAGGATAAAATTTCACCTTCACCAATACTCTTTTAAAAATCCAATAGAAATGAATGGAGAGTGGCGGAATTTTACTTCAGAGGACTGTGGAGATCACTAACTTCACTCAGATAAATATGCCTCTATTGTTTGATTGTAAGGTGAGCATTCTTAAGGTGTCCATACACGGAGAGATCCGCTCGTTTCGCGATGTCACCCAACGATCGGATCACAATAGAAAAAATACTGGCGGACGGATCGCGGGACTACAACAATGAACAGATGCAGCCGTGATCCGACGGGCTTTTTAGTCCTGCTCGATTGACATCTGGCCGACTTTCGGCCAGAGGTCGATTGGTAAAGCCCGTCGGAGGGACCCATACACGGGCCAAAAAGCTGCCAACTTGTTCTGTCATCAGCTTTTATCGACCTGTGTATGGCCACCTTAAGTTTCCTGTGTGTACTCTCTTTAATGCTGTGCATTTATTTTGCCAGTACAAGTCTCAAGTCTCAAGGGCACATTTACTAAGGGGTGAAGTGAATATTGGAATAAAATTAGAATTTAAAAAATTTCAAAGTAACTTTGCACTACTTCGACTATGGAATAGGCCAAAATTTGATTAGAATAAAAAAAATTTGAAAATTCGGCAACTCTAATTTTAGAATTGCTGTCCCTTTAAAATCCTTCCACTTCGCCACTTCGCCACCTTAAAGCTGCCGAATTGCCATTGTAGCCTATGGGGGACTTCCTAGAACCTGTCCTAGGAATTTGAAGGATTCAGTGCAAAATTGTTCGAATCGTTCGATTGGAATGATGCGATCAAACAATTTTTATTCGATCGAAAATGGACCATGGATATGTCCATTTTCGATCGAAAAAGCCCTTTAAAAAAATTCAGTGGTCGAATTTCAACGTTTTTTCAACCATTATTAAATCTGCCTCTTAGAATTCATCAGAAATCTACTGGCATGCACAAACCAGGACACTGATAGCTATACGAATAATAACTCTGGTTAGATCAACTATCATTTTCTAGCCAGCTGGCATCATGGCTCTTAATTCTACAGAGAGTAGAGCCTATAGCCAATAGTCCAGTGGTCACTAGAGTTTCACTTAGAATTAAACTGTTATCCTTACCTTAGTGTGCATTTGCTGCTCCCGAGCTGTATGTGCTTTTACATGTTTTCGGAGTGAGCTTGGATCTGTATATCGTTTGCAGCAGCCCTGTATCTGACAGGCATATGGTTTCTGTGCAGTTAAGAATCAAAAACACAAATATATAATATAAGACTTATACTTTCATAAAGTTATTAAAAGCTAATATCCCAGTAAATTATTAATGACCTGTGGTGTTTATACAAATGGCCTGCGGGTGTCACTGTGCATACACAGGACTTTCTGTACAGCTTGAAAGTGAAAGTAAGAGTTACTGCTGTTATGTAATGACTGCATGAACCTGATAATAAAGAACTGTTATACTCTCCTCATCCTCGGCTACCAAACACAACACTAACTCAGGCACATGCCATTATTTGGTGTTTTTCTACAAAATTTGTTTTACCTCATTTTAGCAATCTATATCATTTGGTTTATTGTTATAAACCATTAAATTTATACCTATAGCTTTTAAGCAGGGCCCTCTTGAATTATATACAGACAGGTGTATTTGGTATCTAAAGGCACAGTTCAGTGTAAAAATAAAACTGGGTAAATATATAAGCTGTGCAAAAAAAAAAAAAAAATCTAATGTTGATAGTTAGCCAGAAATGTAATCTAAAAAGTTTGGAATGAATAGATATAGCTATAACATAATAGCCAGAACACTACTTCCTATCTAACTTCTTAGTTAGTCAGCACCTTGGCGAGGGCCACATGGGGCATAAATGTTCATTTAATTTGTGTCATGAACGGCACCCTAAATCCAGAACCGTTGCTAGGCTCCCTGGTCTCGGCTCTTGCTTCTGCCTCTAACAGCTGCCTTTCACCTCAGGAGGAGCCCTCAGTTAATCAGATGCCACCAGGTCTTAATAAGAGAGGAGTGCGGTTTTTGGACGAGCAAAGGGGCATGATCGTTAGCAAGGTTTTTGGGATGGAAGGTTCAGTTCAGGAATAGACAAGTGCCTAGTCAGACAGGCTGGGTCAATGCGGGCAGAGTTCTAGAAAGGTCAGACAGGCCGGTCAATACCAGAAGGATCGCCAGGCAGGCAAGGGTCAGGAGTTGCAGAGTTCAGATTAGTCAGGCAGGCAGGGGTCAAAACCAGGAACCAAACACACAAATAACACACCCAGGAAATTATCAAGTAGAACCTAACAACGGGCAATGAGTTTGTATTTAAAGCCCCTTTAAAGGAATTGTTCAGTATAAAAGTAAAAACTGGGTAAATAGATAGGCTGTGCAAAATAAAACATGTTTTCAATATAGTTAGTTAGGCAAAAATGTAATGTATAACAGCTGGAGTGACTGTAAGTCTAACCTAATAGAACAGAACACTACTTCTTGCTTTTCAGCTCTCTTTTGTTTACACTGACTGGTTACCCTGGTTACCAGGCAGTAACCAATCAATGACTTGAGGGAGGGCCACATGGGTCATAACTGTTGCTTTTGAATCTGAGCTGAATGCTGAGGCTCAATTGCAAACTCACTGAACAGTTATGTCCCATGTGGCCCCCCCTCAAGTCGCTGACTTACTCAGATTTAGAGAGCTGAAAAGCAGGATGTTGTGTTCCACTCACTCCAGTTTTTATACATTACATTTTTGGCTAACTAACTATATTAGAAACATTTTTTATTTTGCACAGTCTATCTATTTACCCAGTTTTTATTTTTACCCTGAACTGTTCCTTTAAATACTCAAAATTCGTTGTGATGACGTCATGACACACGCACCGAGCCATAACTCGGAAGTGCACACCGCACGCCATAGAGGCAGTGAGGGGGAAAAGATCAACATGGCATCCCGCCAAAGGCGCAGCAGGGCATCCCTGCCGGCCCACTAGACCACCAGGGGTGAGTCGTTACAATTTGCTTTTGAACCTTAGCATGCAGGCCAGATTAAAAAAAAAAATTCAAGTCACTGAATGGTTACTGACTAGTAAAAGGAGAGAGGCAGAAGAGGAAGTAGTGGTCTGGATGTTGCAGTATGTTAGACATCCATTCACTTTTCATTTTGCACAGCCTATCTATTTACTTAATTTCATATTTATACTGAACAGTTCCTTTAGGAAGAGCTGGATGCATGTTGGTTTATGGTACAGAGAGCAAGGGCAAGTGTGAATTTTACACATATCAAGACAGGTTTGCTGTGTTGTAAGAAGAGCTGAGGGTAAAGGTGTACAGCACTTAACACAATAGTGGTGATTTATCAATGCTCAAACTCAAATTTATACAGAAATTCAAATATTTTTGTGCTCCTAAATTTGATTGATGCTTTCTAAAATGTTCTAATATTTACAATAAGAGCAAAAAAATTTGAAGAATTTGAAACTTAGATGACCAACGTATCATATATTTTCTTTAGGACTATATCTACCTATAAAGTTCATACAGCTGTACCTTATATACTATCAGTATGCACAGGGGTATCACAACTCATCAAAAAAACTTCCCAAAAAAAAAAATCTGAATATAACAAATGTTATTATAAAATTGAGAAACAAAATTGATTACCAAATTTATCATTTTCAATGGGTTGAAAAATTCTAAAGACTTGTATTGAAAAAATGCTTTACCATAGACAGTTCCCATTGATTTCTACATTACATTTTACATCCAAGCTTTACATTTTTTTCGCACTCAATAAATATCATACATAGATTTTCATAGCATCATTTGAATTCCCAATTTTCAAGCTAACAAAAATTTGATTCATAAACAAAAAATGAATTTCAAATGTTGAAATATCAAATATATTGTTATATTTTTATTATTAATAAAAGATATCTAAAGTGGTTTTCTTCCATATATCTAAATATCTGAATTATCTTTTATTATACTACAACAAATTCATTAAATTCATCACTAAGTAAAGAATCTCAAACAACAGTCAGGAAAAAAATTATATAAAATCTGAACACTTCATATGTGAATAACAGCTAAATTAATATTTTTTTTTCAAAAGAAAAGTATTTTTCTGCAGATATAAAAATATCTCATTAGGAACCCTTTGATATTGCACTGCCCCAGTCAGTTACAAAAACATTGT
Source organism: Xenopus borealis (assembly GCA_024363595.1). Classification (NCBI taxonomy): domain Eukaryota; kingdom Metazoa; phylum Chordata; class Amphibia; order Anura; family Pipidae; genus Xenopus; species Xenopus borealis. The sequence continues at coordinate 77,414,182 of CM044438.1, forward strand.
GACTAATGTAAACTTCAATTGCAAGTAAAAAGAGATAATCCAAAGAGTGTAAAATTACATAGTACGGTACATTTGTGTGTGTGACTCTGTGATGGGTCCCCTGTCCCCTTTAGGGTTGCCACGCGGCCGGTATTTTACCGGCCTAGCTGGTAAAACACCTGCCAAGGCGGGGCCGGTATTATAACTCTACCGGCAATGTAGCTGCCAGTATATTTCTAAAACTCCTAAAAAGGCCCTTGGCCCATCCAAAACTTACCATTTTCACTACCTTCCGCTGAACGAGTGCCGTGGAGCCACCCCTTTGATGTTATGACATGTCCCTTTGATGTCACAGTCTGCACCTTTTGTTCCGCCCCCAACGCTGGCAGGTGAGAATTTTGTAAAAAGGTGGCAACCCTAGTCCCTTTAAAGGTGCATTTATTAATGGGTGAAACCATTTAATGGATAAGGTTCTAAAAATCCGATATGATTGAATATAAAGTAGGTGAGTTGTTCTATGGTAAACACTAATCTCATATTTTGCCAGGGGAAGATTTACTAAGGGTCGAATTCGAGGGTTAAAAAAAAAGAGGTTTTTGAACCACAACTAATCTCACATTCTCTAAAACCACGAATGTCATAGAATGTATTGAAAGATCCAAATAAAAAGTAAGAATGAAAAAAAGTATTGAACGAGGTGCTAAAAAATATGAATTCCTAAAAACCTCTAAAAATTATGGAGAATTGCTAGAAAACAAACAATCAAAAAGCCTCTAAAAGTCTAAACTAGTTAAAAATAGTATAATAAGATCAATGCAGCTCCCACTGACTTCTATAGGACCTCGAAAAAGGCAAAGTTTTGTATTAGAGGTTTACGTTGTTATTACACATGATAAATCTCAATTTTTTTGAGCTTTTAAGAAATGTATGAAAACCAAATGTTTTGAGATTCTTGGAAAAAATGTTATTGTTTGTAAATGCCCCCCTTGGTGTCAAAAGACATACACAGGAATATTAGTTGCATAAATACAGTAAAAAATCTTCATTTGACACTTATTAAATGCAACAATTTTTTACTGTGCATATTTTAAGATCTGCATAAAGGCAGTGTATTTTCATGAAAAATAATGACTTTTTCAGTATGTGCAGGCTTTCTTCCACTGCCATCTGGGTTGGCTAAATAATCTTTGGGTTCAAAAAAGGGAAAAGTTCACAGAAAGGTAACATTTTTTGCACAATGCAATCATTTTCACATTCATATTTTTCTATCAATGTTTACTGATTAGTGTTATCCAGATTTTCAAGCACTGTTTTTATTAATATATGGTATAATTGTGTTCACTAAATGAATTTAGATGATAAGTATTTTACATTACCTTACTGAAGTACAGTATACATATGTCAGAGGAAGAGAAAAGAGAGGAAAACACAGGTACAAATTAGTATATAATCAGGAAATGACAAATGCACTGCATAAACAGGCATACTATATGAAACCCTTTAATTTTGTCTAGCTAGCATGCAATCAATTTCATCATTGCTCTTGGCCACATCGAACTGATTTGTCCACCTGCAATTACTAAATATTTAATTATGCTTGTTTCTCACTAGAAGACAGAAAATAGTGTCGCCTTGCAAACTGTCCTTGTTGTGACAATGAAAGTTGCTTATTTCTGGAGCAATAGTGGGGGCCCATGGGCAGTTACATATAGCAACCAATAAGTGATTAGCTTTTTAAAGCCAGCTACAATTAGAACAATGAATGCAGCAATTTGATTGGTTTTCATGGGTTACTGCCCATGGGCAAATTTGCCCAGTGTTGATAAATGAACCTACTAAAAACGACCTAATTATTTTGTGTGTAATATATAATTTTTGTGTTGAAATTATGTTTTCATTTTACAATATTTTATAACTTATATAGCTTAGCATGAGAAATCTGCAGTGTCTGGGTTACTTATTTAACCTAATAGGGGCATTTTAACAGTAATGTGTGTCATTGTATAATTTATTTATTTATATGTCAATGGGGATTGTCTCTTAATGGGGATTGTTTATATTACGTGTGGGTGGTGTACCAGTGGGCGTTTCGGAATGACGACATAATTGTTATGTCAGCCAATTTAGTTTTCCCGCCAGCATAGGTATATAAGGCATTTTTTTGTTGTGTTTTGTTACTTTGAGAAAGGCCTCGGAGAGGCCGAAACGTTAGTCATCCGTCAATAAATCTTTATATATATATATATATATATTTTTTTTTTTTTTTGCTTCACTGTCTACCTATACTGTAGGGTCATCATTTAGCCTCTGTCTTAATTCCTCTCCCATAGCCAACACTTCTCTTACTGTGTCCTGGTGGGTTCTTTGGTGCTTGGCTCTGTCACTGGAGTTACTGAAGGATTTCTGGCACCCTGGATATTGGCATAGATATGGCCTCTCCCCTGTGTGGCTCCGCAGATGAATCTTCAGGTTTTCAAGCCTAGAAAAAGCCTTGTTGCATCCTTCAAACTGGAATGAAATTAAGTGAGTATTTTAAGCTTGTAACTTTCACATATAAATACCTTTCATACTGATAAGTATAAACAAATCAACCATGTCTAAGTAGTGCAGCATTAAAGGGGTGGTTCACCTTCTATTTAACATTTATGGGCTTATTTATCAAAAATTGAATTTGTGAGGTTTTTCTATTTTAAACAAACTCACAAATTTGCGTGCTTGCTTATTTATGAAAAAATCCAAATGTAAAAAACTCAGTTGAATACAATTGTGGAAAAACACTCGAACACCTCTAACCGTTGATTTAAAGTGACTTGAATTTTGCCTAGGACAATTGCCATTGACTTCTAAAAAACTCACAAGTTTATAGATGTCATGGAACTGTGAGTGACTTCTTTACATCACATGATTTATTATAATGCACAGCTTTAGTCATGTGACAGATATATGACACATCGCTGAGCACTGTTAAAGATATAATTTACACATGACTCATATCTATTGTTTTTTGTTGTACTTTTATTGGAGTGTTAATTCTTTCGAATTTAATTTTCTGAATAATTATTTGTGATGATAGAAATGGAGATGCATTTTTACTTTTAATTTTGTACAAATAAAGTCAACTTTTAACAGAATTTCTTTGGTCCTGTGGATCCGTATTTAGTGCCTGTCGGCCCTGCTTCTTTTCTTTTGCCATGCTGCTCCCTGAAGCTGGGGATCTGGAGCTGGTGCACCCGGACCACGTTCACTATCGTGAGTTGTTCACATTTATTCTGGAGCACCCTGTTTTTTGTCTACTACCAAATAGAAAAGTCTATAACTGCGATTGTTTGTATTTGCATAAGTCATCATGGTTATATGCACCTTGGGTGCTTTTTAATAGCATACTTAGAGATTTGTGTTGCACTCACTCTTCTTGTTTTTCTCCCTGAGGAAGGCCACATTGGTGGAACATTGGATTTGTTTTTATTTAATGAAAAAACACTAATCTAAGCAACTGGCCAAGTGGCACATTTTTTTTCCTCAAAGGAGTATTCCATTTACTTGAGGTGTAGATAGACTGCTAAGTCTTGTCCTTAGTAGTTAGTCCTTGTTGGGTCATCCTCTTACAAAGCGGTTATTTTGTCTCCCCTGCTCTTCACAACACTGGATAGCATAGATCACATTGCTCTTCATGTGCTTTGGTGTAGTCTCTTTAGGGTGCACCAACTTCTGGCTTAAGGTGTTTCTGTGTTTGAAATACACAAGAATTTGATTTCTCCTTAGTTTTTCTGATATTTGGCCTCATATGGGATTACTATGTTGCTTTGCCTGCTATGCTCCTCCCCTCTGTTTCTTGGTTTGGTCTTTTTGCTTGGCTATCAAATATCGTGACTTAAAAGCCAGGGAATTTCCCTACCACTTGAGTTGAAATGAAGAAGCCACTAGGATGAGTGATTTTCAAGGAAGGGAATGTAATAAAAGTCAGTAACAGAAAAACTTTTTGCAGTGCAAAAAGTTATGCCTCTGTGTGACCAAATTTTGCTTTGCTCGAATTTAATATAGCTTTTGCGAACCTGGAAACTGTTTAGCGACCACTTCCGACAGGAGAAGAAAGTTTGCAAATTTTACAGCTTGCACCAAAGCGCAGTCAGTGTCATAAAACTTCTTATTGAAAAAGTTTTGTTTGCTCCAAAAGATTACAACACTTTCAAGCACTTCTTAAGGGCGTGCAATTAAAATTCGTAGTAAAGGAACAATATTACTTTGTGAGGTTTGCATTTTCATTCTTATTGGTGGGAATTGTTTTTCTCTTTGTAACTTTAATTGCATTCCCTCCTTAAATGTCCAGTTGCCTTTGAATTTATTCTGCTAGATACTGCTGTTCATCATAGGCAGTACCCTATTCAAGGATCTAGCTTTATGTCTCTGTGCTCTGCAAGAGTAAACCTCTTTGGCACTGTTGTTTATTCCAGCTGTGTGTACTTTGATAGGATATTCATAAATTCCCATACATACAGAGGTCACTCCTTTAGACTAGAAGAAAAGAACTTCGAAGCAGGGTAGGTGGTTCTTCACAGTGAGGGCAGTGAGGTTGTGGAATGTCCTGCCAGATGATTTTGTAATGGCTGATTAAAGCATTGCCAGGCAGAGATTTCAATAATATCACTGCTCTTATGGTGAAAAAAAACATTTGTGTTGCTTTAGGAGAAAAATTCCTCCAGTATAAATGGATGACTTGTGTTCATTCTACCATTATAAGTTGGCAAACCAGAGCCAATGTTTCTCTGCATACAGAGATGGTAACTGGTTGCCAATAACCAGCAAATTCACATTAGACAGATAAAGACTCACTAAGGGCGATTTACTAAATACAAGTATGTTCCAAAGTTCAGCAAATGGGCATCAATCAGTGGCGTAACTACCAGGGGAGCAGAGGGTGTGATTGGGCCAGGGCCCGCACCCCCTCAGGGCCCCCCGGCAGCTCTTGGCCCGCTGATTCTGGCCAGATTATCACTGATTCCCTCCAGAAAATCACATACAGAGGGGGGTGGGGGGCCTGGCTGCATGTCCCATGCCAAGACCCACCCCCCCCTAGTTACGTTACTGCCATCAACTCTCATGTTTGTTGTATTTTCACATCCTAGCAACTTAAGATGCAGGTCTTTAGAATAAAAAGTTTTCACCCTGAATCCAATATTACACTTTCTTTGCATATACTGTGTAACTGAACACGGTTCTTTAGCATTTTAGGATTTCTAAATTATTTGTTAAATGTGTGAACATATAATAGAAGCCATACTGTATCACTGTAAACTTTTGCATACAGCTGAATGGTTTTAAGCCTTTCTTTAGTGATCATGAACAAACCAGTGTAGCTTGTTAATTTGCTCTGTTGTATCAAAGCATTTTTACATAAATCAACTAAATATTATCTGCCAAGCATATGTCTAAGATGCATTAGCCATCTGTTTTTCTTCCCAAAGGCTGTGGTCAATTCTATTTGGTGTTTCTTATTTTCTTCTTGTGCCCTCTGGACAAGACACTATATCATTACTGTTAACAACATCCATTAGTAATGTTTACACCTGCAATTCATACAGTTTTATAAAAGGTGGTAGCATGAGATATAGACCAAAAAGAAACAGTCAGACATAATATTAATATATTTTACAGCAGTGCACATATCTATAGGGAAATTTTACAAGTGGATAGGCGTATCCCATGCCTTAATGCCAAACAGGAGCTTTACACAATACCTAATTACAGTAATTAATTTGCAAAATATTTGTCTTTACCCTGTGTTGTTTAATTATTCTTACATAGTTATATACAGTAGTTAAGTTGGGTTGCATAAAGACCAAGCCCTTCAAGTTCAGTCCCTCCTAATACATGCACACACTATTTATACACTCACATATATATAAACTACATATACCAATATCTATACTAATTGTAGGTTATAGTAACACAATAATCTATGACAGGGCTGTCCAACTGGCAGCCCAAAGCTGGATCCCCCAATTCGTGCCCCCCCCCCCATGAAAGTCTGCCTGCTGTGATTCCTTACCTTGTGTAAAGCTTTAAAAGTTATCGGTACTGCCGATTAACTGCCCCTGCATTTTTTACACCAGAAAATCGGATAGTAAAGATGGCCATACACGGGCCGATAAAAGCTGCCGACAGACTAAGTTGACGGGCTTACCCGATCGATATCTGGACGAAAGTCGGCCAGATGTCAATCGGACGGGACTAAAAATCCTGTCGGATCGCAGCTGCATTGGTTGGTATATGTGGTCCTGCGATTGGACTGCCGTGTCCCCTGTGTTGTGATCCGATCTTTCGGCCGCCAAACGAGCGGATCTCACCATGTATGGCCACCTTAACAGACAGTAGCAGACAGATGTCTGCATTGTTCACACCTGTAACACCTCTATTGTTCATAACCCTAAAGCCCTGTTTGTTCACCCTTAGACCTAGACTGAAAGTTCTCACATTGTTCACCTGTTCACATCTTATACGAACTGCTGGAGAGGCATCCAGCATTGTGTCTCTGTATATAGCAGTGTATGAACTGTCCATCTTAGAGACTTGACAGGTTTCCCCTGCTTCATGTTCTATTCCCAATGCTCCCTGTGTGTGCCATACTCTGCCTTTGCTATGCTCCCTGTGTGTGCCATACTCTGCCTGTAGGAACAGTAGATACTTGCGCTCGCACACCCTGGCCGTCCAGTAACGTGAGCCCTGGTGCTCGGAGAACAGAGGTGAAAGCACCCTCCAAAACGATAGGGGAAGAAAGGATTCACCGGCACAACAGGTTCTTTCGAGTAGGGAAGACCCCTTACTCGTTTATTCGCAAATAAACGAGTAAGGGGTCTTCCCTACTTGAAAGAACCTGTTGTGCCGGTGAATCCTTTCTTCCCCATACTCTGCCTGTGCCATACTCTGCCTTCCCTATGCTCCCTATATGTGCCATACTCTGCCTGTCCTATACTCCATGATGCAAATCCACTAACCTGTGAAGTTGCACTAGCGAGGGCTTAGCTAGCATTCACCGCACTTCACCAGGCATAGTTTAGCCAGCACTACTCAAATTCGAAAAATTGTGAATTTGCACTCAGGGCAGTGAACGTTAGCGAAGTTGCGCTACCGTTACTTCACCAGGCAAAGCGCATTTATGCTAGTGATGCCTAATTTGCATACAGAGCGAAGTTGAAAGTATAATGAAGTATATGTTATAGCCAATACATTAACCTACAAAAGCCCAGGAAACTTTTAAAGGAGAAGGAAAGTCAAAATTTGATTCCTACCTCATTGTGTTCCCCACCAGCCCCCCTCCTGAAACGCTGTATTACAAACTGTCATATGACTACTGCAGCTGTGCAGTTACATTCCGAAGTTACGGTGATTGTAATGGTTTGGCGCCGCCATTTTTAAATAGGCGCACATCCACTCAGAGCTCAGCCGCAGTGCACGTGACTGAGCTCCTTGGTGACCCCATGACGTAGTCAAACACACATTCTGCATCTGAATGCGAGTAAGGAGGCATAACTGTGCTTACCACAGTAAGAAAAGATTAGTTTAAACTGATTTACAAAAAAAAAAAGTTTAAAGATTTATTTACAGACCTCAGACAGGCAATCCCCTTATCAGCTCCTGCGCTCGCTGACAAACTGTTAATCAAATCCAACGCAGGAGCTTCAAAGCTTCCCTCCGTTGCTTTGCAGCTAGAAGCACACTCGTGATTAGTAGCAGAATTAATGGGGCAGGAGCACAGAGGTCAACAATGACGAGATCATAAGTCACGTGATCGCAACATCAGAAGTCAGCACGGCACTCAGGATTCTACAGCTCATGCGCAGGGCACTGCTGTAACCTACTGCGCATGCGTATGCCCTATTGAAAGCATTTTCGTGACAGGAGACAGGGTAGGAGTTTCTATACATGTTCATAATAATTTTAAAATTGATTGGACCAAAAACACAACTGAAAAAAGTACTGAATGAATGATTAATGTCACAGATAACAACATTTCCTTGGCAATAGTTATAGCTTAATTTAATTTTTGACTTTCCTTCTCCTTTAATAAATAAAATAAAGTTGTCCTATTGCCCTAAACATGTGCTCCATGTATAGTTGAGTTGCCATATATAAGAAAATGTAGGGGGTGAAGTAGGGTAACCCCCCAAAAAATTACGCTATTTTTCAGACTATCACCCTAAAAAAAACTAAAAGACGCCAGCGTTTTTTTGGGAAAAAATTTCAAGTTTCTTTTCAAAGTCCTATCTATTGTATTGAACTTCGCCAGGTCTGACCTGGTGAAGAAAAGTCTAGCGCAAGAGGTAACGTTCAGTAAAATGGTAATCTTAGTGAATTAGCTTAGTTACGTCCCTTCGTCAGTGCGCAAATTCGCCTGGAGTAAGGGTGCAAAGTTGCGCTAGTCTATCTACTTCACAAGAGAATTTTCGCCAGGGACACTGTTAGTAAATTGGCAAAGTTGCAAATGACATTGCGAATTAGCGCTAGCGTTAGATGCTTTGCACTTTAGTGAATTTGCCTCCAAGTGGGTGTGCCATACTATGCTCCCTGTGTGTGCCATACTCTGCCTGCCCTATGCTCCCTATGTGTGCCATACTCTGCCTGCCCTATACTCCCTGTGTGTGCCATACTCTGCCTGCCCTATACTCCCTGTGTGTGCCATAATCTATAATATTTACAGGAAAAAAGATCCCCTGCTATGATCTGTCTATAATGCCCATTTTTCATCTTTAAATCCTCCATCCTTTTTACCAGTTTAGTTGCACATCTCTGCACCCTCTCCAGCACACCCTTCTTAAGGACTGGAACCCAAAACTGCACTGTATACTTAAGGCAAGGCCTTTCTAAAGACCTACATAGAGGTAAAATTATGTTTTTGGGTTATACCAAAATAATTTGGTATACATGGACATTAAGGAGTCATTGGCATGCCATTGCCCCTAATTCATTACAGTAACGTTGTGGAGGCTTATTTATTAAATGTAGTTTTAGAGGTTTTTGAAACCATGTCTAAACCTAGAAAAGTTGCAACAAAATCATGCAGCATTTAAATTGTGCAACTTTTTAGATTTGATGTTCAAATTGTGCAACTTTTTCAAACTGTTGCACAACAAACTCTAATTTATCGAGTTTTCGAGTGGAAACCAGTGTCAAACACCCCATAACTCCCAAAAATCGTGAAGGTAAACGTCATCTTTAAATGGTTGAAGGGACCTCTGACACTGACTTTTACATGAATTTGACAGGGTTTAGCTGGAGTACTTTTGCTGCTTTGGCACATAAAACATCTCTCAAAATTCTCAACAGACCCCTTTTGTTCTCTAAATCCTACTGGCTAATATCTTGAATGTATAGGATCTTAGGAAACAGACTATCTGCAAGTTTGGATATTTTGCTCTACACTGTTTACATTACGAATAATTCCTTCTGGGCTTTCTGATCTTTTCACAGAGTGCCAGATAAAAAATCCAGAGCTTTGTGCAAAGAGCAGCATCAGGAGATGCTCCTCAGCCCTGTCCTTACCACCTGCCTTAGAGCAGGCGGACTGCACCTTCTCTGAATGATGTGTAAGGTAGAGTCCTGCGGTACCCTACGGGTTGCTCGTAGAATTTCTGGGTGCGGGTATAGAAGCGGGCCGGTGGTTCTGCAGGTTGGCGGGTTGACGGTTGGGTCGCGGATGCTCGCTATAGCGATTTTTACTCCTTTTTCTCAGCATTTCTACTTCTCATGATGTCACATCCGGTTTACATTGACAGCACTTCCTGTTTTACTCCTTTTTTTCTGATCACGGCTACTTCCGATGATGTCACTTCCGTTTTACAATGACAGCACTTCCTGATTCTTGATGGTCAGCGTGTCGCGGGTCCGGGTTGCAGATCTTGGGTTGCGGGTATGGGTCGGGTACGGGTCCCAAAAAATGGACCCGCACAGGACTCTAGTGTAAGGTAGGAGACCTCTTTTAAATCAAATGCAGAGGCCTGTGGCTATTTGCACAATGCCCCATGCAATACACAAAAGCCTTTGTGCCTTTTTTTGCACTTTGTACACTCACAAAAGAGTCTTTATATGTTAGTGGGTAGAACACACTAAGGACATGTAGACATTCATTTGAAATTAGTGATACAATGGGGTTCCTTTTCTTATTCTGAAGCTAAATTGCCATAAGCAACCAATCAGCAGTTTGGGTAAGTTGAAGTGATAGAATCATAAAACAAATCATACATTAGGTTTCACATTTTATCCCACCAAATGTTCTCGTGTTTCATGCAGTGATGATGACTTAGCTTTAAAAGGGTCAATACAAAATCTCTCCCTGGCTTTGGAACCCATTAGAAAAATGTATCCAGCATATCCTTTAATTAATCTAGGCATAATATTTGACTAACACGACTCATAATCAAGAAGCTAATTATGTCTGCTGCCATACGTCTGTGTTTTGATTTAGTAATGTGGCTTTGGATATTACAAATCCAAGATATAGAGCTAGAATATGTATATTACATCACTGGCAAACAAAGATCCTATTCAGTGCAACATCATTCAGAATTTGTTCAGTTTTATTTCTATTTCTGATGTTTTAAGATTATTTTCCCTGTACTGTGCACAGCCGGTCAACTCAACTGGATTTGGGATTGAACAACATGGGCTTGCCACTATTGAACTAAATAACTGACTCCAAGAATCTTTACAGTATAGATGATTACACAACAGTTTCCAAAAAATTTGAGCTAACAAACCATCAGTCCAGCAATTGATTTATGAGTAGTTCTCTGATATTCATATTTATAAGATGGATTCATACATTACTGAGATTTTTAACCCTGTCTTGAATACTACTGCTAAACATCCCAGCATATCTTTGCTATCTTCTGCTCCATGTTAGACTAAATAGATCCCGGGATGCCATTTTCTATTTTCTTCATTATACAGCTTAGGATATAACAATTTATATGCATAACAGACTGGTATTGTTTTTCAGACCTCTTAGAGTTATCAGAAAGGTCCACATAAATAAACCAGTATACCCTCAAAGTAGTGTTGCCCTGAGTCCTCTGTCAAAAGAAACACAGCATTTATTTCCTTCTATTGAGTACACATGGGCTTTTGTATCAGACTTTCTGCCTTCAGCTAAAGGGATACTGTCATGGGAAAAAAATTATTTTTTCAAAATGCATCAGTCAATAGTGCCGCTCCAACAGAATTCTGCATTGAAATCCATTTCTCAAAAGAGCAAATGGATTTTTTTATATTTCATTTTGAAATCTGACGTGGGGCTAGACATATTGTCAATTTGCCAGCTGCCCCAAGTCATGTAACTTGTTCTCTGATAAACTTCAATCACTCTTTACTGCTGTACTGCAAGTTGGAGTGATATGACCCCCCCCCAGCAGCCTAACAACAGAACAATGGGAAGGTAACCAGATAACAGCTCCCTAACACAAGATAACTGTTGCCTGGTGGATCTAAGAACAGCACTCAATAGTAAAAACCAATGTCCCACTATGTTCCATTCATTTAGGGCCCTTACACACGGGCGTTTTGGACCTGTGCCCCCCTGCGTTGCGTTTGGCTGCGTTCAACCGCAGGGGAGCGCAGGTCTAGATGCACCTCATTCTTTTCAATGAGGTTGTACCCACGAGACACGTGTAAGCGCCGAACGCAGGTTCAGACGCAACATGCTGCATTTTTGGTGAGTACAGCCCCATTGAAAATAATTGAGTGCGTCTATACCTGCGCTCCCCTGCGGCTGAATGCAGCAAAACAGAATGCTGGGGAGCGCAGGTAAAAACGCCCGTGTGTAAGGGCCCTTACATTGGGAAGGAAAAACAACAGCCTGCCAGAACGCAATTCCCTCCAAAAGTGCTGGCACAAGTCACATGACCAGGGGCAGCTGGGAAATTGACAAAATGTCTAGCCCCATGTCAGATCTCAAAACTAAATATAAAAATAAAATTTGTTTGCTATTTTGAGAAATGGATTTCAGTGCAGAAGACTACTGGATGCACTATTTGAAAAAAAACATGTTTTCCCATGACAGTATCCCTTTAAACCTCCTTGGCCCGTGCATGAGCATGCTCAGCTCGCTCCTCTTCCCCCATCCCCTTCTCTGCTGTAATCTGAGCCCAGAGCTATGAGTGAGCAGGGAGAGACTCAGGCAGGAAGTGATGTCACACCAAGCTAATACTGCAGCTGCTATCCCAAAAAAACAGAGAGCTTCTAGAGCTTTTCACTCATGTCTGGTAAAGCATTCTACAGAATAAATATAGCATTCGAGTTTGCACTATTGCAGCTAATCTATTGGCAATAAAATGCCTCCATAGCTTTCCTTCCCCTTTAACAAAAGAAGCAGACTAGAAATGCTGTACATTTTGTTTCTGTACAAGCCCAAGGCAACCACAGCCCTTTAGCAGGGAATATCTGTGCCTCCAAAGATGCCCCAGTAGCTCCTCATCTTCTTTTCTGCTGATTCACTGCACATGCTCTGTGCTGCTGTCACTTACTGAGCTTAGGGACTGATGCACAAAATACCAAATATATATGGGGGAATGTAATGAAGAATTTTAGGGTTTAGGTCTCCTTTAACTCTTAACATCCCCTGTATATACAGAGTATATCTGTCCTCACAGTAATATATATATAATATATATATATGTGTGTGTGTGTGCACTATACAGTATATGGTGTATCACTCTGTTCCATTTTTGGAATTTCAGTGTGGAGCATGGTACAGAGCACACTTTTCACCTCTCTATAAGTATACCTTAAAAAGGTCAACATTCATGGCATAGGGTACACTGCTCAGGAGACTTCCCACAGTAGCAAGGTTGACACTTTACATCTCATACAGGTCCACCATCATAAATCACAGGGCCCATTAAAAAACATTTTCTGGGCTCCACCCAGCCTAAGTCAGCCCGAGGCTCCACCCCAGACCCCTCCTACCCCACCCACTTTATAAAGCTGGGAGTTGGGAGTCAGGAGTCAGAATGGAACACCTGGCAAGAATTACAGGGACGGTTTGCTTTTGAATCAACAGCGCCAAAAAGTTTGCTGAAGGGCTAAAATTAATGACATTTTTTTTGTTACATCCTAAATAACTCTATAACAATGTGTCTTTTTGGTAAAGCAAAGGGAATTATACTTGTTCCCCTGGGGTAACAATTGACATTTATGTATAATACACAGCTTGTGTGTATAAACTAGCTTCCAAGCATTGAAAAACAGTTTGATTTCAACACAATTAAATCGTGTTATTGCTATTTTTACAAACTGTCACATTTCCCATAGTTTCTCACTGATACACAAGTTCACTGTGCTCGTCTTTGGTTAACTTGAGTATTTGAAAACATCTCTTCCCCATATCACAATATATTGGGTTTACTAAGTTCTGTTGTCTCAGACAATCAGAATTCTAAATGTCTGGAACACTGAATCTCAGAATAGTGGAAAATTAATCTTCAAACATTAAAGTTCTTATAAGCATTGCATCACTATTTTGGCTGGATGTATTTCTGATTATAATGCAGATAAATCTTAAATGTAATAAAACTAAAATAACACAATCTAAGTATGAATCATAACAGGATATTGCAGTGAGATTAGGTGGTTTCCTCTTACTACTGGACAGCCCAAGTGAAAGAGGTGGATAATATAGATTCTTCTTAATGACATTATTTAGTAGTAGATGAGTGAATTATAATGGCAGCTCGAGACAAATGATATAAGGGCAGTAATTGGAAGCAAATGGATAGAAGATCTGTCTTTATAGATAGATTTTACTTCAAGATAATTTGATAAAAGTATCATAAAATGGCATTATAAAAGGCTCCATAATTTTAACCAACATGTTTTATCTATGACTGATTTTCAGAACTGGGCCCACATTCATTTTATCTGTTGCTTTTGGGTTAGCAGACTTTGAAGAACAACTGAATCTATTCAGGGTGTCAATCTTGCAGGAGGATCTTGATAGACTGGTGAATTGGTTGGCTAAGCTGCAGATTAATTTTAGCCTTGATTTATGAATATTAGGGATGCACTGAATCCAGGATTAGGCCTTTTTCAGCAGGATTGTGTGTGGCTGAAATGAATCGGAATCCTAATTTGCTTATGTAAATTAGGTGTGGGAAGGGAAATCACATGACGTTTGGTCTCAAAACAAGGAAGTAAAACATTCTTTTTCCACTTTTTCTTTTCCCGCCTCTAATTTGCATATGCAGATTAGGATTCAGTTCAGTATTCGGCCAAATCATTCACAAAGGATTAGGGGATTTGGCCGAATCCCAAATAGTGGATTCAGTACAACCCTAATGAATAAATACACTTTAGATGTGAGATGTAGGAAATATAGAGAAAAAGCAGATGTTTGGGACCAGAAATTATACCACAACTGCGCATGCACCAAAAACGATGGTCTACTTCTGAAAAAGACAGAAGAAAGAAGATGAACTCCCATGGCTAGAATCTGCAGGATGGGTAAGTAAAAAATTAGGGGGGGAGGGAGGTCTACCCAGGGGAGAGGGGAGGTTTTTTTTTTATTTAGGGTTGAATTTTCCTTTAAAAGATACATCTTATTGGTTGCTATGGGTTACTGCTCCTGGGCAAATTAGTGCCTTTTATTACATATGGGGGTAGAATATTATAGCTATACCTTACTCAGTAAGTTGTTTTTTTTAACCAATGGGACATTCTGATTATTCTTTTTTTCCCATACTTTGAGTAAAGCTGGCCATAGATATAAAAATCCGATCTTTCGAATCCTTGAACAATCGGACTTCCCCATCTCCCGATCTGCCACTAACCTTCAGATCAGATAAATTAGTATAAAGCACAGATTATCCGACGTTCTGCCAATGTTCTGCCCCTACAGGGATCGTATGAAAGTTGTGTCCGACAAAACCTAGTCTCCCACTGAAAATCATACGATCGGCAATACACGCAGAGATGTTATCGGCAGCCGACAGAAATTTTCTAACCTGTCCAATCGACCAAACGACTGATCTCCGCCAGACGAAAAATGTTGGGACTCCGAAAATCGTACGAATCCTCGATTCATACGATCGGATTGTTGCGTCTATGGCCAGCTTAACACTGCAGACACAGATGCTCCCACTGTCTAAAGGATGACTTAGGAGAACCTATTAGGCTGCTTAACCTGTAACCGGTGAGTGCCAACATGCCATTTCCACAAACAGAATTATTGTAGGTACTTTGATAATAAAAAGGGCACTTATAATTAAGTAAACAACAAAAACTTGAATGAGAGAAAAAACAGTAATAGAGAACAGTTTTGTGAAAAAAAAATAAAAGTAAAATATTTGTTATTTGGTACTTTAAAGATGGAAAGAAGTGCTTTAAAATTTTAAATGCTATAGATTTAAGAAACAATAAATCCCAGAAATGTCAATATGATGTTCAGCTGTACATTTTATTTTATTTTGTACCCTGTTATTTTACAGTAGCTTCTTTTACTGCTTTCATGTTTGTCTCAACTTCCAGAATAAAAACAGAGTGCCACATTTATGGCACAACCCAACACTGCATGATATATATGTTAAGCAATGGGAGTATTAACAACTTTGTGCTTCTTCCAGTCCATGCAGCATGAATATAGTGCTGTAGAATGCATCTAGCACAGTGATCATGGTGAGATTGCAGGTCTCTGAATTTCAGTTTGGAGCACAATGACCTTGGTCTGCAGGCAATCACATGTGAGGCAGGGTGCAAAGTATAATAGAAATGGCTATGCTTTTAAAATCACTTCTGAGGGGTCACAATAGGGCAGGGTGCAAAGTGAAAAATGCAGGTGCAATGTGTAAAACACAGGTGCAAGCCACCATGTTTTCTGTTGTTTGCACCATGTCCCATGATACACACTACTGCCACTCTATCAGTTAAATGGTGATCAATTGTCTGGAGTTAAAACATTTCCCTATAATCTATTTCAATTATGGACACACTGGAAGAAAAAAGTGATGGCATCAATGGGGATCTTGCAAGTATTTTGGTAAATAGTGCAGTTTTGGACTGCTTACTTACCATACATTTGTTTGGCTTTTCTCCAGAGTGAACTCGCATGTGAATAAGCAATTTGTAACGAGCATTGAAAGGTTTATATCTCCTTACACAGCCAGCCCAGAAACAAGTAAAATCCTCTCCAGTTCGCTGGTCGATGTGTGTCTTCTCAATGTGCCTTACTAACTCTTCTTGTTTATCATACAAAGCACTGCAGTCTATCCAGCAGCACTGCCTCCCATCTTTTGAAACAATTTGACTCTGTTTGTCAGTTTGTACTGTCTTTGGGGACATGGATTGTTGTGAATAGGGCGAGTGCGGTTCTTGATAGTCATCCTCCGGTTCTTGCTTAAGAATGCTGAGCTCTTTGCTATCAATGGAAGCTGTGTTCAGGAAAAAGCTGGTATTTCTCTTTGTACAAGGAGTGTCAACCTTTTCTGGAAGTTCATTTTCTTGCTCACCATGATCAGGTGGAAGGCATGAGATAGGAGAGGGGAAACCGTAGATTCCTTCTGGTTCAGATGGATTTGGGAGACTAGTGGTAGTGACTTTTTTTGGGTAAGCAGAAATTCGAGTGAGGGACAAGTGCTGGATTTTTGCACATGGTGACAGGGAATTATGAAGTGAGTTATCATTTCCAACAATTTCGATCTCTTCTAAGGAAGACAAATGTCTCCTCAAACTTTCAGCCTGGAGACAGACAGAGTTGTAAGTGGCAGATACCAGTGGACTTTCAATTGACTCTAAAAAGTATGACGACAGGGAGTGAAGCCTTTTTTGTAATGAGGCTGTATTTGGAAGAAACTGTGTCCTTAACTCTTCCCTTCCTGAGCAGCTCAAGTGGAATGGCTCTGACTGGCAAGACAGTTCACAGGAATTCACTTCTTTAATGTGATCTGGAAAGTGTGTTTTGTTCTCACACAGAGAAAAACAGGGGTAAGACTGAGCAGACCTGTCAAATGAAAGAAATTTGAAAAAGTGCATAAATTATAAACCGAAAGGAGATTTTTTTTAAATAACATGTATTTTGTTTAGTGGATGGTATGCTCTTTTAATCATACTATTCAATGATACAGTACTCATTACACTTCTTTTTGTTATGCTTTAATATTACACCAATTACAATGTTTAGTATCTTACAACTCCAGTTCAAAATTATACCTTGATGGGCCTCCCCCCCCCCACAAAAAAAAAAATCTTCAGAGGGGCCCAGCATACACAACAGCCCTTAAGCCTTAAAAGTGCATTTACATCTGGCCTTCACAGTATTTTGCTTGGCTTCAATAATACAACAGCAAAGAGTATCCAGTCCCATGGTTGCATGAGCTACAGTACTGCATCCTCCAGTGTCACATTCCATGGTATTGTGCCTGCCAGTGCCACAGCCAAAAGCATGACATCCTTGCCATCCTTGTCCAACGTATCATCTAGCACAGTATCACAGATCAGATTATTGAACCTCTTATTATAATAATCCTGTTCCACCGCTCAGTTCTAAAGTTTATAGTACCCATGTTACTGTAAGGAGGAGGTCAGAATCTTTGGAACAGGAAACCTGATAAGTAGTTTAAAGTTATTAATGAACACTTGTTTTTGTGCAATATTTGTCCATTGCCTGGGAAAAACATTTTGGATGAAGTAGAATGAGGTCACATTTCTAATGTAGGAAAATCTCTCATCCCTTCATTATGGGACTCATAATATGGTAACAAGAATCCAGGCTAACCCCTGCCCTCTTTGTTCATGTGTCCTAATTACCTTTGTTTTCTAATTGCTGTCACTGACAAGAGATAAAGCTCCATAATTACACTCATCACTTCCTACATTGGACAATTGATTGATAAACCACTTCAGTTCAGGAAAGTTCTAAAGTATCTGCATATCTTTGCATACCCCCAGAATCTTGTCTTCTCCCTACATTCATGGTGTGTTAGCTCCACAAATGAGAGTTTATTTTCTACCTTTTATTGTTCTCTTCTGGAAATTTATTCATGGAAACAATTGCATACACAAAGACACATTTGGTTTCTGAAAACCTTGTGGTCATTCTAGCACATTTCTGGCTACAACAGTACAAAGATGAAAAAAATAACATTGCCAAATCACAAGTTACCCCTTGGGTAAAAAATATTAGGGGTTTATTTACCCCAGGATGAAAGTGCTAGAGCTGTAAGGATTGTGCCCAATGTGCACTTCTAAGGAGCATTTGAGCTTTAGGCTGGGGACAGACAGGGAGATTCGGGGAGATTCTGTCGCCTGGCGTTTAATAGCAGGCGACAATCTCCCCGAACTTCCTTCTCCCTGTCCGTCGCTAGTTGAAATGACAAAGCGCCAGCGCTGTGCACATGCGGCGCGGCGATTTCCGGGATCGCCCGAAGTTTCCTCACGAAGTAACTTCGGGTGATTCCGGAAATCGCCGCGCCGCGTGTGCACAGCGCTGGCGCTTTGTCATTTCAACTAGCGACGGACAGGGAGAAGGACGTTCGGGGAGATTGTCGCCTGCTATTAAACGCCAGGCGACAGAATCTCCCCGAATCTCCCTGTCTGTCCCTAGCCTTAGGGTCTGCTACTCTCTGCATGAACGTCAAAATTGATTGCAGAAATCTGTGACAATAGAGGTAAGCTTACCACTAAGTGCGCAAATTGCAACACTGGGGCTCATTTATAAACACTGGGCAAATCTGAACCTGGGCAGTAAGCCATAGCAATTAATCAGTGGTTAGTTGTTTTTCCAGCCAGCTGAAAGTTAAATACTGAAAGCAAACATCTGATTAGTTGCTGTGGATAACTGCCCAGGTGCAAATTTGCCCAATGTGGCCTTGTTTTGCAGTTTGCACACTGTATCCTGCACTAGACACCCCTTGGCTTTTGCCTGTATGTATATTTATTCACACCCTTATTGCACCCCAACCATATTGTTTGTAAGTGTTCAGTGATGAGAACAACAATCCCTTTGGAAATAATTTATACAGGAGCAGCAAAAAGCACAGGGCATTGACTGTACCTTGTGTTTGTGTGTTCTGTACTCAGAGACAACTCACAAGTCCCACTCTGGTCTACAGGAGGAGAGCAATTTCCACTCTGGCAAATAAAACTCTCCCAGGTATTGCTTGTGAGCCGTTCATTTGCCATAATGTCTTTCTTCAGATTGCAAGATGGGTAGCCAGTGTTAACTAAAAATAAATACATGATTGTTATAAATTATAGAAACATATAATACGGCAAAATGTTCTTACCAGATTTATACAAATGGGTTACCTGCAACAGCTACTATTATTCACTTGTGTTTAGGTCAAACCACCTTCAAATATTCTATGTATGAATGATAAAGCGCATGCATGTACGGGTGACTGCCTAATAATTTCATGAAACCCTCTGCTGATGGCAGCACCAATTATACTACATTTATGTGTTTTTGTTCCTATCTACTAATTGATGACATAAGATATTCACCCCTGTGCCTTATTACCTATATTGTTACATTCCAACCTGTAAGAAAACCTGTATCTGCATAAAAAATTGTCTAAGTTGGTGAAGTGAAATGAGAAAAATATATATGAAAAAAAATGAATATTGGCATGTGCATATGTATTCACCCCCTTTGCCACAAAGCCCCCTAAAAAATCCTGGTGCAACCAATTACCTTCAAAAGTCACATAATTAGTGAAATGAAGTCCAACTGTGTTCAATCTAAGTGTCACATGATCTCTCAGTATAAACACACCTTTTCTGAAAGGCCCCAGAGGCTGCAACAACACTGAGCAAGAGGCATCACACCATGAAGTCCAAGGAGCTCTCCAAACAAGTCAGGGACTATAAAAAAATATCTAAATATTTGATGATCCCCCAGAGCACCATCAAAGCCATCTTAAAATGGAAAGGACTTGGTACTACAACAAATCTGCTAAGAGAGGGCCACCCAACAAAACTCACAGACCTAGCAAGAAGGGCATTAATCAGAGAGGCAGCACTGAGACCAAAGATAACCCTGAAAGAGTTACAGAGTTCACAGCAAAGACTGGGGTATCTGTCCATAGGACCACAATAAGCCATACACTGCATAGAACTGGGCTTTATGGAAGAGTGTCCAGAAAATAACATTACTTAAAGTTAAAAATAAAAAAGCATGTTTTGAGTTACCAAAAGGCATATGTGAGTGACTCCCCAAATGTATGGAGGAAGGTGCTCTGGTCAGATGAGACCAAAATTTAACTTTTCGCCCACCAAGGAAAATGCTATGTATGGCGCAAACCCAACACATCTTAACCATCACCCCAAGAACACTGTTTTTCAGAAAACTGTCTCAGCAGCAGGGACTGGGAAACTGGTCCAAATCTAGGGAAAGATGGATGGTGCTAAATACAGGGATATTCTTGAGCAAAACCTGTGTCAGTTTGCCAGTGATTTGAGACTGGGACAGAGGTTCACCTTCCAGCAAGACAATGACCCCAAGCATTCTGCTAAAGCAACACTCAAGTGGTTTAAGGGGAAACATTTAAATGTGTTGGAATGGCCTAGTCAAAGTCTAGACCTCAAACCAATTGAAAATCTGTGGTCAGACTTGAAGATTGCTGTTCACAAGTGAAAACCATCCACATAAAGGAGCTGGAGCAGTTTTGCCTTGAGGAATGGGCAAAAATCCCAATGGCAAGATTTCTGTTATGTTGTCCTATTTGTTTGCTTCACAAGAAAAAAAAAACATCTTCAAAGTTGTAGGCATGTTCTGTAAGTGAAATGGTGCAAACTCTCAAATAATCAATTTTCATTTCAGGTTGTGAGGCAACAAAACAAAAAATGCCAATACTTTTGCAAGGCACTGTATAATTATACTGGTGCCTAGAAGCTAGAAAGATTTGTGTCTGGAGTGCTGACAATCACAGGATGTAGTTCAGAATGCTTGGGACCTAGGTTTTTTTTGGATAATGGGTTTGTTGGTCTCCATAGCAAGTCTACAAAATACATTTAAATAGTATTTAAGCACATTATTATTTTGTCTTCAATAAGGATTAATTATATCTTACTTGGGGTTTAGTACAAGCTACTGTTTTATTAATATAGAGAAATGGGGAAAATGTTTGAACGTTTTGAATTATTTCAATAAAATAGTCTTCCCCTAATTTGGTGCTTTCTGGATAATAGTTTTCTGGATAAAGGGTCCCATACATGTGTCAGATGCTCCCCTCCAGTATTAACAGGCCAGGTAATACTATGGGCATTTATTTTATATTTACTGCGTGGATGACATTATGGTAGATATTGTAAATGAAAAATGGGAATTTCTAAATATGAAAAAGCTACATTGTACATCAATTAGCTCAGCACACACTTTTTATATTATTAATGATTATCTGACCAGTGCCTTTTCTAGAAAATGTGAACATTTAAGATTTTGTAAAACCCGCCACTGGTTTTGAGCCCCGGCGCATAAGCGCAGGCGCACATCAACGTAGGCGCCGGCGTCGAAACGCCCGCGCACATCAAATTGGACGCTCGCACCAAAATACTTAGGTGCAATGATCTCTAATTTGGGCGCCTAGCTTCCTATTGGTCCCTGATGTGTCTGTCTTCCTCAGCCTGCTCCTGATTGGTTCCTGTTCCCTTAAATACCTTCCTCTTCCTCCTCACTTTGCCCAAGCTGGCTTCAGTTCCTACTGTTCCTGCTAAAGCCCTGTTTGTCCCGAGTTTCCTGGTTTTGACCCTCTGCCTGTTTTCCTAACCTCTGAACCTTTGCAGCCTGAAACCGACCTCTGCCTGCATTTGACTACACCTTAGCCTGACCCCTTGGTACTTCGCTTCTCTGTAACCCGTCTTCTGGAACCGACCTTTGCCTGCACTTGACTACGCCTTGCCTGATTCCTTGATACCTCGCTCCTGGTAACTCGCCTGACTTCTCTACTACCTCCGCAGCAGAAAGCCCGGGGCCCCAAAAGGGCGTGGGTGAATACCGGAGCCGTAGAGAGGTTCCTGTTACCATCAGTTCTCCTCGATCAGCTACCCTCCTTCGGGATCCGAGGTAAACAGATCGTTATAGATTTTGAAGAAATTATTTGGAAGGACATCTGTCTTCTTAACTTCATCTACTTTTATGTAGTAGAAATACAGCTTTCAATTGTGCAACTTGATTTTCTTTTGAAGTCCCTTAATTTTTCCCAAAGATTTATAATACAAACCACATGAAAACCATGATTGCAATGACAACTCACACACTTCTAATAGCATAAGTACATTCCATGAGCAGTAAGAACATTTTACACAAAGCAATTTATAAAATATATATATATATATATATATATATATATATATATATATATAATTATGGTGTAAATATCAAATGGTGAGAAGGCAGTTGAGGTCATTCTCAGGCAAATATGCCTAAGGCCTGTACAAGTGAATTGGTGTGGGAGTATTCTTTCAGACAATTTTTAGCATGAATCTTTTAGTCTACCTTTTATTAATATACCCCCTCAAACATTGCAGTGCAATAAGAAACCATGCTTTATACCATAAAGTCTATGTAAGGAGATCTGCAGCAGCATACTACTAATTCTTAAGATGAGCCTGAAGAAGTCATTGCCCTTATCTTTTACCTATATTTCTGTGAAGCAAAGCATTGTTTTTATGCTCAAAAGCTTAAAATGCAGTAAGGCACATAAGGGTAATATTAAAGTGTATGTATAATTTTAATTTACTATCAAAACAGCCCTGAGCTATTTTCATGTAAGCACACAAACAGCTGCTATGCACACTGCTTTACAGAACCGTGTCCCCATTTGCTCCTGTTTACAAAGTGTAATGTTCTTCTCCTTGAGCATAAGTATTGGCTAGAGCTTACACTTTGTAAGATGCAGTTTGGGCATTGTCACCCTTCTTTGTTATATAGTTACACATTTTAGAAATACAAATGGGGGGGGGGGGCGATTCAGAAATGACAACCTGGGGGTGATAAGGAATCCTGCAGTAATTTGCTAAAAAAAATGTAAAGATCACATAAAACCAATAGGGTCGTTTTGCCACCAATATCGATTCATTCAGCTGTTTAATTATTACAGAGAAAAAGGAAATCATTTTTAAAAATTAGCATTATTTAAATTAAATGAACTAGATGGTCTTCATATAATTAAGAGCTCTCTGGATAACAGGTTTCCAGATTAGGGATCACATACCTGTATATTTGTATGTGACAATCATAGGCAATAATCTCCCTTATTCCAGTTTCACTTTAATTGATCTCTTTGTAATATTCCCCACTGTGGATCTGCAATGTGCATTTATGTAACATATTATAGTATATACAGAACATTTATATATATTTGTAAAGTCACTGCCCTTTAACAAGGTTAATGTGTTGTCTTTTTCTGCACACAAAAAATCATGCAATTCTGGAAAGAGCTATAAAAAAGAAACCACCTTATCATTGGATTGAGGCAATGATAATTCCATCTACTAGAAATGCTGAGGACAGGAAAAATACTAGACATCAAGTTGTTATCCTTCAACATAACTTTTTAAGTTGCTACACTGAGTACTTAGCTAAATCTACTTCATTATTTCAGCAATAAATTAGAGTTGCCACCACACTCATTTACAGCTTGACAGATATACAGCAAAATCTACTTGCTTAGTGGCTAGTTAGAAATTAATTTATACACTGACTGTATTGCTACATGGAAACTTGTGCAGTCTGCATCTGCATAAACATGCAGGGTATGAATTATATGTCTTACAGTATAATACCATAATTTATCTTTTTTTGATACAATAGCCTTAACTTGTGTTCCCTTAAATCTATAGCCTTTAAAGGACAAGGAAAGGCTATAAACCGGATATAATCTAATGAATGACCCTCCTTCCCAAATGACATATCAATTCCTAAGAAAAAATGCTCCCTAATCAAATAATCAGACAGCAGAAAAACAGGGCTGTTACGTGAACTCGGACTGCATTCAGGGCAGCCATTTACCTATGGATTATTGAATGAGCTCTTGATAGTGTAAGGGGGAACTATAGCTAAGAACTGTCAACAAAATAATAAAGAAAGTAACATTAATCCATTCACTGTGATCGTAGAATGGAAAGATAACTACATTGACAATGTCATAATTTTTTGATAACTATGGTATAACAAATTTTCTCTGTTACTGTACAAATATAACTAATTATCTTGAAGAGATAATGAATGACATATACTATTAGTGGAAGATCCTAGGGCCATTATCCAGGCTCTCTCTCTCTCTCTCTCTCTCTCTCTCTCTCTCTCTCTCTCTATATATAATTGTATTAAAAATGTCCTTTCTAAAAAAAAAGTCTTAAATAGAAGCAGATGTGTTAAACTGAACCATTTGCTGCAAATTTGATATTTAAAAGTGACATGACTAGATGTCAAGCAGATGAACATGGTCTTGTATGGCTGCCAAACCACAAAACCAATGAAGTTTAAAATCTCCTCTGACGCATTAACTGAAGATATTTTCAGGGTACAAATCACACGTTGATGTACAGGATAGTACAATTTATTTTAGAGAAACTGCACAGCAAAAGACATACATAATACTTTTTAAATGCTTTCAGACAGTGCTGGTAATAATAGAAATAGGGGTACAATATACGTTGTTAGCACATGATGAGTAAAAGTAGTTTCAGAGAAAAGTAACACAGTCTATGCTTTAATACATTTGGAGTAAAGACAGAAGTCGAGAGACTGTACCCCAGTTTATGGACCATGCAATGAGGCACAGCCATTCTTCCCTATAGATACCAGCTAAGCCCAGAGATATAACGTGTCACTTACTATTAGGAAGTCCGTGTACAAAGTGCAAACTAAATTGAAAAGCACCTGTTTTGCACTTTACACACTGCCTTCCATATATAATGAATTGCTCCTATGCTCTTTTTGAGAAGAAAACCCTGCAGCTACTCCTCTGAATACAACACTGCCTGCATTTGGCATTGCTGTATACATGAGGGTCAGGTGAAGGAGGCATCTTCTACCTGTCCCTTAACATGTGCATTATTAGAAATGCCAGTAAGGCTAAGGCCAGACGGGGAGATTCGGGGGCATTTTGTCGCCTGGCGACTTCTCGCCGCGACTTGTAGCCCCCGAATAGCCACGTACCCAAGCTCACCGGCGTTGCTTGAAAACGCCGGCGCGTATCCACACGGAGCGGTGCGCTTTTTGAAATTGCTCCAAATTGCCTCGCCAGGCAATTAGGAGCAATTTCAAAAAGTGCGCCGCTCCGTGTACGTGGCTACAAGTCGCGGCGAGAAGTCGCCAGGAGACAAAATGCCCCCGAATCTCCCCGTCTGGCCTAGCCCTTAGGAAGCAGCAAAGGCTGAAGACTGGTAAGCTTGGACCTGTGCCCATCTGCCCTTGTCTCACAAATCTTACAATCTCATTAGGTTATTTAATAAAATGCTTGCCTACGTGTATTAACCCGTAGCAACCAATCAGATGTTAATTTTGGTGGAGGAGTAGAGCATAAAGGTCATAAGGACATTATTGGACTAGCCACCAGGGGCACCAGGGAAATTCCAGTGGGCCATGCCATTTCCTTGTGGCAGGTATGTATACTATGGGTGGCAGTGAAGTTTTGCCATATTAAACAGCTTCGACATAGAACTATGTATTAATGTGTGCTCTTTATTCTATGTACCTAGCTGAATTGCTAAGTGAAAGTTCTAGACACGTAATTCATTGTCATGGTAGTTAGTACTTTATCCTAATGTGAGTTAATTTATAATTATATTACATCTATTATGCATGCTAAAACACAAATAATAGGCATACATTTTTTGCTTGTTTTTTTTTCTTGCATGTTGTATGAAATCATCTTGGTTCCCTAAGGCAAAATTAAAGCTTTAAAGCCTCCTATCTCAGTCCCAGGCCTCTATTTATACAAACGATTGATGATGTATGATGATCTGTAATGAGTACAATTGTAAGGAAATTATAATAACAGAATTAAATTAGCCACTATAATGCAGGTAACACAGGCTCTTCCTCAAGGGTGTTAAAAAGGAAAGACGTGGTTGGGCTAAATTTTATTTTGAGCAGTCTACAATCCTTAAAGTACATTTTTTTCGCTTGATTTTTGAAGCAGTGAATATAAATCCATAATTATACAACTGAAAAAAACGTCTGTATAACTAAAACAAGCATAAATTGTCTGGTGCAATAACTCATTTAGCAACCAAGCAGTCATCTGCTTTCACTAACTGCACAAGACCAATCCAAGCAAATGGTACTAAATGAGCTCTAGGATATTTTAAATAATTCTTTAAAAAATGGCCACATCTGTCAGTAATTTTCCATGATGTATTTGGGAGCTGTACCGAGGTAGAAATGACCAAGTATAAGGGCTTATTTTATAGCAATCACTTGATAAATGACTGAGACAGACTCAGCTCTCGTTGTTGCCCAATGTCCACAAAATCTGCCTTGCAAATTCTGGGCCGTTCCCATTCCACAGCTGTAGAAAAGGAAATTCAGTCTTATCATAAATAAGTGAAATTGTTACCATCTGGAGAGACTGGTTTCTGCCTGCATATATTACACTTATTGAGAAAAGGGCATTTCCCCTTAACATGTACCTGGCATCTTGCAAAACCAGCCTTGTATAAGAGTTTATCAACTACCCCAGTGATTTGCAGCTCAGAATTGTACTGATTTTTTGCATACTTTCTATCAGAAAAAAAGTTTTGTAATTCTATGTGACTAATTGCTTTTGCTCATATTCCTGCATCTGGCAAAGTCTATTTCATGATGACTAGATATTCAGTTAATTTGAGAAAACAGTGTTTAAGTAGACAAGGTGAGTATACAATGATACTTTATGGCAATGCTATCAATAAATTAAAAATAATAGAATAAAGAAAAATAAATCAGAATAATAGCAGATGGTATTTTTCTACTTTAACCCTTTTTTCCGATTCAGCATATAAAGTTGGTAGCTCACTCTGGCTTGTACTATATTCTTAGGAGTAGCTTAGTACCTCATACTCATACTCATGTAATGCAGTTACGGTCTCTGCACTATCCCGCAGTCAGTTGTGACTAAAACCACTTTTATTATAAGTACGTGTGTCAAATTGCTCTCATCGTACTTCCATATTGTTGTGCTTGATGCTGCTAAGTCCTTCCTGCATTTTGGTCCAAATCAAGTGCTTCTGCAACTATTGATGCAGGGAAACCCTGAAACTATCAACACCTCCTGACCAAGCAGTAGCTCCAGAATTTCCTTCTCAACCAGTATCAATAGGCGCAGCACACTTGCACCTAAAGAATGGGGTGCAGATGTCACTCATCTGCCAAACACTGTAAATTACGCCAGATGAATTTTCTGCAATTAGCAACAAAATGCACACTTGCAGTAATTTTTGTTACTGCGCCAAGCATCCTTTTCTAATTCAGAGCAAGTTGGGTTACTCCATTGGTAAAAAAAATTGCCCAGTAGTTGCAAACTCGCTCCAGTGCAATATGGGAAAACACAAATGAATGCCCCCCTCTATTACTACACTGAGCAATTTCGACATGATTTCTTTAAAAAATAATGATTTGTTGATACAAGCATTAATAAAACATTATCTCTAAGCATTTAGTATTGAAACATAATTTGACAGATTGGTCGGACTTCCCTAAGATCGGACGTTTGGCAGGGAAATATCGTTGCGTCTATGGGGAGCTTAAGGCAACAAAGTAAGGAATGCTTGCAACTGTTTGCTATAGGAGAACTCACAAAATCCTATTAGTGAAAATACCTTTTTAATAAATATTTCTCATCATTTTAGTGCTTAAGTCTAGTCTTTCTGACATACATCTTCAACTACAACAGGGAATACTGTTGTAAAGTACTTTTTCAGAAAAAAAAGTGGGGTCCTTGCCTTTCTGCATTGCGCCTTTTCTTCTCTGTCTCTGATCCTGCCAAGCAAATAAAGCCATCATTATCGAGAATCCCATGGGATCGTGTGTTAAGAACTAAGTACCACTAGGTAGATTAAATGAAGGAAACATAGTGAGATTTGCTACCTTTAATTTGAGATGAAGCTGATTAAAGCATTCCCAGAGCAGATTGTGAACAACAGTAAAGGGTTTAAATGTTTATTCAGAGCATATTTTGCAGATTTTTAGTGCAGTGCTGACAGATAGAGCACAGGGCCAGCATGGGTACGTCATTCATTGAGAGCACATACAAAATGCCGCTAATGTGGAAAGATGAATTCTACAAGGAAAATGTGAGCTCATTTGGCAGACATAGAACTACTTTGGGAGATTTGCTCTGTGTTAAAGTGAGAAAAATAACTGGCTTAATTAGTGAGCTGTGAAGGAGCCTTGTGGCTCTGCCTTCTGATTTTAGCAAGATTTATTGTGAGCTTATTTTTGCCTCAGCAGTGCTGCCCTACTTTCTCCACGAAATATAATTTTCAAGATCTGTCTGTCTGGAAATAATATTTAAAATGACATGAAATAAAACATTTTCTGGGTGGGATGTTCCATACTGTACAGTTATGTACTTTGTGTGTATTAATGTACTAATATAATCCTAAGTGCAATGTATTTGTGAAATAGATATAGGACTGATACATGTTGCTATTGTGGTTTTAACATAAAAACCTGCTTCTGACTACAAATATAACACAGATCACAAAGTGAAATGCTGGAGTCGTGCATTTAGCTTTGCTTGATGTATGTAGTGCCAACAAGTCTCATGTACTGATTAGATTTCTCCCCATGTACAGAAATAGAGCCCCTACAAGTATGGAGACGAAGGCATTGTGAATGCTGGAACTTTTTTCATTAAAATGTTAAAAAACATTGGTGGCCAGAGACCCCCCCAAGTTAAAAAATATTGGTTGTCTGGGCCCCTTACAAGTTAAATAAAACTTTGGTGTCCAGAGAATACCTAATGTTAATTAGTGGCCAGGTGGTTAAAAAAAAATATTGGTGTTCAGTGGAACTTACCTTTAAATTTCGGAAGGTGGCCTTTAACCTCCTCCCCGAGCAGTCTTCTTCGTCCTTTTCTGCTGAGGCTTCTTCGTTTTATTCTGTCATGGTTTCATTGTTCTTCGGAGCGGTATTCTTCTTTCTTTTCTGTCGCAACTTCTTCGTTCTTTTCCTTTGCAAGTTATTCATTCTTTTCAGCCATGGCAGTGGTCTTTTTCAGAGTAGTTTCTTTTGTTCTTTTCTGGTGCTTCTTTTACAGTACGGCCGGGTCCCCCTTATAAAGTCAACCTGTTGGGCCCAGGACAATAGTGACCCCTATGCCCCCTGATGGTGGTCCTGACTGTGTTGACCCTGGTACTTCCTATATTGGGCCTCTAATAAACAGGGATACTCCTGCCATGAGGCAAATTGAGAACCAAGGCAAAAAGCCACATGTGGTAACTTTAAGAGATACATTTCTGGTTTTTATTTTTGGGTTTTATTCTATAGCGCTCATAGCACTACCAATGTGGACCCACTTTGACTCACTCCAATGCTGAAGTTTTATGAACAGACCAGGGGGGCTGCTGCTTCAGGGACAGCAGCCCCAGGAATGTCCCTGCTGATAAAAAGTAAGATATGGAGTACTCCAGGAAATGCCCATGTCCTCAAAAACTCATTGAGAACATGAGCAGCAAACAAATATAAAATCACCATGTGTGATGTCAAGTTCAGGCCTGAATGGTATTATGGTCACTGCAGTTGTAATCTGGAGTAGATATATGTCCTCTGGAGACGGAGTTATAAATGTTTTTAGCCTTCCTCTGGATCAACTAGCAGTTAGGCAGATAAAATTAAAAAAAAAAAAAAAAAGGTTGAACTTGATGGACGCGAGTCTTTTTTCAGCCAAACTTACTATGTACTAGTACAGGACTCACTAATTGAATGATGTACGAATTAGGAGACAGAAGGAGTGCACCTATGTGCCCTACTTTCCCCTCTTTGTATAAACATATGGCTTCCAAACAAAGGCACAGAGACGTGAAACAATTTGTCTTCATGCTGGAAAGGTGCAAAGTGCAGGAAACATGGTGGCTTGCACCCAATGTTTGAGTACTGTTTTATTCTCCAGTACCACACCAGCTATACTACTAAAAGAAGATAAGTTAGATGGACTTTTGCTGCCCTTGCTTTTATAAAATGCTGTCATGGGCGTAGCTGGTGCAGTACAGTAAACAAGAACCATTTCAAACATAGCTCTTTAAGAGAAGTGTCTGAAAAATTTGCAGCTTATCCTCAGATCCAGGCCATGCCGCCAGATACGGCTGGCCAGACACGGCACCGGCTTGGCTCAAGCGCACATGCTCAAAGTGGCAATTGTGTTCATGAATTGTGCAGACGTGCAAAAAGAAGTAAAAAGTACAGAGAGTCGGGCATAGATTGGGGGTAGGTGACAGAGGACATACGTGCCTGGCGCCCTCCTAGCTTTGCGCCCTAGGCACGTGCCTACTCTGCCTACCCCTTGGCCCGGCCCTGTTGATACATATTGCTTGTTCAATGAGCTGATCTCTTGTTCAAGTATTGGTGAGATTAGTCTGTTCATGGCTGACACACCTGTAACTTGTTGGGCTCCACTAGCTATAAAAACATTGCTTGGTTCATTAAAATGCCAACATTCCTGCCACATTTAGTCATCTTTCCATATTACAGAGAGCACTGTAACTGTCACATCTTCTTGCCAATGGTATTATGAATAAAGATCAGTTTTTTGGCAGCTAAGGCACAAAATTCTCTTTTCAGAGGTAGAAACGATATTTGACTTTGGCAGTAAAGTTTATGAAAAAAACATTTAATTGATAGCTCTCAGCTATGTATCTTTATGTATGCAGTAAACTAAATAACTAGTGTCCATCAGGTTTATGAGCCTATACATTACATTTGTGTAAAATGCTGTCTACTGGAAATTCAGCTTCCACAACCTACCTCTTGCATATTTATAATTTTTTTATTTATTACCCTTTATATAAAACCTCTCCTTAATTCCTTAACTTTCTGTTAAAAAAGGAAAAAAGGAC
Source organism: Xenopus borealis (assembly GCA_024363595.1). Taxonomy (NCBI): domain Eukaryota; kingdom Metazoa; phylum Chordata; class Amphibia; order Anura; family Pipidae; genus Xenopus; species Xenopus borealis. The sequence continues at coordinate 77,445,181 of CM044438.1, forward strand.
AGACCATTCACTGGAAACAGTTCTGTTTTGACTATTTGCCACCTATATACACTTATACTAGTATGTTTACTGAAAAAGTATATGAAACTGAAGTGAATGTAAACCCCAGTGGTCACCTAAGGGCTGTAGTGGATTATCGTTTCAAGATCAGTACAAGTTATTTGATAGCCAAGTAGTGTGGCTAATCAGTGTATATGGATCAAGAGGTAGTAAGCTATTTCATTTCTTTTGAAATAAACTACCAACAATTCCTTAGGGTGTGAGTTGTAGTTGCAGATATGTTTACTGGAGAACCCCCTGCTACCTGCCCAGGCCCAGAGGCCTCCCTAGGAAAGGGCCTAGCGAGGCAAGATAGTAGGGGCAGCATGCTGCCCGGCCACAAACTAAGGAGCACTGGAGTTCCCAACATTCCTGCACATGCTCGAGCTTCCCCGGGTGCTAGGACCCAGAGGCCTACGGGTGCTGAAGCCCAAAATCCAGGCCTATAGCTGCCAGTGGCCATGGAGATGTCACTGTGGCATTGCCTGTTTATCACTGAGACAACAGCATCCAATAGAGAAATGGGCAATTTAATTTCTGAAACAAGGAAAGATTCAACATCGGACAAAATGTTTTTAACAAAATTCATTTAAATGTAACGCTATAAACTGAAGGTATAACTCAGTTGCGATTAAAACAAAGTTTCTGTTTATATGTGCACAGGAATTTACATTTTAAAGAAATATTTCCATCATAAAAACAGAACTAATTAATTAAAGTGTACATTTAAAAGTGTTCAAACAAATATGATGGCATACATTCATGTGGGTTCAGCTTTAAGTTCTAAAAATCGAAACTAAAAAAACAAAAGAACTACCCTGGACAATTAAGTGTAAGAACATATTCTTATTTGACTAGATTTGGTTAGGTTTTTAATATTGTCATGGAAGAACTTGATCTGCCTGGAAGGACAGCCAGGCTTTACCAGTAGCTGGAACAAAATCCTGTCTGTTTATAAGGTTGAAGGTCTTTGTGCAACCATTACAAAATATGTACAGTAGTCGTCACTGCTGTCTAAATTTCTATTTTTGCTACCTCAGGGAAATGATATCAGTAGTTGCCTGAACAGCCTTAAAGCCATGCTGTGATTCAGTACAGGCTTTGTCATTGAGAATCTGGACTTCATTTATAACAATGTTTATAAAGTTTTCTTAGTACTTAATAGGAACATTCCAGCTCCACTGTTCTCTTTACCACCATAGCTCCAGTGCTGTACCATGGGATTAAGCCTAACAAAAGGTTCAGGTTTAACGCTCATAAATAATTGTCAGCTGTGTCCCCTGTTAAATACAGTCATACAGGATCACCCATTTTCCTGATTTTCAAAGGGAAAAAGTCCCACATTTAGGCATCATACCATTTCTTTCAGCATAGACATCATTGCCAAGTAAATAGGATGCCGTATGCATTTCATGCATTTCCTCTTTATTGGATGGTCTAGATCAGGGGTGTCCAACCTTTTGGCTTCCCTGGGCAACGTTGGAAAAAGAAAAATTGTCTGGGGGCCACACATGAAATACACAAACACTTATGATTTGTAAAAGAAATACCAGTTGGATGACCAGATGGAGCTATACACTGGAATATGGGACACCTGGATATTAAATAGACTTATTATTATATTATTATTACTACTAAATGGGAAATGGGCCTTTGCAACATAAAGTTTCGTCAGGAACAAGGCATTTCAAGCTGGGCCGCATTCATATCCATCCTGGGCCGCAGGTTGGTCACCCCTGGTCTAGATCCATGTATGCTTTATCTGAGGTTCAGATATTTGTGGATGTCTGTTGCAGACAGTTTAATGGAAGAAACAAGTTTTATACTTTTAAAACAGTATATGAATTTATAATGGATGTATAACTTTTTATACAGCTTTATACTACTATATATATATATATATATATATATATATATATATATATATATAAAACAAGTAGTGGGTGCAGGCTGCACACCTCGAAGAGGAGTCATCTACCTGGGTGCTCTGGTAAAATGAAACAAATAAACACTGTGCTTGGTACCGGCACTCACAGGTTTTGAATAGAAAGTCAGTCAGTCAATCTGGTGAAACCATAGAAGATTTCAGGTTTATTAGATCCCATATAATAAACCTGAAATATATATATATATATATATATTGAATCCAATGAGTGTCCGCTGTTATAGCGTATCCAAGTATAATTTCGGGGTGCAAGGTTAAAAGTATTTACATTTGTATCTTCACAGAACCAGCACTCCCATATAAAATTCTTCAATTCTTTATTGACTTCTCATAAATATCCTTCCTCATTTAAATGCTGCTGAATAGCCAGCAACAACCCAACAGCATCTCTCATGTATTGTTCTATGGAAGGTAAGGTAACTGTAGCAACCAGTCTGCAGGCAACCTTTCCTGGGCCTTGCCTGAAAGCTTTTATCATTTACTATAGGTTAAAAGACCTAGAGAAAATGTTGCACCTATAGTTAAAGGGGTGGTTCATCTTTCCATTAAATTTAATATGTTATAGAGTGGCTAAGTATGTTATAGAATGGCTATTTCTTTAGTATGTTATAGAATGGCTAATTCCCTCCCAAGGGCCGTATACATAGGCCCTACTTGATATCTGACTGAAAATGGGCTAGCTATACATTGGGATGATTTGAAAATGCCACTGGATGAGGAGTGCATTGATGAGTTGAAGCAGTCTTTTCCCATTGGGTATCCAAGGCCCCACAATTATGATCTAATCATTGACTTGGGAGCCAAGTAATAGGATCATCCCAATTTCGGCCACTGGTTGGTGCAAAATCAGGTAAAAATCCTCTTATTTCGCAACCTTGCCAGAAAATTGGATTTTACAATACATTCCTAGATTAATTCTCTTCAGTTGAGCACTCCTCAACAACTTACTCATTACCTCTTCACAATACTCACATTCAAGATTTTGCTAGGGCTGCACCACTTCTCTGAAATTCCCTCCCATGTGACATCCAAATTTATTCCAACGTCTCTACTTTTAACAATCACATTTAGTGAAGCTTATCCTCATCTAGCCTAGAATGCCACTGCCACCTGCTAAGGGCATGATGTCAAATATTTCACTTTGCTGACTGCTGATATTGTCTACCCCACACTTCACGACTCATACCCCCTTCTTCTCTATCAATTAGTTTTCATTTTACATGCAATATAAACAATAACGGCAGGGGAGGGCTGGAGATTACTGCCTGTGGATGATAAGAAATTGACAAATAAAAAGTGGGGAGATGAATACAAAAGGAGATGAAAACGCACATCTCAGAATTCTTAGAAAGGTATTTTTACTTGGGGGTACCAAATATTAGGCACCCCCAAGTGATTGTATCTACTTACCTGACACCTATCAGAATTCTAGCAAGCACCATGGATCGATCTTCATTAAAGTTTGGCTTTTTTGCATTACTGTGCAAATGTGCAGCGGCAAGAAAAACAAAGAAGCAGGAAGACAATTACTCTGGGGTGCTCGGAGGAAGAACCCTGGGTCAGTGCATTTTTCTTCTAATAGGTGCACTGGCCTGGGGTGTCAGGTAAGTAGATAGAAGAATCACTTGGGGTGCCTAACTTTTGGCACCCCCAAGTGTCTTTCTTTCTACTTTAAAATAATCTATCCTGCTGAAGAACAAGCTCCGGGAATTAAATGTTTCAAGTTAAATGAAACCAGATTAGAAAAATATGTTTTTAATAAAATAAAACTGGCCGAAGCAACTTAGATCAAACATTACGAATCAGTGCCCAGCAAACTGGCTGTGCTTAATTCAATCACTGCATTAATAAGAAACACACAATTACTGCACGGTATGAACTAATGTACAACAGAGTCAGAGAAATGCATGTAATGGATCAGAATGAATCCCTCCAATATTATAGCAATTAGTAAGCTTATGATTCACATTCATGGTCTGATTTTGCCCACAGAAGTTAAATGGCTTTTGAGTAACCCTAATAATATAACCACCTGACACTGATTGAGCCTAGAGCCTGACTTTAATGGCCCCATAGTGTGTATTTTGCATAAAAATTGAGAAACTAGATAAAACCAATCCATCCAAAATGCAAAATACTGAGCAGATGATGTACCTACATTTGTATTCATTAAGGTGGTTATACATATGCTAATTTTATCTTCTGTCTCTGCCCCCCCAAGACTGCAGCTTATTGGCCCATTTATGGGGGGGGGCTATCTGTGTGTTCAACCAATATCTGGCTGGGGATCAACCATATATATATATCAGGCTAGAAAATCATGACTTGCAAGGACCACAAAAGACCGATAAGATAGTCCCATTGTACATGGTTATCCCCCTTATAATCCAGTCATTGGAATAAGACTTGAGCCAAACAGATCTATTCATAGTATACAGTATAAGTCCATTTAAGAACAATAACAGTTACATTCTATGAAGCATATCTATTATCTGCTGTATAAACAGGCTATATTTATTTTTCTGCAGCTAATACACCAGTTTTATCAGTGCAGGTTACAGTTAATATATTTAAATGAGTTTGAAGCCCGTTTATATGGGGTGTTACTGTTTTTTTAAGGAACTAGGTGTTACTGAATTACCAGATATTTGCGTGCAGAAAAATGGTCCCTAAAAAAACAGTTTGCACAGGGATTTATAGAGCTCGAGGTAAGTCTCTGAAAGAATGAGCTACAAAATCAAGCTTTTTCAACATGTAAATAGAAAAGCCAAACTAAAATTTTCATTCTAACCAGATCTGTACAATCTGTAATTAAATTAACCATCCTGCCGTTAAATGATCCAGCCTAACAATACTAAAATGTTTCCCACTTCGCCTATTAACTTTCTAACTATCTAAGGCTTGAAACAGAACTTGGTCTCTTCAAATTTATGAAATAGGACTCCTGCTGCCTAGCATCAACATATGGATGCCACATATATATATATATATATATATATATATATATATATATATATATATATATTACTGATATAAAAAATGTTATTGCTTTTGGGCTCACAGGAATTTCTATTAAGTATTGCTATACTATATAGAAAGTATTGCTGGATAATTTTCAGTTACTAAATATATTCAGTGGTCATAATATATTCATATCAATAAAATGTGGTGTTGTTTTGTAGCTATCTAATTGAAAAAATTTAGTTTTTTAATCCAATATTGTAAAGGGTTCAGAATCAATAGACTTTCAGACAACTGGGATCTAAATAGCTTATCTATTTACCTAGTTTTTATTTTTACACTGAACTATTACTTTAGTTTAAAGGAACAGTTTGGTGTTAAAATAAAAACTGGGTCTGTGCAAAATTATGTTTCTAATATAGTTAGTTAGCCAAAAATGTAATGTATAAAGGCTGGAGTGACATAAATGCCAGAACACTACTTCCTGCTTTGAAGCTCTCTGACTTTTAGTTAGTCAGTGACTTGAAGGGGGGTCACATGGTACAAAAATGTTTAGGGAAACCAAGAGAGCTGCAAAGCATGAAGTCGTTTTATGGATAGTATGTGGATCCACACATAATATGGAGAATCCACTCTGGTGACGCCAGCCCTTTTAGATTACATTTTTGGCTAACTAACTATAATGAAAACATTTTTATTTTGCACAGTTTCTGTGGTCTGCACTGGAATTAGTCCAAAAATCTGAGTATTTCTGGGTTTTCATGCAAACATCAGAAAAATGTTGACTTTTCAGGGGAAAAAGCTAAAAAAAATTAAGCAATTTGGGGGGAAACATTGTATGATTTGTATTTTCACTCGTTTTTTGTCAAGTTTTTCTACAAGCCAATAAAATCAAGCTTTTTTGATAATAAATAAGGTCAAATCATGGATTCTAGTTTGCTCAGACTTTTTTTTAATAAAATAATCAGAAATATTCAGATTTTTATTAATAATGCCCTTAATATCTTATTAAAAGAAAATCATTTTTATGTCACATTTATTCATTTAAAAAACAACTTTGCAATTGTCTCTGTGTCCCTTATGTTTTACACATTACAATTCCAGTTTGCCTTTGCCTCATGTCTGATATTTTATTCAATGTACTTTTTAGAATTATGCCCCTTTTATTACCTTAAAATGGCTCAATGACTTAAGAAATAACATATGATCCAAAAATATTGCCTGTCAAAATGTATTAGCTTCACATGTAGAAGGAATATCTATGTCAAGGATTTCCCTTGAAAACATTATATTTTCTATAGGAAAATCAAACCACCTGTGGCCTTTGACAGCACTGCCATAGAAAGCTGGGTTCCACCTTCTGCATTATTATATTGTTCAATGCCTCACAATTAATCGTGAATAGGCTTTCTGATTCATATGTCTATCAATTTACTTTTTTTCCCTGTACCTGTTCTTTGGAAGGTTTTCTGGGCTGTATATCATATATGTCAGATATTCCTCTATGAAACCTCATTGCAGGGATAAAGGTAGAAAAATAGCCAAAAAATGGTTATTGCCTATCCTATAAATCCTTATTTATCTAGTGAATGTTCTCAAATGAGGTTGTTATGCTCAAATGTAATATCTTCTACAACACCAGTGTCGGACTGGCCCACCAGGATACCAGGAAAAGTCCCGGTGGGCCCAGGTGTCAGTGGGCCCTCATGCTGCTAATTTGGCCAAGTTCATGGCCATTCCCTATTTCTAGAGAATAAATAGATGTAATAATAGATTACAGTATGTAAAGAAAATACACTAGGAGAATAGAGGTTGAATGAGTAGAGGAAGAATAATAGTACTGAGAGTGGGCCCCTAGTGTAAGATTTTTTGGTGGGCCCCTGGTGTCCCAGTCCGACACTGTACAACACAATGTGGCCAGATCATGCCTGTTATTGTTAGAACTCTTGCTTAGTATAAAACAATTAATTGGACAAAGCATCTTCCAGAAAGGCCAGTATGAAATTAAAATTCTGCCTGTAATTCAAGGTAATGTTCCAGTATAAATAGGAAAAAATATGAACCGCACCTCCGATCTTTTTGTTCACAAAGTCTGTATATACATATAAGGAAATTGTAAATATAGTTATTTCTCCCTTTAGTTAGGCAATTATTATTTAGAAAAAAATATGATCATACAAAGCAGTCTATGTCCCATCTCCTATTGAGTCCATCTGGACTTCTGGTCTTCAATTTGAAAATCCAAAATGCCTCTCGGCGATTAATAATAGTGAGCATGTCACCCTGTCTAATTGAGGGGAACACCTTCTCTATTACTTGCACTTGCAGATATCTTACATCACTATTGCAACAGTATGGCCTTTATTGTATGATATGGGTGACAACTTGTCGCATGAAGCAAAGTATTACCGGATATTGGTTTTAATTCACTCTCTATTAGTTTACCCTGCTCACCATTGAGTGAGATATTAAGAAAATCAATTTGATGATTGTTTTGAGTCATAGTAAAAGATAAATTCATATCATTGTCATTAACATATTGTAGAAATATTTCAGGGGATAAAGATCCTTGTTTCCATATTATTAGCAAATCATCGATATATCGTCCATACCGCATCACCTGCTCCCTAAAGGGGAGGTTCCTCCAAAGATATGGGACTCCTCCCACTTGCCCATGTAGAGGTTGGCATATGAGGGTGCAAAGGCAACCCCCATTGCTGTCCCACACCTTTGGAGGTAATAACCCCCATCAAACATAAAATAGTTATGATGCAATAGAAAATCTACAGATTCTACAAGAAACTGTTTTAGATTGTTAGAATAATGGGAACATTTTGTTACATAATAATCAATTGGTTCAGTACCTAAGTCATGGGGAATGCTTGAGTACAATGACTTAACATCTAAGGTAATCCAGACATACTGTTCATCCCATATCATTATTCAATTTTCTCAAAACATGTGTGGAATCTCGTAAATATGAATCTACCTTAAATACAAAAGGTTGGAGACGTTTGGGTCTGTCCTCCAGATTTTGTAATCCCTTGTGTACCTTAGGCAGGTGATGGAATATTGATGTCACTGGATGTTCTATAAAACTATAAATATATATATAACTATAAAGCCAACATCAGCCGATGTTAGTACGCCCAAGGATACTCCACGTGACACAAGGGATTCGAGGGCAGAGCCATAGCCAGAGGCAGGGTCAACCTTCAACTTACAGTATGTGTTGGTATCATTTAATTGTCGGTATGCCTCCTTAAGATAATAATCTGTATTCAGTATCACCACATTACCTCCTCACCAGTAAACCCTTGAAGTAGTGCTGCTCTGAGTCTTCTTTCAAAAGAAACACTGCATTTCTTTCCTTCTATTGTGTACACATGGGCTTCTGTATCAGACTTCCGGCCTTCAGCTTAAACCTCCTTGACCAAGGCATGAGCATGCTCAGTTTGCCCCTCCTTCTCTGTTGTAATCTGACCCAGAGCTATAAGTGAGCAGGGAGAGACTTGCATAGGAAGTGATGTCACACCAAGCTAATACTGCAGCTGCTATCCTAAACAAGCAGAGAGCTTCTAGAGCTTTTTACTCAGGTAAAACATTCTACAGAATAAATATTGCATTCTAGCTTGCACTATTGCAGCTAATCTATTGGCAATAAAATGCCTCCATAATGTTTAGATTTGATGCCAGAAAAACTAGACTTTTTTGGATTATCAATCAGAAACCAGCCAAAACTCTTGAAGCTCGTGAAGGCAAGAAACATTTTCAGATTGGATCATCTGCCATTGACTTTTACATGATTTAGACAGGTTTTAGCTGGAGTATTTTCGGATATTTAGCATCTTTGGCGCATAATAAATCTCAAAAAATTTAATTTTTTTTTCTCTCTAAAAACTTGAGTTTTCCCCCTAACAAAAATGGAAGCTTCATAAATAAGCCCATATGTGTTTGTCACTGTACTGCAAGATGTAACTTCTGAAATAATGTAGCATAAGTCAGCTGATAAAAGACCTATGAAGAAGTATGTAAGGCATTATAAGAAAAAGAGTCTTAGCTAGATGGGAATGCCCATCTTCTACATTGATTCAGCTTTCAATCACAGTTACTGTACATTTCTAAATAACTTAGGCTGTACTCTGATCTCCACTAGGGCAAGGACTGGTGTGAACAATGTATACTCTCTGTGAAGCATTCCAGGCCCTATATAAATTCCAGGAAATACATAATCTTTAATTGCTATATATTGGAAAGTTGTTTAGAATGACATTTCTTTTGGATGTCTAAATAAGGAATATCTGTGATCTATATAATATGCCCTGTCTTCTCTTGAAGAATGTGTCAAGAAAGTAACACCAAGAGGCACATTTACAAAGGGTCAAAGTGAATATTCGTATAAAATTTGAATTTAAAAAATTCGAATTTCGAAGTAATTTTGGGCTACTTCGACTATCAAATAGCCCAAAATTCAAGTCCTAGGAATTTGAAGGATTTTTCTCAAAATCATTCGATTCAAACAATGTGATCAAACGATTTCTATTCAATCGAATACAGCCATATTCGAGTGAAAATTACCCCCCAACAAAATTTGATGGTCGAATGTCGAAGTTTTTTCACTTAGAAATTCAACCATTAGTAAATCTGCCCCCAAAATGTTACAATATATATTTGCAGAATTTAAACTCACTTCACCTCTGATTTTTTGTATGTATTTAATGTAATTTTTCTTTCAAAAGATCTATTAAAGGAACTGTTCAGTATAAAAATAAAAACTGGGTAAGTGGATAGGCTGTGCAAAATAAAAAATTTTACTATTATAGTTAGCCGAAAATGTAATGTATAAAGGTTGTAGTGACTGGATGTCTAACATAATAGCCAGGACACTACTTCCTGCTTTGCAGCTCTCTTGGTTTCCATTGACTTGTTACCCAGGTCACCAAGCAGTAACCAATCAGTGACTTGAGGGGCACCACATGGGTCATAACTGTTTGCTTTTGAATCTGAGCTGAATACTAAGGATCAATTGCAAACTCACTGAACAGTTACTATGTCCCATGTGGCCCTCCTTAAAGTCGCTGACTAACTCAGAGTTAAAGAGCTGAAAAGCAGAAAGTTGGATTCTGGCTATTATATTAGACATCCACTCACTCCAGCCTTTATAAATAAAAATTTTTCCTAACTAACTGTATTAGAAAAATGTTTTATTTTGCACAGCCTATCTATTTATCCAGTTTTTATTTTTATACTGAACTGTTCCTTTAAAAGAAATGTATTTATAGAAGCCTACCCTAATTCACACACATACTGCAATATACCAGCAGAGGGAATGGTTTATTTGTGTAAACCCTGTGAATTATTTATCATAAATATTATTGCAATATCCACTGTAAAGTCTTTACTCACATGATGGTGGCCGTTAAAAGGACAAGTTAAATGTTTATTATCAGAGACCCCTAAAATGTCATACAGGTCCTAAAGTATTTTAACACCAGTATTAATTTAAAATATTAGAAATCCAGAGATTCCCTGAAATGACAGAAACAGGGGAGGCGGTCTTGCTGATGCTTTCAATGCTTGTGAAGCCCCTGTTCATAAAAGAGCACTACTGGAATCTACAAAGGTAACACTAGTGACATAATTATAAAAGAGTGAAAATGCAGTTCCCTAGAATGAAACACCCTAAGTTCTATGGTATAGAATTTTAAGTGGTATATTCAGTAAGCTCAAGACAAACCCTGACCATTTAAAGGGATACTGTCATGGGGAAAACTGTTTTTTTCAAAATGCATCAGTTAATAGTGCTGTTCCAGCAGAATTCTGCATTGAAATCCATTTTGAAATCCATCATTTTGAAATCTGACAATTTGTCAATTTCCCAGCTGCCTCAAGTCATGTGACTTGTGCTCTGATAAACTTCAATTATTCTTTACTGCTGTACTGCAAGTTGGAGTGACATCACCCCCTCCCTTTTTCCACCAAGCAGCCTAACAACAGAACAATGGGAAGGTAACCAGATAACAGCTCCCTAACACAAGATAACAGCTGCCTGGTAGATCTAAGAACAGCACTCAATAGTAAAAACCCATGTCCCACTGTGTTCTATTCAGTTACATTGAGAAGGAAAAACAACAGCCTGCCAGAAAGCTGTTCCCTCCTAAAGTGCTGGTACAAGTCACATAACCAGGGGCAGCTGGGAAATTGACAAAATGTCTAGCCCCATGTCAGATTTCAAAACTGAATATAAAAAAATCTATTTGTTCTTTTGAGAATTGGATTTCAGTGCAGAAGTCTACTGGAGTAGCACTATTAACTGATGAGTTCTGAAAAAAACATGTAGTCCCATGACAGCATCCCTTTAAAGACAAAAAAGACCAAACATCATTGAATTTACTTTTTTAAATGAAATCCATACAAACCTGAATAATGTTCTGATCCATGCAAACATAAGCTGAGTTCATACCTTCTGTACAGTACACTGATTTTTGTATAATAAACATTTAACCCATCCATATGTAGAAATAGTGCTGTATATTGCTGATTACAATATGATCTAATTATAACTAATATTACATTTCAAAAGCTTAACCTCTTATCATATTGTGTTGATAAACTAAAAAGAATTATTATATTATGATTGAATACAATGGGTTAGATGGCTGGGACATTCATTATAGTGAGTATTATAATATGTAGTTTCTGCTGCTAATGATGATACCCCTCCCCTTGGAACAGAATCACACTGTAAAGGTATAGCTCAGCACATAGTAAGCTGCTTAAAATTGCACATTCATTTGTTAATGAATGTTAAAGTTTAAATGTTTTCTGTGTATATTCACAGATAACATTACAAATTCAGAATTAACCATGTATTTACCAAACCTCCATTTCCTGATTTAGTGTTATCGTTGGTTAAACATGAATGATGTGAAAATGTTATGTGTGATTCCTAAAAACAAATCCATCTGGCAGATTCATTATATTCTTGTCCTAGAGCACTGTGAATGGTAGATCAGTACATTATTACTGACAGAGAAGATCACTCACACATTCATCCATCTAAAACAAACAAAGAAGCAATAAAGCATTGCAAGCATAACAACAAAACTTAGGCTTTAAAAAGCTGCATAAGTTAACTACATAAAAATCTGCATTGATAGATGCTTAGAAAATCAAATATGCACCCTGAGATATATACTGTGGTATATACTGTGGCTGTATTAACTTACCCTTCATGCTGTTCTCTTAACTCAATTGTGTAGATGGACTGATATTGCCTTCTCTGTCCAGAATTCCTGGAGATGTATATTGTTTTAGGAGCTGGCAATCTCCATGACATTTAAGAAAACCGTGCTTGCCTGTGTGTGCCAGAATGTTGGGTACACACATGTAGGGAGAAAACTCTGAGAATGTAAAGAAAACACAAATGAAGGAGGTCCCTCACCATCAATGAAAAGTACACACCCCTAGAGCAACACACACCCATTAGCATCACATTGCACTGGGAGATTTGCAGAGCTCACATGGGGAGCTCAGTGATGGAACCATACAAGAAACTGGTACAGGTATAAGATCTGAATTAAGGAAAAATGTTTTCCTTTTTTCTCTGTAATAATAACACAGTACCTTGTACTTGATCCAAACTAACATATAGTTAAAGGGATACTGTTATGGGAAAACATTCAAAATGCATCAGTAAATAGTGTTGCTCCAGCAGACTGCACTGAAATACATTTTTCAAAAGAGCAAACAGATTTTTTTAATTCAATTTGGAAATCTGACAAGGGGCTAGCCCTTTTGTCAATTTCCCAACTCCCCTGGTCATGTGACTTATGCCATCACTTTAGGAGGGAACTGCTTTCTGGCAAGCTGTTGTTTTTCCTTCTCAATGTAACTGAAGGAGTCACAGTGGGACATGGGTTTTTACTATTGAGTGCTGTTCTTAGATCTACCAGGCAGCTGTTCTCTTGTGTTAGGGAGCTGCTATCTGGTTTATCAGAGCACAAGTCACATGACTTGGGGCAGCTGGGAAACTGACAATATATCTAGCCCCATGTCAGATTTCAAAATGAAATTTCTCTTGCTCTTTTGATAAATGGAATTCAGTGCAGAATTCTGCTGGAGCAGCACTATAAACTGATGCATATTAAAAAAAAAAAAAAAAAAATTCCCATGACAGTATCCCTTCAATCCTTATTGGAAGCAAAGCCGGACTGTTGGGGTTATTTAATGTTTACATGATTTTCTAGTAGACTTAAGGTATGAAGATCCAAATTACAAAAAGATCCATTATCCTGAAAACCATTCTGCATAACAGGTCCCATACCTAGGAAAGGTCCATAACCAAAGCAAAGGCTTTATACTAACAAAACAGAAAACAGTAATTTTTTTAGGTGCTATGCACTAGATCATTACATTGTTGCACTGCCCAGTTTAGTTCATCCTGGCTGATGTGTATCCCTCTCATTTGTTACTGAAGCATTCCTTGGTGAGAAAGCCTGTCTTTTTTGTCAATTTGAAGAGCATGGCTCTGTTGCTGATGAATTTTGTCTAAGAACATTGTCATAATGGCATCTGGTGGGCAAAATATAGTACTACATTTGCAATTCTGCCATAGACTATAACAGTTGCCATTAGAAATCACGGGGCTCCATACAACTACATTTTCAGGGCCCCCTGGGCCACGACCACTCGATACCACACAGACATCAGTCATAAAAAGTAACCCCCCCCCACACACAAATTATAAAAAGCAATTAATGGTCAGGGGCCCCTTATGAGCAGGGCTGGACTGGGCCGGCAGAAAACCAGCAAAAAACCCAGTGGGCCCTCACTGGCCCAGACACCCTGCCCTGATCTGCTGCAACCCCCCCCCCCAAACAAAAATAAGTGGTGACGAGCGCCAGACCTTATGCATTTGTGCCAGTGTTTACACACTGTGATGACTTTAGCACATGCACCACTGTTTGCGCATGCACACAGGGGCCCCCAGAGGTTTGTCCAGTTAGGCCCTGCTTATAAGTTAAAAGAAAAACTGTGGCACCAGGGATCCCATAAAAGTATTTTTTTCTTAAATTTGGTGGTCAGGGCCCCCCTATAAGTTAAAATAAATAATTGGTGACCAGGCCCCCCTATAAGTTAAAAAATTAGGGCCCCAGAGAATATTTTTTTTAAAAACATTGGTGGCAGGGGTCTATAGAGTATCAAAATAATACATTGGTGGGCAGGGGATTAAAAAAAACACACATTGGTGCTCAGTAGAATTGAACTTTTGGCTTCAGGACTTCAACTTCGCCTCCTTTCATGACTTTGTCTCTTTTCACTGCTTCAGGACATCAATCTTGGCTTTTTTTGTAACTTTGAGTCTTTTCACTTTACGGACTTTGTCTCTTTTCGCCGCTTCGGGACTTCAGGAGAGGATCTGGCGCGGTAAAGGTGGCAGTACAGCTTGGCCCCCTTCAGGCCCGGGCCAGGAGTACCCCCTGATGGCAGCCCTGTCTATGCTTTGGTAGGTTTCCGTTCTTTTCAGCAATAGTACCTAATATAGGATTAGCTAAAATCACAAACCATGGTTTATTGAGAATATACCATTGGATGCTCTTTTAGAATTCAAATTACAGTAGAACACACCTTGATGCCATTATGACTTACCCCTTACCTTCACTAACCCCTTGAGGATTATGCCCCTTTCCATGGAATCTCTTTTCTAGAACTGAACATAGTATACAAAACCATATGGTCCTTATATACTTTGTAGATCCCCAAATATACGTATCTCACAATAAAGCCATGTACAGATCTGCATATTGGCAAAACTAACCCATTGTTATATCTTGTTTCTGCAGTAAAAACATGCCATCAAATATAAACAAATGTAAAACAATGAAAGAAATGCTCCTAACAAAAACATCTTGTAGAGTCTGGATATAACACTCTCTATTCTCAGTGTTTTTAAATAGCTTTTAAAAAAGTTTAGTGTAAAAAAAAAAAACTGGGTAAATCGATAGATTGTACAAAATAAAAAATGTTTCTAATATAAAGTTGTGCTCATAAGTTTACATACCCTGGCAGAATTTATGATTTCTTAACCATTTTTTTTTTAGAGAATATGAATGATAACACAAAAACTTTTCTTTCACTCATGGTTAGTGGTTGTCTGAAGCCATTTGTCAAAAAACTGTGTTTACTCTTTTTAAATCATAATCACTACACAAACTACCCAAATGACCCTGATTAAAAGTTTACATACCCCAGTTCTTAATACCTTGTATTTCCCCCTTTACCATCAATTACAGCTTGAAGTCTTTTGTGGTAGTTGTGAATGAGGATCATTGTGATGCTGGAATGTCCAAGTACCCACTCACAGCTTCCGGGCTGATGAGTCCAAATTTGCCTCCAGTATTTTTTGATAACTTACTGCATTCATTTTGCCATCAATTCTGACCAAATTTCCTGTGCCTTTGTAGCTCACACATCCCCAAAACATCAGCGATCTACCACCATGTTTCACAGTAGGAATGGTGTACCTTTCATCATAGGCCTTGTTGACTCCTCTCCAAATGGCATATTGTAAGGGGGATACTTTGTGGCATTTGCATAGTAATGGTTTTCTTCTAGCCATGCAGCCTGTATTTCACCTGAAGTTATTTAGGATTTAAAAATAGTAAACACAGTTGTTTGACAATAAATGGCTCAGCCTACCACTTACCATGAGTGAAAGAACATTTTTTTGTGCATATTCTCTGAAAAATGGTTAAGAAATAATAAATTCTGCTAGGGTATGTAAACTTTTGAGCAACTGTAGCACCAGCTATACCACTTGAGAAAATAAAGTCATTCACGATTACAAAAGTGTTATTGATGCTAAATACATGATATTAAATACTAATAGTATGCAAACTTTTGAACAGGATCATTTCTTTCCCTTTCCTTGATTGATTATTGATCCTTTATTTAGAATTTGTTCAACAACTAATAATTGTGTAATTTTCTTAAAGGAGAAGGAAAGGTTAAAAATAAATAAGGCTTTTCAGAAAGGTCCACCTAAATATACCATTAAGCCCTCAAAGTAATGCTGCTCTGAGTCATCTGTCAAAAGAAATACATCATTTCTTTCCTTCTATTGTTTACACATGAGCTTCAGTACCAGACTTCCTGTTTTCATCTTAAACCTCCTTGCCCCGGTCGTGAGCATGGTCAGTTTGTTCCTCCCCCCCTATTTCTGCTGTAATCTGAGCACAGAGCTATAAGTGAGCAGGGAGAGACTCGGGCAGGAAGTGGTCACGCCAACTAATATGGCATCTGCTATCCCACATAAACAGAGCTTCTACAGCTGTTACTCGTGTATGGTAAAGCATTGTACAGAATATAGTCTTATAGCTTGCCCTATAGCTTTCCTTCTCATTTAAAAAATGGTTAATATCTTACAAATTTTTGCAGGGTTATGTAAACTTATGAACACAATTATAAAAGTAGCTTATTGCCAACTTAAAAATAGGCGATAAAACGTTTTTACTTAATACTTGGCTTAACGAATAAGGCTATAATAGCCTTTTCGCGTAAAAGATCTTTAATCAAAAGGGAAGCCACAAACGAGTGGATCTTTCCCCGGATATGCCACTAACAGCAGGGCTATATGGGGGGTAATCTGAACGTCCAGCCAGACAGATACCAATTGGGAAGACCAGTCGGAAGCCCCCATAAATGGGCAAATAAGCTGTCAAATTGGTCTAAACTATCAATATCGGCAACTTTGTCTTGCCTGTGTATGGCCACCTTTAGCAGCAATTTGTGTTTTTGTTTTAGCACAAGTGCTCAGGCCAGATACCCTGCCTGGTTCTAAACTAAACAGGCAAGGGACCTAAATATGTTAAAAAAATTAAAGCATTTTAAAGTAATACAAATATAATGCAGTGTTGCCATACACTGGTAAAACTGCTGTTTGCTTCAGAAACACTACTATTGTTTATATATATAAGTTGCTGTGTAGCAATGAGGGCAGATATTCAAAGGAGAATAGGCTCAAGTTACACAGCAGATAGAAGAAGCTCTGTAGAAGAACATAATGGTGTTATCTGTATCGGTTATCCACTATTTAACCAATGCCCTATAGCCTTTCGTCAATTTCCACCATTGCTACATATATATAGTAGTATTTTTGAAGCAAACAGGTCAGTTTTCCAGTGCAGGGTAACAGTACATGATATTTTCATTATTATAAACGCTTCAATGTTTTGGTCTTACTGTTCCTTTAACAGTAGTTAATTCTAGAAGGAAATAGCTTGTGGAATTGCACTTATAAAATGAGTCGGTTAGGTTCTCAAGGAAACGCATCAGAAAAAAAACTGTAAAAACTGGAAACTGTCTTTTCAAAAAAACGAATATACAGAAAATGAGATTAATATGTAAATATATCCAGAAATCTAATTCGACTTGACATCACAACTATTGTGAATGTCTACCCTACTGTATACAGCTCTTTCCAGCATTCCTGATATTCATATAGTATAATGCACTCTGGTGATTGCACTTTATTAAAAATCCACATATACAAAACATAGAACAAAGCTGAAAAAGAAAATAATTTTAAAGAAGACAAAATGAGAAAAGGAAAATAGAGTTGCAAGAAAATAGACAGGCCTACATCCATACAAAGTGGGTTTTGATTAAAAGCACGTTATTTACACAGCTTAGCATCCCTTGGTACATATACTACTAGTCAAGTGCCCTTCATTAGGCCAGTTGCATAACATATCAGTCAAAAAGAGTCATCAAAACTTTTAAATTCATATAAGGCAACCAAAAATATGAGATACTTAATTTCTATTCAAAAAACCTGAGTTGTAATAGTGATTAGTAAATTAGTAGTATAAGGCTGCTTACATGTACTAGGCTGTTTGAAAAATATGTGGATTGTGTGCTTTTAACAACCCATTAATATATGCCTGTTCTTAGTGGTGATCAACAATACAGTGAACCAATGACCTGTTTTTAGCAATGCTTCTATTAATTTATATGAAGTGCCTGTGTCATTTATTTTAAAGTGGACCCGTCACCCAGACACAAAAATCTGTATAATAAAAGCCCTTTTCAAATTAAACATGTAATCCAATTTCAAATTTTTATTAAACCATTCATAGCTGTTTTAAGCTCATTTAAAAATCTCAGCTGTCAATCAAATATTGTCTGCCACTCCTCTATGCCTTAGGCATAGAGGCGGGGCAGATAATTACTTTCACTTTCCATTCAGCACTTCCTAGATGCCACTGCTCCAGACACATTCCCCCAGTTCTCTTAACCATTTAATTGAGTAGCCAGGACATGGAGATAGACATCGGGTCCCCCATTCTGGTGCACAAACAAGATTCTGAGATGATGCAAGGTTTGCCTTAATAACAGTGTCCACAAAATGGCTCCTGCCTGCTTGCTATAATTATGAATTCCCAGACTGAAGGAAACAAGATTAAAATAATTTATATAGTGTAATTCATGTTCATTTTGCCTGACTAATGTGATAAAATATGATTTAGAATTTTTTTTGGGGTGACGGGTCCACTTTAAAGAAATTTTGTTCATGACAGAATTAGACTGATCCATTATAAATTCAGTTAAATATGAACAAGAAAACAAAAGAGCCGACATCTCTTCTAGTACTAAAACCTTCCATAAAAGTAAATAGCAGTAGAGGACAGAGTATGGCCTTATACATACAACATTGTAAAGTTTTCTTTTACAATTTGAGCAATTACTTTACAGCAACATTGTGTGTAACCTTCTTTTTGTACCGTCATCAAACAGACCATAACTGCCTTCACATATACTGCTGCTTATGGATTTCTGTTTTATCTTTCCCAACATCTCTGGTTGGATTTTCTTTGCCCAGATTTGTAACAGAAGAAGCAAAGTGCCAAACAAAACTTGAGCTCTGAATTTATTCTTTGAAGTCAAGGAATTGCTGAAGTTTTTTCTGATGCTCAGATGAGACCGGAACTGCACTGTTGGAAAATGTAAAAAAAACACTTAATCCCCTTAGATCCACTTTAATGCAGTTAAAACTCTGCTATAACTCATCTCAATCTTGAGTTAGTGCTTTTAGAAACAGCATGTAGAAATACAAGCTGCAGTTACTTACTGTAAGTGTTCGCCAAAGGTTGTGGTTATCCTGTAGATTGCTGTTTTCAGAGCGGCTCGAAGTGAAAACCTCAGTGTCTTGCAGGAAGAGTCCAGTAAACTCCCAGGGTTTCTGGCTGGTTTACTGGATGCATGGGGGAGTTTAAAATGTTTTTCCACAGCCTGGAAACATAATTAAAAAAATAACAGATTTAACAGTGCGTATAGACAATTCTGTATATGTCAGAATTGAGCCAATGGAGAGCACAGAGAGATCACATACCAGAGGGGACTATTTGCACACATAAAAATAGAATAATGCTCGAAATGCTGTATTTTGTATACTAAATATAAACAAACTTACTGTACCAGAAGCCTAATTAAACAAATGATTTATGCTTTAAAAGTTGGTCACAGAGGGCTCTTATCTTGTAACTTAAACTAAACAACTTTGCAAGACCAAGACTACGGACAAATGCTCAGTGTGGTTGGGAGGTTAAGCTTAGGGGTCGTCATCAATTGTCAAAATAGCACAAGTCAAATAATATCTTCCAGAAGCTGATACAGCAGGACTGATTAATAATCAGAATATGCATACTGCACTGCGTCTGTGGATACAAATCTCTACACAGTCGCAGGCTACTTTACAGGGAAACTAACAAAACTTCTGGAGTTCTAGGAAGTATGAAAGTATGATCGTTTCTCTGCAGAGCAGTTAGGGACCATCTGAAGTTCCCTATCCACAGCAGACAGAGCAAGTAAATGAAGGGAATTAAACTGCATACAATCAGGTTTATTATAAAAATGGTACACAATATTGAAGATAGATTTCTTTTTCATTAAAGAAAGTAAAAATGGTATTTATTTACTTTACATCCTCTTTAAGCAGCATTTTGTCATTGTAACTAATGCCAAATGTGTCCAAACACTCAGGCCTCTTGAATAGGGTATTGCAATAAAAGATGCAAAATATGCCCAAATCTAGCAACCCATAAAAGTGGTGGGCATTTGTTTTTAATCAGCTGACCAATAACTACTACTTATCGACTGCTATTTGCATCTTTCATTACATTACACCTTAAAAGTAAATAGAATATTTTCCATAACAATGTTCAAATGGCCTTGACAGAAACTTTTATTCTAACAATTATGGGCTGTAAACTTTTGAATTCAATTATGAAACAAACCTGCTGTATGTACTTTACTTTATTCTTAATATTGTAAGTCACCTGTGACTTTATACATAGAAAGATGAAGATAAGCTATTTGCATTCTCTCACCTCCTGCAAGGTAAGGAAAGTTGCAAGTACACTGGAAAGGGAAGTCTGTACTACTCCCATTCTATCTTCTGAGAAGGAAGCAGCAACAAGATGAGATAATGCTGAAAGAAGGAGAAAAGCAACACTATTTACTACTGATACATTATATTTTTTGTAGGTGAATATTGTCAAGCAGGCCAATAAGGATGCTCATCTGTAACAACAGGAACTCCATAAGATGAAAGCATACAATGGATTCACAACAGATCCCTAAACTGATTGCATGGATATTTACCTAAAAACACAATTTGGTGTACTGCAAAATAAAAAATATCTAGGACAAATATCACACCTCTGCATCAGCAGAGAAAAACTCAAAACCATCTATGCCACCATTCAGTGAATTTGAAGGGAACTCCTTCTCACTATTGGTGTATTAGTACTTGGGATTTGGTCATTTAATTTGTAAAAAAATCCATCATTTGCAAAGATCACAAAAAATCCGTCATTTGGAAAGATCACAAAAATAAGAAAATCTCTGATCAATTTGGCTGCATACACGCTTGGCCAAACTGGGTTGTTCTGATTGTTTGGATCTTGGGCAAACCTGTCAAGAGAGGTCCTCATCTAGGGGTTAATGCAGTCTTTGATTGGATACTTGCCAGAATTACTTGGAAAAGCCATTGGGCAGTTTATAGCGCCATGTACAACATGTTATTACTTGCAACTCACCTTCCAGTGCCCAAATATGGATCTGTGCATCTGCAAATACATCCTGACTAGAAGCCTCGGGATGCTATTAAGAAAATAAAAAAACTTGGTTATACAAACATATAACAAATTGCAAAGAATAATTAACCTACAACATCTGAACTCAGATATGTATTTCCGAGACAATTTACAACTGGTCTTCATTAATTATGGCTTTTGGATTATTTAACTATTTGTTCAGCAGCTCTACAGTTTGGGATTTCAGCAACTATCTGGTTGCTAGGTTGCTAACAACCAGATGTAAATGAAACATTTAAAGATATATAGCAGAGAGCTTGAATAGAAAGATACATCATAAAAAGATTACAATAAAAGTGTAGCCTCACAGAGAAAAAGGTTTTTGGCTGCCCAGGTCTGTGAGACTAACACTATAACACTAACAATGTATTAATGCTTACCTTACTAAACAAGTACATAATAAGACCTCTCTTTGACAAGAAGTTCTTGATCTAGGAGAAAAACAGGAAAAGTTACCTCCTAAGTAAAAGAGCTTCTGCTGATGAAATATAATTACAAACATTCTCTTTATAGGTTTAAAAGTAAACCCAACATACTGAAATAAACACATATGATTTATAATACATCCCTGAATAGACTTACTTGATCAAGCTTATGTTGGAACCACGTATTGAGTATTCCCTGTTTTGCACCATTACACACAGGCCTATGCATTATCGGGGAAACATCAGAGGCATTTTTCTGAACATCTGAAAGTTACAGTTCAAATATCTGTCAAATTTCTCTCAATACAGAGAAGAGAAGAATGACGCTGCTTACTGCTGTTTTAATTACAAATCTCACCAGAATCTGAAGTCCACAGCTTAGCACCCCTTCTCATGACGTGGAGACTTTGGACAGAGCCATGCAATGGAGTATTTGGGTCAAGGGATTCAGACACTCCATGAGTTGTGAATGGGCTTCCAGTGTCCAATGAGGATTTTAGAGATGTGGTCTTTAGTAGAGAGGGGATACCTATTCTAGGAATGGTACTTAAGTTCTGAGTTTGCTCAGCAGAGTCTTCAATAAGAGATGCACCTGAAATCACAACAAATTTACGGACAACTACATTAAGGAAGAATTTATATTATACATATATATACATATATATATATATATATATATATATATATATATATATATATATATATATATATATATATATATATATATATATATATATATTCTCCAAAAGAACCAGCAACATCAGGATATTTTTTTCAAAACAAAAAAGGTGTTTATTGAAGTGTGTTCCACACACTTTTGGAGAATATATGAATGGATTTAACCGTGCAGCAGGGGTGAAAACCGAGAGGCGGAGTGCCACCCAGCATTACTGTTACACACACAGTTTACATACCCTAGCAGAATTTATTATTTCTTATATTTCCTAACCATTTTTCAAAGAATATGAACATAGAAACCTTTCTTTCACTCATGGTTAGTGGTTGGCTGAAGCCATTTATTGTCAAACAACGGTGTTTACTCTTTTTAAATCATAATCACTACATAAAATGACCCTGATGAACAGTTTACATACCCGGGTGATTTGGCCTGATAACATGACACAAACGGGTTAGAATGGCTATTAAAGGTAACCATCTTCACCTCTGATTTGTTTACTTGTAATTAGTGAGTGTTTATAAAAGATCAATGACTTTATGGACTCCTGACAGACCCTTGCATCTTTCATCCAGTGCTGCACTGATGTTTTTTGGATTCTAAGTAATGGGGAAAGCAAAAGAATTGTCAAAGGATCTGTGGGAAAAGGTAGTTAAACTCCATAAAACAGGAAAGGGATATAAGAAAATATCAAAGGAATTGAGAATACCAGTTAGCAGTGTTAAAAATCTAATTAAGAAAAGAATTAGGGGTTCTGTTGAAACAAAAAAAAATTTCAGCCACAACTGCCAGAAAAATTGTTCGGGATGCAAGGAAAAGCCCCCCAAATAACTTCAAGTGAAATACAAGACTTTCTGAAAAAATGTTATGTGGCTGTTTCAATATGCACAATAAGGAGGCACTTGTGGAGTTGCCAGAAGAAAACCATTACTACGCAAATGCCACAAAGTATTCCACTTACAATATGCCAAACAGCACAAAGACAAGCCTCAAACCTTCTGGCACAAAGTCATTTGGAGAGATGAGACTAAAATTTTACTTTTTGGCCAGAGCCATAAACACTACATTTGGAGAAGAGTCAACAAGGCCTATGATGAAAGGTACACCATTCCTACTGTGATACATGGTGGTGGATTGCTGATGTTTTGGGGATGTGAGAGCTACAAAGGCACAGGAGATTTGGTCAGAATTGATGGCAAAATGAATGCATATCTACGCATGGGACGTACTTGGACATTCCAACATGACAATGATGCAAAACACATGGCCAAGTCAACCTGTCGTTGGCTATAGCAAAATAAAGTGAAGGTTCTGGAGTGGCCATCTCAGTCTCCTGACCTCAATATCATTGAGCGACTCTGGGGAGACCTCAAACGAGCAGTTCATGCAAGACAGCCCAAGAATTTACGGGAACTGGAGGCTTTTTGCCAGGAAGAATGGGCAGCTTTACATCTGAGAAGATAAAGAGCCTCATCCACAACTACCATAAAAGACTTCAAGCTGTCATTGATGTTAAAGGGGGCAATTGGGTAGTTTGTGTAGTGATTATGATTTAAAAAACACAGTTGTCTGACAATAAATGGCTTCAGCCAACCACTAACCATGAATGAATGAAAGAAATGTTTTTGTGTTATCACCCAGTTGCATGGCTAAAGCTTTTCAAATATTTTCTAAAAGGAACCAGCAACACTGGGATATATGCAAAACAAAAAATTTATATTTAGTGAAGCCAGCGTAACATTTCGGTCCCCACTGGTGCAAAGGAAAACAGTTTTCCATAGTATTACAAAGGGTTAAACAGTAATAGAGCATATAAAAGGCCAAAAGTCAATGGGAAGTCGTGTAAAGTGAGTCAGGCAAAAAGGTATATGTGGGGAAAAAAAAACAATGCTTTATATCAAATCATCATAATACAAAGTTACCATATAGCGAATAACAACCCAAATTCCAATGTCAGCAACGTTCAAAGCAGACATTTTGGCAATAGCAAAAATAACTCTTCGGCTGATTGATTTTTTCATTATAAAATATATTCAAATTGGCTTTTGGAAGGTAGATCAAGGGACTACCTGAGATTTAAAGGACTTACAATAACACTCATTACCCCCTACTATACTAAGCATTTTGGAGATGGCAGTGGCCTTAAGTACCAGAGGAGCTTGATGACTTCCTAATCTGCTTAGGGGAGGATGGAACCCTCATTCGTCCATTATTTGCAGCAGCTTCCTGATGAGCAATTAATCTGGATGTCAAACTGCTTAGTAAGTGCAAACATTCTTTGGATATTGAGATCCAGTTGTGGGGATGCCCACCTATATAAGAATGACACAAAGATTTAGAAGATAGCAAAAACAAGAACATGCAGAAAAATATGCGTATCTCACTGCCCCATAAACTATTTTGATTACATATCAATATGATACCTGGCTGGCTCAGACTAAACACTTCCTGTCTTCTAGATGGTGAATACCGAGAGAGCAACACAAGGTCTTGCATGGCCAAATACTAAATAAGACAATAAAAAAAATTATCAACATGGAGAGATTTTATTGGACAATAGTGTTACAAAAATGCAATTAAAGAACAAACAAACACAATTTTTTGCTTTGTACCTTTACAAGTGGAAGTGTGTTACTATTTAAAATGAATGGAAGGCATTTTTCTGCTTCCTCTGCAAAGGAAGTCTGTACAGGGAAAATACGGGCCTGAAAGAAGACAGTTAAATGTTATAAGCACTGGTCACAAATACCTTCCAAATGTATAAAATCAGGTACGTACTACAAATGCCCTGGATCCATAACAGAGATTTTATGTCTAGCGATACCACAGATGCATTAAAGGTCTTATTAAAGGGTTTATTCATATATAAACAACCGAGGAATACATTTTATTTACATGTAACAATATTTACATATTAACTGCACCCCCTTTTGCAAAATACAAGTTTAGTCACCAATGAGTTTCATAACTATATAAAATGTTTTTACGGAGGCCATGAAATTCTAAAATCCTCATATTTTACAGCAAAAGGTAATTTTTATTTTAATATGACACAAATGACATCACTTATCAGTATAACCGATGTAATCACTAAGCACCGTTTAAAAGAATAAAATAGACAGGATATTCATGATCCCCATAGTTATGCACCAACACAGAGCTGAGAGGAGAATGCCTTTAAAATGCCTAACACATTTTTCAGGCCAATATCTGCTCAGCTCTGTGTAGCCACACACAGACAGAAACTGTACTTTTAAAAGCAGATACAGGAAGCAACAATTCCAGAGCATCCAATTTTCTCCGCCTTAATATTCATCAGGTGGAAAGAAGCAGGCAATACACTAGTGTTATGTGATCTACCATCCAGTACCTGGAATCATACACATGCATTTGTAATCTTCCAGAAGCACTAAAATAATTTGACTATGAATTACTTACCTCTGTTGTATAAATTCTGAAGAGAATCCAGACCATGTACCAAGTAACAAGCAGAAAAGTGCCAGAAAGCCATATCTGATAAAATAATGACACATTCAGAAGTCCCCTTAATGTGTCAAGTGAGGGCTGCTGCCTACATAGAAGCAAAGAGAAACATAATGACCTTATAAATACATAATATTCTGAAATGTTTAGAACAGATATGGCACTATGCAAACTATGAAAAATACCTGTCCATGTGAAGGTTTAGTGCCGTTTGAGTCCATGTTCGTGGAATGTTGCCTTAAAAAAAAAATAAAAAAATTTGGCACTAAGGTCTTCCTAGTACATACTCGAAAGTGTGAAAGTATAACTTTTTTAAGGGGGTATTTTACCTTAAAATTTACCTTCCAAAGAAGGTATGTTCTACAAGGCTACAAGGTTACAATTGTGTTGTTATTGTTTACCACTTTTTTTTTTTTTTTTTTTTTAAATTCAGGCCTTCCTTTATCCATCTTCCAGTCTCTCATTCAAATTACTGACTGTTTTTGTACTAACGTAGAACAGATCCTAGCAACCAGAAAAAAATTACCAGTTGCAAATGGTCTCACAATGTCACTGCCATATTAAAAGTAAATTCAAAGCAAGTGTTTTGTGTATTGAGTAAGAACTTCTATTACCTCAGAAAATAAGACACAGTCTGTAGTTCATGCAGATATCATAAATAATGGAAGCATATTTATAGTTAATATGTCCCAGCAACAAAACTCAAGAAAATGTTTTGCCATTGTGGGTGCTAAGAATTGATGCAGGAAAAACAAATTGCATAGGTTGG
The DNA here is from genome assembly GCA_024363595.1 of Xenopus borealis. Classification (NCBI taxonomy): domain Eukaryota; kingdom Metazoa; phylum Chordata; class Amphibia; order Anura; family Pipidae; genus Xenopus; species Xenopus borealis. The sequence continues at coordinate 77,471,636 of CM044438.1, forward strand.
AAAATATCTTTTTATATATTCTCACAAGATCTGAATGATTATCATAACCACAGTAGCAAAGAAGTTGGTTTTGCCATGATGAAACACCACAATCTGCTGATTTCTGCTACACTGTTTTTAAAAAAGTCAAAGCCACCGGGGCAGAGAAAAGAAGCTAAGCAACCACTCATAAGCCAAATTCAATATGAAAGAATTAAAAATAGCTGTCAATTGAAAATATTTTAAAGTCATGTTAAGTAACTTTCCAATAACCACAGCACACTTATAAATGTAATTGCAAATAGAAGTAGGGATATTAAAGATTGATTTTCATGTCTCCACTCATAATTCCTTATGTGAGCAGTAAAACATTTAATTTCTGTTTTTTTCAACAGCGCTGTATTTAGCATGAGGTATGTGAATATCGCCTGTTTTCAGATGGCTTTACAAAGCACGTCTTGCATTGTGGTGGGCTCTTTGGCTCCTTTTAGCCCTTCTCACCCTAGCCAGTTTGTTTTCACTGCTAAGCATTATCCGTCTGGCTATCTGCATTCTCAATAAAACTGGTTATTACCCCTGAAACAATACAGCTGAAGCCAGATGATTAAAAGTCTAGAAGGGACAAACTTCTACTAATTTGTTTTAAGAGTAAGACCCAGAGAACAGAAAGGGATAAAAAAAAAATCTAATAACATTTACAACAATAATAAAACGCACTTAAAATGTTAAATTACTGTAAACTGGAACGTTGTGTATGATAACACTTTCTTCATAATACAAGAAAATTGTTTTTGGTGGAGAAACCCTTTCACAAACTCTCTCTATGCAAATACAAAGCTTTTTAAATTATCAAAACCTAACCCACATTACTAAGCATCATGTGGTTTTGGGCACAATTTCAGACTTTGTCAATTACAGTGAAATGTGCAAGACATACCAAGGAAAAAGTAGAGAATGGTGTAGTTGCGAATGAAGTACAGAGACTGGAAACCACTCTGTTTAATAATAAGTGGTAGACATCTTCTAAACTGCAGGTACTGGTATTGCTTTAAAAAAAATATATGGATTAATAATCAGAAAAGATAGACAATTTCTAGAAATCTGTATAGCCACAACATACTCAGACTAAAAAGATCTATAAATTATAAAAAATACTTTTCACAGGATTCTCACAGCAAACAACACTATGGGGCAGATTAACGAACAATAGAATTTCTATTTCTTCAACAAATCAAGTGTAAAAACCATGAAAACCTCTAATACAAAGATTCTCCAGGTAAAAGTTGTTGGAAGTCTTATAAAATTCAATGTGAGGTGTGGTGATCTTACTGTAGCATTTTTAATCAATTCAGATATTTAGGTTACCAAGGGTACTGAGGTTTCTGGTACCAATTTTAATTTTTAGAGGTTTGTTTAGCTCATTGTTCAGCATATTTTTTCCTTTTTATTTGGATGTTTTGACATTTGTGGTTTGAGAGAAAGAAGATTTAATTGTGGTTTAAAAAAATCTATAAAATCACTAAAATCTGATATCTGAATGTTGATAAATAAGCCTAATTATAATCTAATTATCAGCTATCAGCTATCCCTGAAAATTACACCGACTGCGAAAAGGAGAAAGCCAGGTTGAATTAAAAACATGTGACACTTAAGAGGATAAAAGCTACAGAAAAACTAAAATCAACTGCAGACTGACTAATACATCCATACCATCTTTAGAGAATTATCATTTTTTTGCATTTCCTAAACTTAGCAAAACGGATATGCTTACCTGTATAGATGGAAAGGACAAGTAGTTCATGTTGTGAACAAAATACTGGAGGCTGTAACTAAAGCCAAAGAATGCACCACACAGCAACTGGAACAGATGGCTCTCATTGAGGCAATGAGAAGACTTGTCTGCTTCATCCTCACTAAAGCAACATGTTTTAAATAACAGAATAGGAAGAAAAAGATTGATTAAAATAATTAATTAAAAAACATGTATCCTTCAAGAATTTCTAGCCAATATTTTTTCTATTAAATGTAAACCTTATTGTTTCATGATAATCTTAAGGCCATTAAACAAACTAACATGTTGTGACTAGACAACAGTACTGTCTTGCAATAACGTACTGAAAAAAGGCAAATAAGTACAAAGGCACCCGATAGCCTTCAAATGCTTCGCCAATTGATGTGGTATTTGAGGAGGGCATAAACTATACAAAAAGACAGTGACGTGACTTGCACCTTGTACGTTAGAAGTGCCCTTTAAATAAATATGGCACTGTGGAAACTTGCATTAAAGGGGTCCTGTCATGGGAAAACATGTTTTTTTTTTCAAAACACATCAGTTAATAGTGCTGCTCCAGTAGACCTCTGCACTGAAATACATTTCTCAAAAGAGCAAACAGATTTTTTTATATTCAGTTTTGAAATCTGACATGGGGCTAGACATTTTGTCAATTTCACAGCTGCCCCTGGTCATGTGACTTTTGCCAGCACTTTAGGAGGGAACTGCTTTCTATAATGTAACTGAATAGAACACAGTGGGACAAGGGTTTTTACTATTGAGTGCTGTTCTTAGATCTACCAGGCAGCTGTTATCTTGTGTTTGGAGCTGTTATCTGGTTACCTTCCCATTGTTCTGCTGTTAGGGGGGGAAAATGGTGGGGTGAATCACTCCAACTTGTTATACAGCAGTAAAGAGTGATTGAAGTTTAACAGAGCACAAGTCACATGACTTGAGGCAGGTGGGGACAATATGTCTAGCCCCATGTCATATTTCAAAATTAAATATTAAAAAATCTGTTTGCTCTTTTGAGAAATGGATTTCAATGCTGAATTCTGCTGGAGCAGCACAAGTGATGCCTTTTGAAAAAAAAATATTTTTTTTCCCTTGACAGTATCCCTTTAACATCTTATTTCTGCAAAGCTTAGTAGGTTTCTTTGTAACAGATCATGCCCTCTACTGTAAATCTGGTGCCTGCACATAAAATCTGTCACACTGCTGTCCAGTGGAAATATCCAATTAGAGCAATCAATAAATGCTGTTGTTTTAATTATTTACTTAGGGTCAGGAAGAGCTGTGTATGCCGGATGGGGTGGGTTTGCCTAGACACAGCTAGGTCTCAACTTAATTTTTTTTTCTATCACACCTTGGTAAGAAGTCAACATAGGCAGTTGTTTTAAAAATTATCTAAAATATGAACGCAGAGAATCTGGATTCAATTAGGTCTTCAAACTTTACAGAAGTGCCAAGGAATGTAGCAGAATGTATTAGTAAACATTATACAGAATAATAATAATCAAGTATTAGTGTCCCTTTAACATTTATAGTTGACCTTAAAATACTGCCAGCTTTTTCCGTTAGTATTTTTCCCATTTAATCAGAATGCCTTTCCTGTATAACTGTATGCATATATATTTTTCTAGATCAACATATACCCAGGACTATATATATTTACAGACAAGAATTTAAAGACAGAGGAATTACTGCAACAAGTAAACATATCAAACAACAAATATTACTAGGGGATGTGTTATTGCTTATTGAGTCATTCTAAACTAATTGCAGCAGAACAATACTATTGATATATCTATAACAAATTGATAATGCCATTCCACTGTATTATAATACCCTGACCTTGCAAAACAGCAACGATAAGTATTGGATCTTTTATCTGGACTTCTAGGGACCTGGGGTTTTCCGTTAATGGGGAACACAATAATATAAGGCTACTGAAAAAAAAATTCTTAATTTATGGTTAATATTTATGTTAAGTATTAAAAAGAGTGAGATTCTCTTATTCTTTATAGCGTAAAATTTTATCAGTCAAAAATAAAGAACTGTATGATGTAAAAGTGACAGTATGACAAACAATACAGCTCCATACTGGTACTTCAAAACCACAGGATAAAATCAAAACTATTAAATTAGTTTGTCTAATTTTAGTTAAAGAATATCACCTGACCTTGGTAGTAAAGTGCAGGAAGCAACTAGAAGCTGATATTTCCCTTTACTCATGACCGCACAGCACCATGAGGCCATCACCCCCATGGCAACATGAGCTAAAGAGTGCAGGATACGATGTGGAAGGAGAATGTTTCCAATGAGGGCCAGCCGAGAGCATGGAGTAGAAGGCACCACTGAAAAACAGAAATGTGTGGTCATACTGTGAAAAAGGATGTTCTTTTGTTTCAGCTTCAAAGGAGAACTAAAGCTTAACTAAAGAAGTAGGCTAGAAGTGCTGCACATTATGTTTTAGGCTTCTTTACCAGCCCAAGGCAACCCCAACCTTTTAACAGGAAAGATCTGTGCCTCCAACGATTCCCCAGTATCTCCCCATCTTCTCTTCTGCTGATTCACTGCACATGCTCTGTGCTGCTGTCAGTTACTCAGCTTAGGGGCCAACTCAAAATATACAGTACACATAGAATGTAAATGTCACAATACAAGGCTGATTAGTCATGTCCCTTATAATTACTACATGGCAGCACAGAAACCAATGCAACTAGCATCTGCATTTATTCATCAGTCCTGTATATCATTTCATTGTCAAACCTCCCTATTAGAACCTACAGTTATATTATTATAGACTAATATTAATATTTCCAATTAATATTGATATTGTCCATAATAATATCTTACAATATTACAGGCCAACCTCATTTTCTGCTTGATTATTTGCGACTACTCCTAAGCTTTGCTTCTCAACAGCTGCTCAGAGCCCACTGAGCATGTGAGTGTCACAGTCACTTTCCAAGATGGTGACCCCCTGTGACAAGTTTGAAGTCCTGGATCATTGCTGCTATTGACAAGCTGAAACTTTAGGTTGGCACAACAAGTTCAGCATATAAAAAGGAGATTTTGTGATACTCACCGTTAAATCTCTTTCTCTTCAGTCGCTTGGGGGACACAGGGACAGTGGGGACGTACCAAAGCTGTCCCCTGGAAAAACAAGGGCGGGAAGTAGAGGCTTATGTGGAACTAGCCACCGCAGCCTGAAGAACCTTCCGCCCATAGCGGATGTCAGATGCCGCAAAGGTGTCAAACTGGTAAAATTTGACAAAAGTATGAATGGATGTCCACGTTGCAGCCCTACACAATTGCTCTGCTGAGGCTTGATTGCGGAGAGCCCAGGATGCACTCATTCCCCTGGTAGAGTGGGCTCTGATTGTGCCTGGGGGAAACTTACCCTGTGCTGAATAAGATTTCTGTATGGCCTGTCGTATCCATCGGGAAATTGTGGTTTTATTGGCCGATGTTCCCTTGAGAGGACCTGAGGGAATAATAAACAAAGAGTCCGACTTGCGGATGTCCTCTACCCGGTGCAGATAGAATTTTAGTGCTCGCACGGGGTCGAGGGTGTGTAATGCTGCTTCCTTCGCGTTTGCGGGAGAAGAGCAGAAGGTAGGGATAGTGATTTCCTGGTTAAGGTGGAAGCTAGAGACCACCTTTGGAAGGAAGGATGGTGGAGTACGGAGCACTGCTCTGTCTCTGTAGAAGGTCAGCCAGGGGGACCTACATGATAAGGCAGAGATCTCAGACACTCTACGCGCGGAGGCGATGGCCACTAGGAACACCACCTTCCATGTGAGCCACTGAAGGGGGATGGAATCCATGGGTTCAAAGGGAGTGCGCTGTAAGGCGTTTAGGACTAGGGTTAAGTCCCACTTTGGCATAGGTGCGCGTATCGGGGGTTTTATGTGGGCTACTCCTTGTAGGAAGGTTTTTACGTCTGCAAGAAGAGCTAGACGTCTTTGGAAAAGAATGGAGAGGGCCGAAACCTGAGATTTTAGAGACCCTAGGGACATGCCTAGTCCCAGGCCCTCCTGTAGGAAGGCTAGCAGATTAGGAATGGAAAACCTGAGGGGGTTCTTTCCTTGACGATGGCACCACGAATGGTAAGTGGCCCAGACCCGATGGTACGTCTTAGCAGACACTGGTTTGCGGGCTGCGCGCATGGTAGAAATGACATCTTCAGAGAACCCCTTTTGTCTTAGGATTGCGGTCTCAGTAGCCACGCCGTCAAACTGAGATTTTCCGGACACGGATGCAGGATTGGTCCTTGCGAGAGGAGATCCGGGATGATGGGCAGAGTCCACGGTTCTTCCACCGAAAGATTCACTAGGTCTGAAAACCACGATCGACGAGGCCATCTTGGTGCTATGAGTATGAGCGTGGTGTTTTCTCCTTGGAGCTTCTTGATCGTTCGTGGGACGAGTGGAAGGGGCGGGAAGGCGTAAGCGAGGCAGAATTCCCAGGGAGAGGTTAGAGCATCTGCTGCAATTGCCAAGGGATCTCTGGACCTTGCGAAGAACTGCGGGACCTTTCGGTTGTGGCGTGACGCCATGAGGTCGACCTCTGGCATCCCCCATCTGTGCGTTATCCTCTGGAATATACTGTCCTTTAGGGACCACTCGCCGGGATCTAGGGACTGTCTGCTTAGATAATCCGCTTCCCAGTTTAGGAGTCCTGGAATGAAAATGGCTGACAGTTGGGCCTGGTGGTTTTCCGCCCATTGGAAGATGTGAGACACCTCCCTTAGGGCATTTCTGCTTCTTGTGCCCCCCTGATGGTTTATGTACGCCACTGCAGTGGCGTTGTCGGAATGGATTCTTACTGCTTGTCCCGCTAGTTCGTTTTGCCAGTGCTGAAGAGCGAGTCGAATTGCTCTTATTTCGAGGAGGTTGATGTGAAGGCGCTGTTCCATCAGAGACCAGCGACCTTGAGCCGACTGACCTTCCATCATCGCTCCCCATCCCGAGAGGCTTGCGTCTGTGGTGACCAGTCGCCATTTCGGTTCCCCCAAGGGTCTGCCCTTGGTGAGGTGGCTGGCCTTTGTCCACCAGAGGAGAGAGGTCCGAGTCCTGAGAGACAGACGAAATTCCTGAAGCAGGGACTTGCGATTCCACGCTGCAAGGATGTTCCACTGCAGCTCCCTGAGATGATGTTGGGCAAAGGGTACGGCCTCTATGGTGGAGACCATTACTCCCAATACCTTCATGTAGAATCTCACTGTGTGGGATGGCTTCGACAGAAGGAAGCGCACTAGGTGTTGTAGATGGTGGATTTTTTCCCTGGGAAGGGATATAGTCTGAGTCTGAGTGTTGAATAACATCCCGAGAAAACTCATGGACTAATGAGGGGTTAGCGAGGACTTGTCCAGATTGATGAGCCAACCTAGTTCCCGTAGTTGGGTCATGGTGAACGATAGCGCTTGTTGAGCCTCTGCGTGTGAAGATGCCTTGATGAGGATGTCGTCCAAGTAAGGGGTTATGGAGATCCCCCTTGAGCGGATAGTCGCAACGGCTACCGCCATGATTTTGGTGAAGACACGCGGAGCCGAGGTTAGACCGAAGGGAAGGGCTCTGAATTGAAAGTGAAAATTCTGGAAGGCAAATCGTAAAAATCTCTGATGGGGAGGGAAAATGGGAATGTGAAGATAAGCGTCCTTTATGTCTAGGGACGCTAAGAACTGGTTCGGAGACATGGCAGCTTTTACGGATCTGAGGGACTCCATCTTGAATCTCCTGGGACGGATAAAAGTGTTTAGTTCCTTTAAGTCCAGAATTGGGCGAACGGACCCATCCTTTTTGGGGACCACA
>CM044438.1:77483763-77518992 GCA_024363595.1 Xenopus borealis
AGGCATCTCTGGTAGATGCGGACTGAAGGCAAAACACACAGTGTGGATGCCCAGTCCCTCGATTGTAGTTTCCATATGAACAAATAATAAAAATAATAAAAAATATTTTGGCTCCAGGCAGGAGCCACGCGTCCTAACCTCCTGAGGACACAATAAAAACTGGGGATCTTTCCTATAGAGGAGGGGTATAGCAGGAGGAGGAGGGATTAAGTTCTTTAATTGTATTGTGTCCTGCCTCCTAGTGGTGCAAGCTATACCCACTGTCCCTGTGTCCCCCAAGCAGACCTGGAGAAATATGGCGTTTGTAGCATATTCATTTTTTAGAGTTTAGTTCTCCTTTAAAAGAGCTGTATACATGTTTTTTTTTTTAACAGCAGCAATATAAATACAACTGAAAATGTATTCTGTGTATTCTTTTAATTTTAAAACATCCCTTTTTTATTATTATTTTTTTTTTTTAAAAAGAGATCAGTGTTTTGCATTGTCTATTCCTTTCCATCATTATGTTTTCAGCTGAGTTAAACATCCCCGCCTCATTGTCCACATTTAAGCCCTTTATACACAATGGTATATCTGTGCACTGGTAATTCAATTAACCAAGTTCTCATACTTTCACAACTGCTTGCAAGAACAAGGACACTAGGACAAGCTAAACTAGTATAACTGTCCCTCTTTCTTAATTAAAACAACAGGAAAAAAGTATGTTCAGTACAATTTATTAGAGATATGTTGAACAATGGGATAATACTGCCCTTTAAGAATAGCATTCCAATTACTTTCCATAGCATGAAATACTGGCTAGGACTATTGCTCTGTGAGACTGTAATTTCGTTGTTATATTTTTAATATTTTGCTTTCCATCAGGGCCCTCTCCTAAGCATATTCCAGTCTCTCATTCAAATCACTGAATGGCTGCTTTCGTAAATAAGATTGCTGATTGGAAATACCAAACTGGAGAGGTACTGAACAAAAAGCCAAAAAAAAAAAAAAAAAAAAAAAAAAAAAAAAAAAAAAAAAAAAAAAAACACAAACAAATACAATGAAGGACAAATGCAAATAATATCAATAACTACAGCATACATCTACAAAATGTAATTTAAAGGTAATCAGGCCTAAAAATGATCAAAGGTTAGAGTTGAAGAACTCCATTGAAGTTATAAAGCAAAATACTATTGTCCAGCTCACCTGTGTAATACTCCATAAGGAAAGTACATTGCAGTCCCAAGATGGCACATATCAGTAATAGACAGAATATTGTGTAACTACTGGTAAGGTCGCTGATAGAATCTGAACAACACAGAAACAAGTCACAGTTCAATAAGAAAAATATATATGTAACAGCAAGTGCACACATTCCATTACAGATGCATATTTAATGGCTGTGCATAATAACAACAAATAAAATAAACAAGATACCAAATATTTAAAACATTTAGAGCATTGTAAGATGAACTGTATTTACACATAAGGAAAATAAGATTTGCCTTCTAAATTCTAGAACTCTTACTACTTTAACAGAAGGATAGCCATTGTGATTTTTATAGTTTGTAATTCCCAATGCAATAAAAAAATTTAATGGTGGCCACAGATGTGCAGATTACGTGCAATATCAGACAAACGATCGGACGTCCCCATCTCCCGAACTGCCACAAACATTCAGTTTAAATAAAGTAATAAAAGAGCAGATCAGCATGCCACACATGATTTGAAAATCGTACGAATCGAGGATTCGTATGATCAGATCTTTGCATCTATGGCCAGATTAAGCATTGCGACATGCACATTTTATGTTTATTTGTGTGCAAAGTTGTTCTCTTTGCAAATTGTATTGCATTTCCCACTATATTACCAAAAGTATCCGGACACCTACCTGTCCAACAGCTGATTCTTAAATCAAGGGTATTAATATAAAGTTGGCTGTGTAAAAATTTTAATAACTAAACCACAGAGAAAAGTTCTGTCAACATTGTGCAAGCAGTGCGACTATTCTCACTCCCCTGTCACATGTACCTTACCTATAACAACATTCTAAAATGTATCTTTACAGTCTACTCTGCAACAATCTTTTCTGGCTATTTTCACAGTTGAGTCAGTTGTGGATTTTAGTGCTTTTAACTTGTGTTTAACTTAGTTTGAGGTTAAACACAAGCTTAAAGAGATACTGACACCTGAAATTAAACAATTTTTTAACATCTATTATAATATTGGCTTTGAAAGCTACTTCTAACTTTGCCATGTATTTGCATGATTACCTGTATGAGGGGGCTGCCATATTTGTGCAGCAGGAGTCCGTTAGCATTAGAAACTGTAACTGAGATGGGACAGCCAGGTTGGCAAAGTCAGAGTGTCAGATTTAGGGACTTCAACTAACAATTATATACAAAAACAAACCTCTCAGCAAAAAATTATCAACATGACCTATAGGTAACATTTAATGTACATTCATATATTAACATTCATTGTTTAGTGTCAGTATCACTTTAAAGCACTAAAATCCACAACTCACTTAACTGTGAAAAACGCCAAAAAAATGTACCAGAGTAGACTGTTAAGATATATTTTAGAATGTTGCTTTATGTGAGATACACGTGAGAGGGGAGTGAGAATACAGTCAGTATAGAGAGACACAACCATGTATATTAACCACAACTTTTATTTTATTTACCCCACCAAATCTAGACTATAAACTGAATTAAATAAATGGTTACACTCCCCGAATGCAAATCAATAAAACCACTATAAATCACAAAACTCACTATACCTTGTAACCATATAGCTGACTATTGTTTGCCATTATTTGTGAGTGCTCTTGGGGGTGTCTCAAGACACACTCCTTCAATGAGCACCTGTCACTCAACAAAGCCTGCATGTCCTGAAATAAAGCATACTGGGTTTATTTAATGTTTAAATTATTTTGTAGTCGACTAAAGGTATGAAGATCCAAATTACGGAAAGATCGAAAATGGAAAGATCCCTTTAATGAAAAAACCCCAGGTTCTAAGCATTCTGGATAACAGATCCCATACCTGTATCAGTAAAGACACTCTGTACTGTATGTGAGGGAATATGCAATAAAAAGGTTCTTCTGCGAGGATGCACATGTAAACACAACATGAAATAACCCATATGTACATATATGTTGATAAAAAATTCCATGCAAATGGAAATGTAATGTTCAGTTTTCACTCTGCTATGAAATACTGCAAAATATGTTGGCACTAAATAAATACATGTTAATAAACAATAATAATAAAATGAGTCTCAAACACAATATGGCACTTATATGACAGTTTCACCCACTGTAAATGACAGCACTTTTATAACCCCTCTGAATTGTGTCCATACGTTAGCCTCCCATTTAGACTGTAAGCCCCACGGGGTAGGGTCCTTCATCCTTTTGTCTCCTTGACACTGTGTAATTGTATTTTATATTTATGTGAATTGTATTTATAATAATGAACTTATTGTTACTTATTAATGCAGTGAACCCTTGTTTGTTATACTAATTTATTGTTGCTGTACAGTGCTTTGCCCTTAAGGAGTGCTATAAAAATATATATACATACATATTTGCGTGTGTTTGGCAACTTAAATGTCTTTATGTAATCATTATTTTGAAAAGTTACCTGTAAGCCACTGTATGGGATGTAAAACTTGTATCCGACTAAGGACAATAAAGAGAGCGCAGCACACAGGCATAAGTATCACTGACCAAGCATAGCTGGAGGCCACTCTCCATTTGAGAACCTGCAAAAAATGCCTTTAATAATCAAGGCTCAGATACATTTGCCATTACAACTGATACTCACGCAAACTTATGAAAGCTTCAGTGAACTAAATGACAAGCTTGTGCTTGGGGCAGCTCTATGACAATTAACGGGAAATGTCACTAGTTATAGCACTTATTTCTTTATTAATTTAGTTTAGAGGTGATGCTGTTTCTGAATTATTGGCGTTTCCTAAAAGCAGTATGGACTGGGTTAAGGTTTACATAACAGTCCGCATACTCAGGAGAACAAAGGGCACACGTGCTGTAATTCTTATTCAAGCCAATATGACTTTTATAAAGTTACCTGTCTCTCTCCTAGCATTGTTAAGTCGCTGCCGCTTCTCCCATTCAAAATCCCTGTGCGACAAAAGTGAGCAAGGGCCCCGCTGAAGGCTGTCCAGTCATTGCCTGTCAGAAACGCGCACGGAAAAGTACCGCGAGGCTGCCTTTGGCTTGCCTGATTCAAAATCCTCAGCTTTCTGGTTGAATTCTCCAGTGAGTGCTGTGGGAAGTGCTGGGTGCAGCAATTATCCAGTGTTCAAAATCCTAATAACAATCACTTCTGAATGTATGAACTATGAAATTACAGTAAAGATTTAATTCACAATATGTTAAAAAAATACTTCCTCCATGGTACTTTTTTTACACACGAGTTCTCATGGAGTAAAATATAACACATCTTGAATATTCGCCATTTATTTTATACAGTTTTGGGTTTTTTTTACATTTTTGTCGAATTTCAGTTTACACAGAATAATAAATTGGCCCCTAAATGTCCAGCAATGGATTACTGCAGCTCTTGCTCACAAAATGTAAGAGGCTTTCCTTTCCTAAGACCTTCCATTATTACATGTCACATTTCCGAAATGACTGGCTCCTCTGTAGTTCCTAAATATGATTGTTAGGGGAACCTGTGTTTGTTTGTATAGGGAACTGTTACTCATACCACCCAACGTTTTGGAAGTAAAAGAGGGACAAAAACTTTTTTCGCAAGTAGCGTGGCTTACCTGATTACCATGGTCATTTTACAAAATTTGGCAGGTTATGAAAGTTTGAAAATATTTCTCCTGTTACAATGACTTATTTTCTTATCTTATTTATCTTATTCCAAAAGCCAATTAAGTTAGAAACTTTGTCTCTTTTTCTGGCTGTTCAGTGCAGAGAAAAGAGGGACTTTCCTGTACAAATGAGGAACTGCAGGTTGAGCTGTCAAAAGAGGGACTGTCCCTCCGGAAAAGGGACAGTTGGGAGGTATGGTTACTGGGTGCGCAGTCTTTATTTAATTTGGTGTTCATAAAGTATATTTTGTGAAAATACAAAGGGGGTTACTTATATAAGTCTGTTTTTTTTTCTGGTTGGAGATTTAAAGGGGAAAACACATTTTAAGGAGGAAAAAAAAATCGTATTTTTTTGTGATTTATTAAACCCCAACGGCCGATGCAGCTAAAAGTTAGAATAAAAAAGTACTCCATCTCAAACCTGCTGAGGTCATGTAGAAGTCAATGGTAGGTGTCCCTTTTACAAATAGAAGAAGCACCAGATTTCTCTGCAGGGCACCCTGAGGCAACGGGTCCTATCGCCTAGGGTTGACTTTTCTGGAAAAAGATACCGGCATTCCTATATATTAGGAATACACCAAATCCACTATTTTGGATTGGGCCGAACCCCCGAATCCTTCCCGAAAGATTCGGCTGAATACCAAATCGAATCCGAACCCTAATTTGCACATGCAAATTATGGATGGGAAGGGGAAAATTTTTTTACTTCCTTGCTTTGTGCCAAAAAGTCATGTGATTTCCCTCCCTGGCCCTAATTTGCATATGCAAATTAGGATTCGGATTCGGTTCGGCCAGGAAGAAGGATGTGGCTGAATCTGAATCCTGCTGAAAAAAGCCAAATCCTGGCCGAATCCTGAACCGAATCCTGGATTCTGTGCATCCCTACTATATATGTATCTTTTTTCCCTATTAATAACATTGGGATCAGCCACCATTTTTACTGGTCAAGCCGGTAAAATACCCGCCAGGTGGCAACCCTACTGTCGCTCGATGTCAGTGCACACCATTCCCACTCCCAACAAATGTGCACACGCATGTGTCATGGTACTGGGGAACGCTGTGTTCCCTGTACACTTTAGGACGTGGCTTTGCGGCATGCCACCCTTAAAATTTCACTGCCCTAGGCCAGGGCCTTTGTGGCCTCACTACATAACCGGGCCTGACTGGAAGATATAATGATCTGCACTGGGTTTTGCACAGTAATCAAAAAAAAAAAAAAAATTGGCATCAAATCCGAAAAAATCATAGAATTCGAATTTCTTTCGCGATTTTATCCGGTCTTTTCCTGCACCAGATTTTTTGGAGTTCATTTATTGATACATACAGTAAAAATGTGCACAAGAGTTTGGTCAAAGTGGTTTTAAAAAAATAGTGAGACATTTTTGGATTTTAGTAAATAACCCCCAAAGTACTTCTGACCTGAGCACACAGTGTCTAAAAAAGGGCACACAAGGTTAAAATGTGATGTGTGTGGGTGAGTCCTGTCACAATGGTGGGGCTATGAGGTAGCAATCAGCAATGTCAGTTGAGGGGTATCTTTCCCGGTTTTTCTAATTTTGGAAAACCGTGCATGATTCCATAAGATTGGTGTGGCTTTTGGCCAGCCACCATGTCATGGCTTCGCCGACTGACATCACTGCTGCCACAATGTCATCAGCCTGCCCACAACATCACTACCCCCTTTCGGAGTTAATGCAGGGGAAAGGTGGCAACCCTAAATCTTCTTTCCTGGTGTCCCACTGATCCAGTCTGACCCTGCCTGTAAAGATCAGTAGCCACTACCAACAATAAAACTGATTTTGTTTTGTCCTGTTACTTTACATACAGGTTGCCACCTGTCTTGTATTTTACTGGCCCCTTTTACAAAGTTAATGATAAGGAAGAAGAAGAAAAGACCAGCAATTGTTTTGCAAAAAGCTGGAAACCCTATATACAGGTATAGGATCTGTTATCTGGAAACCCGTTATTCAAAATTACTGGATGGGCGCAAGGCCAGGCCATGCCGGCCAGGCACCCCAGGCAACCTAGCCGGTATGGCACCTGTTAGCCACGTGCATGCACAAGCTGACGCTTGCATGTGGTGTGCGAATTGACGCACGTGTGCATTGACTCGTGCGCATGCGTGGAAGCAAAACTACTGGGCCAAATGGAAGAAACTTTTGCGCCCTAGGCACGTGCCTACTCTGCCTACCCTTAGTTCCAGCCCTGGATGGCCATCTCCCATAGACATAACATTAAAACAGTAGCTTGCACTTGATCCCAACTAAGATATAATTGATCCTTAATGGAGGCAAAACATACCTTGATGCTATTGCCTTTTGGCAGCAGTTCCAAAGCTATTATGTGGTTTGTATTGTGAAACTATAAATTGTGTATTGACGTTTGAGAAAGGAAAAAAGCAATTATCTTTGCTTTGAAAATATGGTGAAAAAAGTGCAGGAAATGCATTAAAAGGGAAACTACAGTGAGACTTAATTTTACCTCTAATATTCTTTCTATTTTACTATGTGTTAATATTTAATTAGCTGTTCCTCTGGCAGGAGGTAAAACTACATAATATGAATTGTACATGGGTTAAATCGATCTGGTTCTGAAACTCAGCTGCCTGAACCTTTTCATACCTTGCCCAGGCTTAGACCCACCGTCTACTTTCCACTTTAATGGCAACCTGTGTGCACTTCAGGTGCATTCTGTGTTGTGTCAGGCACCTTCAACAGTGCTGCACCTCATTACTGGATCCCTCCAGTAAACCTGATAATTAAGGTAAACACCTATTGTATAATAAAATATTTTAAGAGGCTACTTGAAATATAAGAATTCAAAACAAATTAATGTAAAATTGCTCTCTTCTTCTGCACCCTTCCAAGCACTTTTGCATTGAACCTCTTTTTCTATTGTCCAGTTTTTATGCTTTCTATTTTATGACAATAACTCAGAAAAGAACAGCAACAATTGAAGACTTTTCTCTTCTTCTTTTGAAAATGTCTCCTGAAAACTGACCAGCAGATGGCACTGTTGTGTCAGTTATAGTATGCAAGCAATGTAAAAACTGTCAATGTCTAGCAAAAGTAGAAGGGGGGAAAATTACCCCAACTTGAAAATGTAGTGATAAAAGAAATTGTACATAAATATTTCTGAGGGTTTACATTTCTTCTATATAAACCTTAAGGCACAATCAGATTGTCACTAATGATATAAAGTTACTTCTTTATATATGAATATTCTGATAATACCAGACACCTGTATGTTGAACATTTTTCTCACAATAATTGCAAAATATTTTTTTATACAAAAAGTATAAACATCAGAAAGATCAGGAAGAATCAGGAATAGGTTGAGACAAAACTGAAAACAAAGCCAGGCAAGGGCATCAGAACCAGATCCAGCTGCAGTCAAGAAGAATCTCAGTATCAATGATCACCTTGCACCAGAATGAGGGCCTCTGCATCTATTAACTCGTTGTGTGCATGCATCATGACATGAGTTTGTATAAAACTAATTTCCCAAGTTGAAGACCTACTGTTGATTCCATCAAAGCTTTATTATATATACCTTGGGTATGGGAACAAGACTTGAACAGTTCAAATAGAAGACAGTTCCAATCTTTCAGTTTTAGAATAAAATGGACTGGATAAAATAAATGAGAAACTGGTCACTGGGATAAACATCCCCATATATCTTTTTATTTTTTTTGTCAAATTATTTTTATTGAAAAAATTAAATTTTTGGGCATATATTGCAGTGATGTCACATACATATTTATATTATAAATCATGTTTTAACATAGTTCAGCATGGGCTGGCTAGAGCCCTCATCATTAACATTGGTTCTTCTTCAGTTGGTTATCTGAGGTAAAGCTGTCATAGAAAATATGTAAATGTACATGGATATGACCCAGTGATTCAGTAATGAAAAGGAAAAAGAAATTAAAGAAAATGTCCCAATACATTTTTAAGCCAGGGCATCTCCAAAAAATATGAAGAATCGTACCTTCCTCATGGTTACATCTCCAACATGCAGTTTGTGGAAAAAGCCTGTGTAGTATAACTGGGGTATGGTGCCATGTATTTTATAAATATTTTCTTTGATTACAGTACATATTGGGCTTTTAGCTTCATTTCCCCACATTCCCTGCCATCTATGCAAATCTATTGTGCATTGTAGGTCCTTCTCCCATTTTCCCATATAGCCGTGAGGGAGGATGTAATTCCAGGTTTATTGTATTCAATAGGTAATACATGTAGATACTAATCCTTTCTGCATATACCCATGTTGGCAAAATGCCGAAAGCAGATCAGTGATCGGAAGTTCACCTTTTGGTAAAAGTGTTAGAATATAATTTTGCAGTTGAAGGTAACGAAATCTAGAGAGGTTAGGTACCTCTGCTTCTGCTCCACATTCCTGGAACCCTTTAAGTTTTTTGGTCCGGATTGCCCCAGAATGGTAACAGTGGTGGTATTTTGGGTAAAATTTGATGCTTCGTTTGTGTGTGCAGCCACAGTGCTAGAGTATGATAAGAAGGAATTAGTAAAATGGGATAAGCTGGAGGTTTACGTGCGGTACATAAGTAATATGCTATATGTGGACTACCTCTGTATGATGATTCCATTTGTGCCCATTTGGTTGTGGGATGGTAATTTATCCAGTCCATTACTTGTCTGAGTTGAGCTGCTTTATAGTAATTAATCAAATTGGGGGCTGCCAGCCCTCCATTTTATTGGTGGGCAACCATTGTTTGTTTATTTATCCAGCGTATTTTACCCACCCAGATAAAATTTAGAATAGCTGATTGTAGCTTGTCTATAGCTGGTTTGGGTATGGAAATGGGGAGGGTGTCAAAATAATATAAGATCCGAGGGAGGAGATTCATTTTCACCGCTGATATTCTACTTAAAGGGGTTGTTTACCTTTGAGATAACTTTTAGTATGATGTAGAGTGATATTCTGAGACAATTTGCAACTGGTTTTCATTTTATATTATTCTTGGTTATTTACTCAGCAGCTCTTCAATTTGAATTTTGAGCAATCTGGTAACTAGGGCCCAAATCACCCTAGCAACCATGCAGTGCTTTGAATAAGAGACTGGAATATGAATAGGAGATGGACTGAATAGAAGGATCAGCAATAAAAAGTAGCAATAACAATACATTTGTAGCCTTACAGAGCATTTGTTTTTTAGAAGGGGATGGCAACGCCCATTTGAAAGCTGCAAAGAACCAGAAGAAAAAGACAAATATATATATATATATAACTATAAATAATAATTAATGAAAACCAATTGAAAAGTTGCTTAGAATTGGCCGTTGTATAACATAATAAAAGTTACCTTAAAGGTGAACCACCCCTTTAACCACGATAGATTGTATGTGTTCCATGTTAGAAGATCTTGTTTAAGGGTAGTTAAAGGAGGGATATAATTTTGTTTGTATAGGGAAGTATATTCCGACGTGAGTTTGACACCTAAATAATATAATCTGGAGGCCAGCGATATGGGAAATGAATTTGCAGCAGTTTTAGATTAGATCCAGCTATATGTAATAGTAGTGCTTAGGATTTATCTCAATTAACTTTGTACCCAGAAATGTTTCCGTAGTCCCCAAGTAACCTATGCAGGTTTGGCAGGGATGTTTGGGAGGATATAATTGTTAAGAGAATGTCATCTGCATACAGGCTGATCTTATAGGTGTCTTTTCCCACTGTTGCCCCATGAACATCAGGGGAGAGTCTTATGGCTGCTGCCAAGGGTTCTATACATATAGCAAAAAGTAGTACAGCGCTACGAAATAAGTTGGCGTTATAAAAATACATGTTAATTATAATAATAATAATAGTGGGGAGAGAGGGCAACCCTGTCGCGTGCCGTTTTGTATTGGGAATGACTCTGAGAGTACTCCCGGGAGTTTAACTTGTGCCGAAGGTGATGAATACAGTGAATGTACAGCAGTGATAAAGGGACCTTAAAAGCCTATAGTTATTAATGTATTATACATGAAGCTCCATCTTAGCCGATCAAGCGCTAGCTTGGCGTCAAGACTGAGGATGATAGCAGGAGTTTTAGTCTGGTTGATACAATCTTTCATGGTTATTGCTCTTCGGATATTATCACTTGCTTTTCACCCCAAAACAAAACTTACTTGATCCGAATTAAGTAATTTTGGGAGTATAAGATTTAATCGAGAAGCTAACAGTTTGGTGAATATTTTAAGGTCAGAATTCAGCAGGGCAATGGGTCGGTAACTAGCTGTCTGATCTTTTCCTGGCTTTGGAATGAGAGTGATAAATGAATTCAGCACTGCGTTTGGTATTGGTTGGTCTGACATCCAGGTTTTAAATACTGGGACCATAGAAGGGATTAATATATGCTTAAACGCTTTATAGTATCCGTAGGGTAGCCCATCTGAACCAAGGGATTTACTGGCAGGCATTTGTTTTACCAATTCCAGTAGTTCTTCTGCAGTGATCAGCTCATAAAAAGTGCTGTCAAATCTGTCTGTGTTAGCTTAGGGAGGATGGCCTGAAGAGGAAAGCTTTTTGTTTTTGCGTTACTTGTTCACTTCCTACCTTGGGAAATAAATTATACAGCCGGGAGTAGTACATTTGAAATGCTTTAGCAATACCTTGTGGGGAGCTCACCATGCCTTGAGCTGTTCATATGGTCTGTGAGGTCTGTTAAGCCTGTTGTGCTTGCAGTTTGTTTGCCAGTAACATATGAGCCTTGTTGGCCTTTTCATAATAAATTTGTTTATACCTACTGCGATGTTAAGATCTTTAAGTGCATTTCTCAGGGAGATGATCTTAGAGAGATTGCAAACTGTTGGTTCGCCTGTCTTTTTTACTGCCTTTTGTAAAGCTGCTGTAAGTTGCTGGTATTGGTGAGTTTGTTTTTCCTTAGGGAAGAGGAATAGGCTATGCAGACCCCTCTAATTACAGCCTTGTGAGCCTCCCACAACGTATTCTGTGAAGGAGCTGAGGACTTATTAAGTTGGAAGTATTCTAATAGCTCATTACCCAGTTTTTCCCTCGTAATTGGAGATTTTAACAAATGTTCATTCAGCCTCCATTGTTTTATACAAGTTTGTAAATTGTTTGTTTGAAATATCAGCTCTATCGGTGCATGATCCACCCATGAGATGGGATGTATTTTTGTTGTATGTGTGATAGAGCAGGGTTGGGGGGATGATAAAAAGATATAATCTATTCTTGTGTGGACCTTGTGTTAGATGTTAAATTTTGGGTACTCCATACATCAGTCAGGTAATGGGACCGCAACAGGGTCCGAAATTGGTTTGAGTTTCGTTCTGTAAATGAGTAAGTGTAAGGTGGAGTGAGCTAAAGTTTGTCTGTCTCTGGAGGGAGAATGTATCATATTAAAATCTCCAGCTCATCCCCATATATCTTTGCATATCTGGAGAGCATTGCTTTAAACTATATGAATAATATATATTTTTTGGGGATTTGGAATCCCTTGTGTGTTGCGCATCCACTTATAGTTGTGCAAGGTGTATTCTCTAATTTAATTGTTTTAAACTATAACTTCCCAAATACTCCTGCTTTTATCTACCTGTTATAATCACTAAGTAACTATGGTTGACCTGGACAAAGACAACTTTACGATAGGCTACATTTTACCTACTACCTAAAGAAGGGGGTAAACCTGGAGCCTTCAGCATTTTGCTGCGTTCAGCCGCAGGGGAGCGCAGGTCTAGACGCACCTCATTCTTTTCAATGAGGTTGTACCCACGAGACGTGTGTAAGCGCCGAACGCAGGTTCAGACGCAACATGCTGCATTTTTCCTGCGTTTGGTGCCTACATGCGTTCGTGTGAGTACAGCCCCATTGAAAATAATTGAGTATACCTGCTCTCCCCTGCGGCTGAACGCAGCAAAATGAATAGCAGCGGAGCGCAGGTAAAAAAACCCATCTGTAAGGGCCCTAAAGCAGGTGATTATTTTTGAATTCTAGGCTTGGAGGCATATTTTGGTTTCATAAAAAAAGGTGTGCTGCCAAACAAAGGCTACCAAATAGCCACAGCTCTTATTTGGCAACTCCCCAAAACTTTTTTAATGCTTGTGTTGCTCCCCAATATTACAATTGAATGTGGTTTATGGTTAAAAAAAGATTAGTACCTTTGGACTTTGAGTGTCAAATCACACAACTTATTCTTATGTTCACAAAGACAAGCACACAGAATTTGTCTACAAAACTGTAGCGAGGCACAGTGCCAACAGAATGGTAACCCTAGCCTAGGGGAGGCAACCTGATTAAAGGGCAACTAAAATCTAAAATAGAATAATGTAAGAAATACTATATTTTTTATACTTAATATAAACATGAACTTACTGTACCAGAAGCCTAATAAGACTAATGATTTATGCTTTCAAAGCTGGTGCAGAGGGCTGTCATCTTGTAACTTTGTTAAACATCTTTGCAAGACTATGCACATGCTCAGTGTGGTCTGGCCTTCAGTTGGGAGGTTAAGCTTAGGGATCGTCATAAATGATCAAAACAGTACAAGCCAAATAATATCTGTGAATACAAATCCCTACACAGTTGCCGGCTGCTTAACAGGGAAACAAACAAAGCTGCTTGAGTTCTGGGAAGTAAGGTGTAATTCTCCCCACTGCCATTTGAAAGTATGATCATTTCCCTGCAGAGCAGTTAGG
This sequence comes from Xenopus borealis, assembly GCA_024363595.1. Taxonomy (NCBI): domain Eukaryota; kingdom Metazoa; phylum Chordata; class Amphibia; order Anura; family Pipidae; genus Xenopus; species Xenopus borealis. The sequence continues at coordinate 77,497,254 of CM044438.1, forward strand.
GACCATCTGACGTTTTCTATCTGCAGCTGTCAGAGCAAGTATTTCTTTTTCATTAACGAAATTAAAAATTGGATTTTATTTTTTTGCCTTTACTTCCCCCTTCTTCATGTTTTTATTTTTTTATTTTTTGATGATTTCAAATGTTCTTGGGTGTGCCACCACTCACCAGACAGTTATTTACACAGCATATTGGTAGATAAATTAAGCTTGAGTAAGTATAGAAAATATTTGCTCAGGAAGCCACCAAAGACAGGACCGGACCTGGTTTTTGAATTGGAAGCTGTTACAACAAAAAATAATTTGGGTCCAGTTTGCTCTATTTTACAGTGTGGGGCATCCAAATTAACTCTCTACTTTTGTACCTATTGATGCAGCTTGCCGTGGGAGCCCTGGATTTAGCATCAGTAAGTACCTATAATGAATGAAATCCATGCATGCAATGACCCTATTTATTTTTGTGCAAGTAAATGAGTCTTTAAACTTACAGTTAAAATATTGTTCCATAGGCAACAATATTAATTTGAATCATGCTATAACTTAAAAAAGGCTTAAAAATAATAAAAATGTACATATGCCTTTAAATATTACTAACTACGTATACTTTTTCCAAAATGTTATCATTGCATCACCCATGGTTTGGTCTAACTCTGTGCTGTGCTTAAAGAGATTCTGACACCTGAAGTCAAACTCTTTTTTACCTCTATTATAATAACTGGCTTTGAAAGCTAGTTCTAACTTTGCCATAAGGTATTTGCATGATGCTTTTACATTACCTGTCTGATCCCCCATGTTCCTGTATGAGGGGGCTGCCATATTTGTGCACCCGGCATCTGTTATCATTAGAAACTGTAACTAACAGACTGAGATGGGACTGTCAGGTTGGCAAAGTAAGAGTGTCAGAGAGTCAGGCTTAGACATTTCAGCAAACAATTATATACAAAAACAAACCTCTCGGCAAAGAATGATCAACATGACCTATAGGTAACATGTAATGTACATTCATATGTTAAATTTAATTTTTTTGTGTCAGTATCACTTTAAGTATGGCTTATGTGTGCTTCTGTCTGTAGTAGCTGAACGGTTTGGAGGGTCCAGTGAGATCTTCCTCCTCGCTTGAAATGATTGTGAACTTGGTGTGTCCCGGGGTATCCGCTTATAACTGCTTTGCATGTTGACAGGGATGGAAGTTGTGGTCTGCACTGAGCGATTAACATGCTGCTTAGCCTCATCAATAGATTTTTTCAGAGTAATATAGGCCTTTTCAAAATCATTCCTTTCTCTTTGACTGTCTTGTAGAAGTTGTGATGTATGATGGTTTTCATTTTGCAGCTCTTGCAGTTTTCTCTCTGTGTTCTGCAGTTGTTGCTCTACTTCCGCTTTCTGATTTTGAGTCTGAGTTATAACAGGGATCATTTCTTTGAGTTGCATGGAAAGTGCATGATTGTCCTCTTTCAGTCGAGAGCACTGTTCCTCCTTTTCCTGCAACTCTTTGAGGACATCTTTGGTCATTTTACCTTTGAACTTTGGGTTCCCTTCCAGACCTAAATCTAAACGCAGCTTCTTGACAGTTCTGTGTAATGTTTTGCTTTCATTAGTTACCTCTTTTAGCTTGGTTTTTAGTTCTTGTATCTGGGAACGTGTGGTGATTTCAAGCCGGTTTAGCTTGTCCCGAGCTAATTCCTCTCTGCGATATGCTTCATCTCTTTCCTTTTGGCATTTCTGTAGAAACCTGCTTATTTCATATGATGTCGTGTAGGGCTTTGCCAAAGAGTATCTTGGCAGGTCTGGAAGACTAGCTTCCGAAGAAGTTCTGAAAAACATATAGATATATGATTATAAGTTTTTGAGGTTGTGCCCCTCTAAATCTACAGTGCCTACCAGAGTTGAATTTTTATTGTACTTTCAAACAGTGTGCAGCAGAATCTTATATATATGTATGTGTATATATAGTCATGCATATCCTGTAAATGATATCCTTACAAATGGCTCTTAGTGATGTCATCAGTTATAAATGGAGCTTAGTGATGTCATTTTTGGCACGTGACTCACTAAAATTTGTGCATTATATAAATAAATTAACCCTTGTTGCAAAATATGAGGATATTAGAAGTAGCCTTGGAGTTCCATGACCTGTATAAAAGCACAAGGCCGATTGGTCATGGAACTCCTCTGTAACTTATAATGTCCTTATATTTTACGATAAGGGGTACTTTATTAACTATATATACATATATATACATATATATATATTTATCCAGAATGCTTGGGACCTGGGGCTTTCTGGATAATGAATCTTTCTGTAATTTGGATCTTCATACCTTAAGTTTACTAGAAAAGAACATATGTGACGTATTTTTTATTTACTAAAGACCTGTGAGTGCGGTTTTGTTTGAAGTTTTTAAACCTATTTAATAACCCAGCACCCAGGCACGTTTTTGAATGGATCTAGAGTGCCCAGCTGTGGACATTTCATATATATATGTATATATATATATATATATATATATATATATATACCATACACAATCAATTTCGAAAAATTTCCATGATATTACTAAAACAAAGAGGCCATGAATCTCAAGGTATGTGAAGTTGTGTAATTTGTGTTTGTATAGTAAGGGTCTTGTTTATTATAAACTTTTGTAAAGTGCTGCATAAGTTGCATGCACTGTATTAATAAATGATGATGGTTATGATGAACTAACCACCATTGTAGTGCTAGTTATTGACCTGTTCAGGCCTAGCAGCCCCATGATTACATATGCAGAATTCTACAGTCAATGGAAGCATTCATATAGACTTATTAGATATTTTATTGCAAGTAATGACGAAGGAGTAATCATTTCATACAACCAATGATTTTATTTCACTGTCTATATTTGGCATTAGCCAATCAAAATGGATTGACTACTCCTTTTGACCTCAAGATGTTGTAGCGTTAAAACATGCCTACCTCACCCCAAAATTAGTCTGGGTAAAAAAACTACCTAAACACCTCTAAAAGGAGACAAAGCTGCTAATACTTCTCTGTCTGTTAATAATGGCACCAGTATTTGCATTACTTTCACATTATCTACAAGTGTTTGCAGACACACCAGTATTACACTCACTGTGGTGAGTTCTAAATTCACACTTTGATAAGTCTGCCCCGTGAAGTAGCTCACAGAACATGCCAGCCTGAATACTAATATCCCTATCTCTCTGTCACCTGAGAATACTTAAAAAAGAACTAATTCAACAGTGCTGTTCAGAAGTGTGGCTCTCACATATGGTTGTTTTGAATGTTAACTGTCACTAATGATATATTTATACACCCAATGGACCCCCTAGAATACCTTTCCACTCTCTTAACCACTGTCCTTGACTCCATATTAATTGTTTCCCACACCCCAAGATTTGCAAAGAAGATTTGCCAACAGGTGAAACTTTATAGATATCGCGAACTCAGGCATGCCTTTCATATGCAGTTCAATACTCTTTCCCCTGTAGTGTCTAAAGTAGCTCTAGAGGATACCCTCTACTCCCAGCCCCAACTTAAATTCTGCCTAGACTTTATAGAGATATTATGGTAACAGTCAAACTATCCTTTGACCGAGCCTACCAAATTTGGGTGCAGGTCATTCTATGTACAATAATTTGCTAATGTCAATAAAAGATAAGCTCAAGTACAAATTCCTCCATCAAACCTACATAGCACCCCTCAAGTTGAAGAAATTTGGTAGGAGACACAATGACCTCTGCCCATGATGCAAATATCCTGGGGCCAACTTTATTCATATGGCTTCATTTTGTCCCCTCATACAAGAATTCTGGTCTAAAACAATGGAGACCCTAGCAAATTAACTGGGCATGCCACATATAGTGGACCTAGCTGTCTGTTTGCTAGGGGTAAAAGATGAGGTACTGCTCACCGACGTGGCCAGAGTTTGGCTATGCACGCTCATGTTCTATGTTAGAAAAATGGCTTCATCTTGTCCCCTCATACAAGAATTCTGGTCTAAAACAATGGAGACCCTAGCAAATTAACTGGGCATGCCACATATAGTGGACCTAGCTGTCTGTTTGCTAGGGGTAAAAGATGAGGTACTGCTCACCGACGTGGCCAGAGTTTGGCTATTCACGCTCATGTTCTATGTTAGAAAAAGCAGTAATTATGCACCGGATGGAGGAACACTCCCTAAACTTTTGCAGACAGCTGTTGGATGGAGTCCTTCCTCTAATTGAATTAAGCTTTGAAATGAGGGGGGCACATGATAGTTTTGACAAGATCTTGGGGCACTAGTGTGATCAGAAATCTCTGGGCATTAACTTATCCTTTTAAACCTGATGTGACCTGCTTTATACTACTAACTACAGCTACATGCATATTTACACTTGTAACTCTCAGTAATATTATCCTCCTACCTGTACAAGCCTGCACTTGACCCAACATCAATCCAGTACCATTCTACCAGAAAATGTATTGTGTTATGTCTGTTTTTCATTTGTTAAAATTGATTACATTTACCTTTAAAAATATATATATATACACCCATTCATTTTATAGTGCTGTGGAATATGTTGGTGCTTTATAAATATTTGTTATTAGTATAATAACAGTATAATAACAATAATATATACACTGCATTAGAAACACTAAACAGAGAAGTACATGCAACTGACTAGGTGCAATACAGGGTATAACATCCTCAGTCCTACAAAGGGTAATTAACATTAATCTCTTAAAAAGTTCTTCTTAAAAGAAAACTATACCCCCCGAACAATGTAGATCTCTATAAAAAGATATTGCATAAAAAACTCATATGTAAAACCCTGCTTCATGTAAATGAACCATTTTCATAATAATATACTTTTTAAGTAGCATGTGCCATTGGGTAATCATAAATAGAAAATAGCCATTTTAAAAATAAGGACATCCTCCTGGGATTGTAGGATTCAATGATGCACACAAACATAACAAACAAACTATAAAGTTAGGTCACATGAACCAATTAACAGACAGAGTTTTGTCTTTTGCTTCCACACTTCTTCCTGTTACAGTTAGAGTTGAAATATTGGTCAATATCTGTTGCTCAAGTATTCAATTTGGGGGTATAGTTTTCCTTTAAGTGCCTGTAACCAAACACTGAGGCAAGCATAGGTAGGCAATAGACAGAGAACATACAGTCATGTCAGTAATTAGATCGTTTTCCACTGGCAGCAAGTACACTTACATATGTACAGAGATTATTTCAAGATCAGGATCCAAAAAGGTCACAATGTGTCAGTGTAATAATGGTTTGCTAACAGGACTAATTTTATTGAAGGGCAGGAATTACTTTTTTCCATGAGAAAATGCATGAACCCATGAGTGTGAGTGGAAAAAGCCAAACACAGAAGCTTTAAAGGGAAACTTTACCCCTAAACACTGTAGGTGATAAAATTATACCATATAAAAGTCTGTAAGTAAAACACCTTTATATAAATAAAACCTTTTCATGCAAAATATACTTTTTTTAAGAGTATGTGCCATTAAACCAGGGGTCCCCAACCTTTTTTTTTTGCTTGTGAGCCACATTTAAATTTAAAAAAGAGTTGGAGAGCAACACAAGCATGAAAACTCCTATATGGACTGGCAGCTTATAGGAAAGAATGTTTGGCAGGACATCTGTTTTTTATGCAACCAAAACTTGCCTCTAAGCCAGTAATTCAAAAATAAGCACCTACTTTGAGGCCACTGGGAGCAACATCCAAGGGGTTGGAGAGCAACATGTTGCTTGCGAGCTACTGGTTGGGGATCACTGCTTTAGACAATCCAAACCTCTGGCTCATGCAAGCATTGTGCACTAGGGCCAGAACTAGGGGTAGGCAGAAGAGACACATGCCTATGGAGAAAAGCTTTGGGGTGCTAGGCACATAATTTTCCTGACGCCTATCATGGTCCTGAAAGTGTTACCTCACTGAATAAGGAAAAGCAAGTGCTGCTCTCTGAAGTAAAAAATCTTGTTTGCATGGCCACACAAGAGCACACTCTTTGCACATGGTAGGGTGGTCTTGTGTCCATCCGGCTGTCCGGCTCACACACAAACCAATGACACATATACCTGATAGACTGCAGTTGAATCCTGTCTTTTACTTACACACTTCTTCCTGTTACAGTTACTGTAGAGCTGCAGTGTTTGCTTTTAGATAATCTCTGAAGTAGCCCATGGAATATTAAAAAATGGCTGCTCAAAGGAAAAGATGACTATGTCAGTGAGCACAAATGCAAACTTTTAAACTTTTGACAAACCACATGGAAATGAAAATGTTCCCCTTCAAAATCTTGAAATCAATTTTAGATCAATATAGTAATCAGCAATCAGCTACAAGTCGCCTGTGTGTCATGGTCTTCATAAGGTCATCTGGTCATTCTGCTGCAAATACATAAACTAGTGACTAGCACAACTCATTGGTTTCTAAGCAGTGTTCAGTTGCATTTACCAGCTAAGCAGCATATGTGTTATAGAACTGTACTGTTTTAAATGTATTATCTTATAACCCTGAACACCTATAAAATAGATACCCTTGCAAGCATTATCTATCTCTAATGTCATAGGCAGTGTGGGCACTCAACATTGTGGTACCAGTTTCAACCCATGGGTCCCACAGCTTTGTAAGCCAGCCCATACTAGGCACACTGGGAAAAGGTAAAAAACACGATGGTGTTGTGCTGCGCTACATTTTTTCCCTGGGTTGGTGGATTTTGTCCTAAAAGGAACACTAGGTGGAAGACCCAATTGAATTCAGCTTTCCTTGTCCTTTATCACTTTATGTTTTAGATGCAGAAAAAATACAACTGGTATAACACTGTCATTATATACATATTTCTTCTTTTGTTAGTGTGTGTGCAAGCCTGTTCTGTTGTGTCAGAATGTACAGTATATTTAGGAGTATTCTGCTGCACTGAAAATTGATCAGTCATCCCCAAACCAGGTACTCATGAGCAGTCTGTTGCTCACTAATGTTGTTGCTCTCAGTGGCTTTAAGCAAGTGCTAATTTTTGAATTCCAGACTTGGAGGCAAGTTTTGTTGCATAAAAACAAGATTTACTGTCAAACAGAGCCTCCTGTATGCTGACAGTACACATAGGGCTACCAAATAGTCTTTATTTGGCTCACATGTAAAAAAAACTTTGGGGCCCCTGCTTTAGATCATAATCTTCTAGGGCAGTTTCAGGCCAAGGGTACACTATTTTATACTGCTGTGGTCCTCTAAGGAAAAAAAAATCTAATCAAAATGCCCATGCATTTAAAAAAATTGCACATAGGCCCCTTAGACCACCCCATACTGCCCTGTGCACGTGTCTATTGACAGCCACATCCTATATACTGTAAGTGGAAATGTGCTGTCTATGACACTACTGCAAATGGGAAAGGATTCTTTAGAGACACTGACCTACTCATTCCTAAGCTATCCACACCTACCTAGCAGCAGTGTTTGCTTTAGACATTGCATATCCTGTTACATGAATGACAAATGGCTGTCATGTGTAATGGGAGTCTTAATAGGAATGGCTCTCTCCAAAACAATAAAAACCCAAAAGTCTCTGTGTACCACTGTCCTAAGTGTTCAACATTTGCCAGCTTTGTCCACATTCCATAATATGTAAATTTTACGTCAAAATTTACATTACAGGATTTGCTTTTCTGTTTTTTCTCCTTTACTTAAAGGGGCTATTACATTACAATAAGCTTTATGAGGCAGACAGGTGGTACTCCATGGCAATTTACAACCGTTTTTATGTATCTTTTAAACATGTCTTTTAAATAATGTAAGGTTTGTTACTGCATCTCCGCATGACGTAATTTAATGCTAGACTGGAAAAGAAGATACACATCAGAGGTTTGATAAAAAATATTATTAAAAACAGACATCTTATTCCAGAATTAATCTGTTTTCAGTCACCCGAGCAACAAGATACACCCTTATATGAATATGCCTCTTATTATTAGGATGTGAGGTTCAGCACAGGTTGAATAGCACTGATGAGGTTTTTAGTTGTTTGTGTGATCATTTTATGTTAGACTTTGAGAAAGGGGTACTGTGAGACCCCAACATGTATGTATGTACTTCCTTTTTTATATGATTAAGAAGAAAAAATACCTTGGATTGTGGTGTCTGTGTTCAGTTGATCTAATAACTTGACATCTATGATCACTGTGACCTACAGTAGGTATAGAGCAAACAGTGTACTTTTAGGAAACCTTTTCACCTCTTTACTGCCCTGTCTTCCACTATTTAAATTACACTATAAACTTTATATCTGGGAACTGCACCTCCAGTTTCATACAGATGATTTTTGTTAGATGTAGGTACTAGATGGCTATTAATGTGCATTGGAACAAAAAGCTCTGTGCTTCAGTTAGGGACGCAAGTTCCATACAAGAGGTATGCTGCTTTAGGAAATTATAAGACTTTTGTCAAGGAGGATAAAAAAATACATCAAGGCACTATATGTTTATGTTGTTAAAAAACAACAAATAATGTGTTTTGTTAATAAGCAATTACTACTCCACAACCCTGGTGTATATATATTACAGTCCAATGTAATACCAGGTGTGCTGGGGAAAAGCCAAAATTATGTTTCAGTGGCAGTTCAACCTATAACACTAACCTCCTTTATTCATTGATATGACCACAAAAAGGGTATTGTTCCTTTCAAGAGCATGTTTTGTTTGCTTACCTGCCAGACGCTGAACTCATTTCACGAGACATTGCAGTGAATTCTCTCATCTGTCACACAGGTAGTGGAGCGTGCTGTCTGAATTATTACACGTGGAGCACAGAGCTGGTGAAACTTCATCCATCCTTGGATACAGTTACTGACTGTCATTAACTAAGGACAACGTTGCCTCAATGCTGAGGAAACTATTCAGATTTCATGCTAATGTTTTCCCCTAATTGATGCTCATTCACCTCCTGTGGGACTCAAACATAGCCTGTCATTCGCATATCCATTGTCTCACCTTACACTTCATTTTGATTGTCTGCTTAGGCCTAACATTATTCATGGTCTTAACATTCACATTGCCTGTACTTTTTTTTTGGTAAAATTTTAGCACTGTAAACATAACACTGTTTTGGCACAGCCTGGCCATGGTAAATGATCCATTCTAGTATACAGTTGCAATACTTTTTTAAGCACACAGTTGTAAAATGTATTGCTGTAAGTGAAAAGTCACTGTATAAAGTAAAATATGATATTGCCTGAAAATTTAATGAATTATATTCCTCTTATACAGAACTTGGCCAACCAAAAATGGAAGGCTGGATGTTCTGTCTAGGTAACAGTTTCTCGTGCATAACTATGCACACTCTCCCATATGATTACAATGACTGATGGGCAAATTTATTTGCCTGGGGCGAATTTGCGGCGAGCTCCCGTGATTCGCCGCAGGCGAATAAATTTGCAAAACGGCAGTAGAATTTCACCTGCTGAAAATTCGCAGGCATCTTGTTCTGAATGTGGGAGTCCATTTTTGGACGCTGGTGTCCTTTTTTTGACACAGGCAATGTCCTCTGGCGTCCAAAAACAAAGGTCCCAGTCCAAAGACAGAAGCCCCCGTCCAAAAACGAGACGCAACATTTTGTGAATTTTTCACTGTTTCGCGAATTTCTCTAGAAATTGCAATAGATTCTGATACCCTAGCAACAAGGTGGCTTTACACTGCTTCATACTGGCATGGACACATTTAGCCGCTCACTCATATAGTCTGGCATGATGCTCAAGTAACAGCAGAACAGAACTGTAGACAACACAATGACTTATTACACTAACAAATAAAGGGCTGCTTTAGTCTGTAAAGGGCTGTGCGCAAATTGATGCAGACCTCTGCGCTCCATTTTGGAGCACTGTGACCTGCAGCTCCCTTCAATAATTCACCACTGATTATGTTAATCAACACTGCATTAGTGAAGGACAGGTATGAGGAGGTATGGAGGCATCCCCAGATTCCCCACTACCTGCCCATACCTTGCATGTCCTTCAGATGGGCATGGTATGGGGCAAGGTATGGAGCAGAATCAGGGCCTTGTCCTTACCGATATGCTTAATAGATGAGCACTAAAGGGCCTTTCTCTTGCTCAGGTGTTTCCTTAATGATCCTTATGTTTTTCATTGCAAGTGCATTTCTGCAAGCTCAACAAACATTTCTCTATCTTGACATATTTTAAATGTACATCTAAAAAAAACACATCATTCTGATTTTTATAAGCAAAATGGAACATGACTGTGCTATAACAGAAAAACTTATAGGTATAATCAGGCAGGAGAAAAACACAATCAGTTAGCTAATGTTCTTTGCTGTTCTTAGACCTGAATCTCAAACGTGTGAAATGCAAGGAAAAAATGCTTTCGTAAGTGATCACAGGCTAGGGGGGCTCTGCTCAGTAAAAGAAATGTATGAATTCTGTCGAAGGAAAACATGTTTTTTTTTTTTTTTTTTTTTAAACGTATCATTTAATAGTGCTGGTGAAGTAGAACTCTGCGCTGAAAGTTGAAGTTTTTTCAAAAGAGTAGTTTTTTTTTAAATATTTCATTTTGAATTCTGACATGGAGCCCGGATAAAGACTAAACAGGACCCTAGGCAAGGTAGTGCTTCATGCCCCCCCCCCTCCAACCTCGAACCACCTAAAGCTACAGTTGTAAAAGAAGCACTGCTATACAAGCACATACCTCCCAACATTTAGGAAACAGAAAGAGGGCTAAAAAAGTTGGGGCACATAGCACATTTATAAATACCCCAGAACTTATATTAAGATGGTACTGTGGCAGTTCCATGTAAAAATACCCCAGAAATCATTGTAAGTTGGCACTTTGGCAATTCCAAGTATAAATACCCCCAGAACATATATCAAGTTGGCACGGTGGCAATTCCAAGTATAAATACCCCAAGGACATATATCAAGTTGGCACGGTGACAATTCCATGTATAAATACCCCCAGAACATATATCAAGATGGAATAGTGGCAATTCCATGTATAAATACCCCCAGAACTCATTGCAAGATGGCACAGTGGCAATTCCATGTATAAATACCCCCAGAACTAAGGCCAGAACCCATTGCAGGAAAAGAGACAAGTAGATGAGCACATAATTGACTCACAGATTCAGTGAAGGTGCCTGGTGTCGGCTGGGTGGCATCACGGTGTTCAAGTGGAACAGTCAGGGTACCACCGCAGAAGGCACAGACCAGCAGGGTGGCACTGCATGTGGCGCGCCAATGTGATGCTACAATGTGCAGCTCCTCTTCCACTCCAGCGTGACGTTAGGGTGCCTCATGCGCAAAGGCCGCACACTGTGACATCACCTGCCTGCGATTTTAGGGGGGCCCGGAACCCAGAACATTGATTTTTTCCCCTGTTATCCAGGCCTGGCCCCTAGAGCTAGGCAGGTGCCTAGGGTGCCTAGCGGCTAATCCGGCACTGCATGTTTGCCATTAGCAAATATAGCACACAGTGCTTGCTCCATTGCACCCAGGAAACCATTAGTTTGGGAAATGTGTCTCTGACCTGGTCCATTCATGGACAGTATTGTAAACCAATGTATTTCTTTTCTCTTACTGTAAGTTTATAACTGTAAATATATAAGTTCAGACAGATATGTGTGATATTTGAAGCTCTCCATGACACACCTGCAAGTGTGTTATTGTGGATCCAAACAATGGATGGTCATGAAGTAAACTTGCAAGGAAATCCAGCAATGGTGATCACGGCCCATCCACGCTGGTCACGTGGTAACTCAAACAAAAAGTCATAGCACACTGACAGCCTAACGATCTCCATCATTTCCAGCGGAAAGTCAGTGTGCAATGACTTTTCAAGAGTGTTATTGTGAAAGCTTCCCGGGATTCCAATTTTTTGTCTTGTAAAAAATTAATTTATTCTAAAGAAACTTGTCTTTAAGTCTTGCTTAATAAGGTTCTGGTAAGAAAAAACAAAAGCCTACAGAGTTCTGCTTTTGGAGCAGTCATAGCGTGCTGCACAAAAGTGATAAAAATACTTGCAAGAAAATGTGTTAATTGGTTTTACAGGGGTTGTTTTCAGACGGGGGCAGTGACCCCCCCATTTGAATGCTGAAAATAGTCAGAAGAAGAAGGCAAATAATTAAAAAACTATAAAAAAATTTAAATTAAAGCCAAAGTTGCTTAGAATTAGCCATTCTATAACATACAAAAAATTTACTTAAAGGTGAACCACCCTTTTAATGCTAGCATCTTTTGAACCAAATAAAGGGTGGTGAATGGGTTTTACCTCTTGTTGTCAGGTAACTGAACCAAGAAAGACATTACTATGGCTCTATAAATGGCATCTTATAGCTCCTCATGTTTCTTTATTGTCAGTCAGCTGAGCTCATGCAGTGACACACAATATGCTCTCCAGAAAGTGAGGATACATCAGTCAAACGTGTCAGATTAAACATTACTAAAAGGTGCTTGATGTATAATTGGTTAGGATGATGTTCAATGCAGGCTAGTCTTCCAATAATGTATTTAAGAATCTGTATACATCAGGATTCATACCCACCTTAAGCTCTGATGCATATAGAACTGCGGATACGTGGAAGGAACTGGTCAATAAAGCCCTGCCCAGTTACAAAGCCACTTATGCGTCAAGGGGATGCATAGATAAATTAATCGATATATGGATGATTTATGTGCTCAACCCAGAAACCAATAGCCCCATGTCTTTTAAAGTGTAGAATGTATACATAGGTGTATATTATCTGACTATGCTGCCGGCTCGATACCTTCCCTCACTTCCTCTTTTCTATTCTTCACCTCTCACCTCTCTAACTTTCCTCTCTATTGGAATGTTTATTTATGGTGTTTCTGTTTTTTAAACACTTATGGTTAGTGGTTGGCTGAAGCCATTTATTGTCACACAACTGTGTTTACTCTTTTTAAATAATAATCACTACATAAACTACCCAAATGACCCCGATCAAAAGTTTACATACCCCAGTTCTTAATACCAAATGACCCTGATCAAAAGTTTACATACCCCAGTTCTTAATACCGTGTATTACCCCCGTTACCAACAATGACAGCTTTTGCATAGTAATGACTTTCTTCTGGCAACTCGACCATGCAGCCCATCTTTCTTCAAGTGCCTCCTTATTGTGCATCTTGAAACAGCCACATCACATTTTTTCAGAGAGTCCTGTATTTCACCTGAAGTGATTTGCGAACATACAAAAACACTTGACTGTAATAATGTACTTATTAAGATAAATTAAACTGCTGGAATTTTTCATATGATCTCTGCATTCTGATTATTTATCTCCTTCTGCAGACATTCTGTGCACAGACACAAAATGATCAAATCCAAACAGGATCACAAAACGGATAAAAGCAATTTGAACCCCGGGGAGCTGGGTAAAAAAATAATAGTGTATTATTTAAGGCATGTAGATGTCACCAAATCAATTTATGTATAAACAACAAAGTCTCCAGTCAATAATATAATACAGAAAGAAAATCCAAACATATGCATTTGATTTGCTGAAGTTTAAATTAAATATAAAAGGCTGTGCTTGAAGTAGCTAATAGTTATCATGAAATATACGTTGCTGATTACAAGTAGATTATTATCAGGGATTTTATGATATTATATTACTAGAGATAGACTGGATCCAGGATAAGTTTTGAGAATCTTCCAAATTCTAAAAATTTGTATAGGATTTGGAAATTGATGAGTTCTAAGGGTAGGGGCAGACAGGGAGATTCGGGGAGATTTAGTCGCCTGGCGTTTTTTGCAGGCGACAATCTCTCCTTCTTCCTGTCTGCCGATCGTAAAAGCACAAAGCGCCAGCGCCTGTGCAGAAGCGGCGCGGCGATTTCCGGAATCGCCCGAAGATACCTCGTGAGGAAACTTCGGGCGATTCCGGAAATCGCCGCGCCGCGTCTGCACAGGCGCTTTGTGCTTTTACGATCGGCAGAAGGGGAGAAGGTAATTCGGGGAGATTGTCGCCTGCAAAAAACGCCAGGCGACTAAATCTACCCGAATCTCCCTGTCTGCCCCTACCCTAAGGAGCAAAACTGGATGGTATCTAGAATGATCACTTCTTTTGTTCTTTTAAATGAACATTAACACAAAAATGTTTTAATGTTTTAAAGAAAAGACAATATAATGTACAGGTGACCTGCACTGGCAAAACAGGTGTGTTTACCTTAGGAAAACAGCTATAGTTTATATAAACAGGATGCTGTGTATCCATGGAGGTAGCCACTCAAGCATAGGACACATAGTAAATAACACATGCGTTCTGAAGAATCCCATTGTATACTACAGCACTTGTAGGGTACTTATAGTTTATCCTGTGCATTTTCTCCTTTTTCAGCTTTGAATGACTGCTCTCGTGGCTACACAGCAGCCTGTTTAGTATCAAAATAGCCTTTGATATTATGTCTGTCCAAAAAATCATCCAAGCCCCGCTTAAAAGCATCAACAGAATGAGCCATCACAACATCGCCCGGCAGTGCATTCCACAGCCTCACCGTCCTGACTGTGAAGAACCACCTACGCTGCTTCAAATGTATTTTGCTATGTTCCTGAAATTGCGTATTTAGTGTACACGCGGCAAGGAGAAAGTTTCTGGATAGCAGAGGTTCCGGGAGCTGTTTTCTGGACTCTGCAGGGAGGGGAGTCTATCAGAAAGCTTTACTTTTATAGATTAAATATAATTAATGTCAGGTACTTTGTGCCCCCGAACGTTAAAGGGGTGGTTCACCTTCAAGTTAACTTCTAGTATATTGTAGAAGGGCCAATTCTAAGAAACTTTTCAATTGGTCTTCATTATTTATTTTTCATAGTTTTTTTAATGATTTGTAATTTTCTTCTGTTTCTTTGCAGCTTTCAAATGGGGGTCACTGACACCATCTAAAAAAACATATACTCTGTAAGGCTACACATGTATCGTTATTGCCACTTTTTATTACTTATCATTCTATTCAGTCCCTCTCCTATTCATATTCCAGTCTCTTATTCAAATCAATGCAGGGTTGCTAGGGTAATTTGTACCATAGAAACCAAATTGCTGACACTGCAAACTAGAGAGCTGCTGAATAAAAAGCTAAATAACTATAAAACGCAAATAATAAAAAATTAAAACCAATTGCAAATTGTCTCAGAATATCACTCTCTGCATTATACTAAAAGTTAACTCAAAGATGAACAACCCCTTTAATATGTTAAAGTAGTGATATGACAAAATGCACACAGGAATTTTGCTTTTTATTCTTCCTCGTGATAATGAGTCCTCTACAAACTGCTTGCAGATTTCAGCTTGTAAACTCTAGTCTAAGAAAACTGGCATTAAATTTAGAATGTAAGTTGATACTGTATGCATACCTCGTAACATTTTGGCAATAAAAAGAGGGACAAAAAAGTTGCCGCACAAAATGTTTTTGACCATGCCCGTTTTTGTGGCTACACCCCCTAGTTAACATGTTCATTTTACTAAATTTGGCAGGTTATGAAAGTTTGAACATATTTCTGTGATTTTTTCATTTACTACAGTTTTGCTAATGAAGGTGAATTGCCCTTTAAGTTTTGAGTCTAACTTTTCGCAAGGGACCTGTTATCTTATTTTGTTACAATTACTTATTTGCTTATCTAGAAATTGTTACAAAAGTGCTGTGGCTGTTCTGGGCTCTCTGCCAAAAGCCAATTAAGTTAGAAACTTTGTTTCTTCTTCTAGCTGTTCAGTGCAGAGAAAAACAGGACTTTATTATGTTCATATATACTATACCCATACCCACTTAATTAGGCGATATTAATTAGGCGATAATTTGGGAATTGTGCCACTTGAAACAACGAATGTATGTATGCTCATTTTATTATTAACATGTATTTCTATAGCGCCAACATATTGCGTAGCGCTTTATGTTGCACAAGCACATGCCTTCTTCCCTTGCAGGCACAATTTGTGCCACTGAAGTGAAATATAGTACAAATCCTCTGTGCCCTCTCCTCTTCCTCAGTTTTCAGGTGCAAGTACTGGAGCACTAAGGGAAGCAAATTGTTTCTCTAGGGGCCTAAACACAGAGCACTTTTACTTGTAAACTTATTTACAAGCAAAGCATGCTGTCTGCACAGAATAGTCTGTACCCATACATAGAAACATAGGTGGTGTTAATCTTATCTGGTATAATGTTCATCTCCACCTAATAAGCTCTGTGTAACCATTATCTCTCTATCCTCAAATGTAGGGTTGGCTTCTGGGCATTTCTCATGTAGCTTGGAAATGTGTGCAATTTTGCTTGATTTCAGTGTGATAGATTTAGATCTCAGTTTTAAGCTAAGAGGCAATTTAAAGGCCAATAAAAGCTGCCACCAGACAGAGTTGGCAGATTATTGGCCCTTGTGTGGGGCCTGAACAATCTTACCACAGGCCAGGTTATTTATTAATATAACCTAACAATATTGTTTTATTCATTCAGCCCATCAATCTCAATGAATAGATCTGAAGCTGCCACTATTCTCACAATTGTCATTGCCCCAGTCAGTGTTAAGCCCCTTTTAACAGCAATACATTTTATTTTTGCATGACAGTAGTTAATCAAGACAGAGCAGTGGTGTTTTTATTTTCGTTGTAATATTTTCTCTTTGTGCCTTTTCAGCCTGACAGAGTTGTACCTAAAGGACAACTGTTTGTCTGACACTGGAATACTAAAAAGGACAACTTCAGTGTGGGTTTTAAATAGAGGCTTGGATAAATTTAAAGTGCTTAATCCGTCTTGTCTCAAGTAAATATGATATTTACTTTCATCATGTCCTGATAAACACAGACTCTTGGACATAAATGACTCAAATACATGTGTGTGTATGTGTTTATGCATCTATGTACATATATATATTTGTATTTATTCAGAAAGACTTGTACACACAGTACTGTACAGTAGGTATATATATGTGGGTGTATATGCTTTATGTTTTTGTATAAAATGATGGTTCATTGTGTAAGGAATTGCCATCTTGGGTTAATAGTAAAGCAGTTGTCCAGGGAATTATCATAACAAAGGGTTTCCTGTGTCTACCAAGTCCTATGCCTGATGTGGAGACCATACACCAACTTACTGTATGCAAGAAAACTTGCTCAACAGGATGTAGGCAAGTTGGGGGTTTATCTCTACATCTTGTCAGTTGGGAGTGTTTCTGTGGGAGCAGGTGAAAACCCAGGATAAAAGAACCATGGGCAGGAGAAGGAAGGAGACTGAGGACCTGAGCTGGGCAACTGGGAGGAAGAAGGAGGCAGCTGGAGAAGACAGAGGCGCCTGGGACAAGACAGCATGTGAGGACTACAGACCAGAAGGGAAGCCATGATCAAGCTGACCTCTATTACCAAGCCTTTTTGGTAGCAATAATGTAGACTTGTATAGTTTGTAACTGTAAATATTGTAATTATTGTCTTAGTCTAGTTTGTAACTGTAAATATTGTAATTATTGTCTTAGTCTAGGTGTGAAAAATGTATGTGTAACAGTCTTTTGATGTATTATACAATTCCTTTAATATACACTTATTTGTGTGGATTATTTGTCTGCTTGCTCAAAAGACCCAAAACCCCTAATAGTAAGAGGGTTGAGGTATATTATTAATATTATATTAATATATTCTATAAATTAGTTGTATCCTTCATTTCACATGCATTTATTTTACTGAGCATTGTTGTGATGCTGGTATGCTACCATGTGTGCTCACCTGCTTGATCACAGAACCCCAAGAGCTGCTTTAATTTAGCTTTAGAATGTCTTTAAAGTAAACCCTCAGATAGGCTCAGATTCATGAATTCGCTACCACTGTGTCTGTGTCTTCATTTTTCGAAGGTAAGAAAACTTCAGAAGATTTTGAAAAACAAAGATCCTTTGTATATTTTTTCACCTGCAATTTACTTTATTGCTGATGGGAAAACATTTTCGGAGAGATTTGTCATCCATGGTAGTGACTGAAATGCAAGCGACAAATCTCCTGGGTGCCAGTAGCCTAAGAGGGATATAAAGCTTAAGCAATGTGTATATGGTGTATACAATTGGAATTGTTTTTTTAGAAATCACAATTAATTGCAGTAAGATATTCTCCTGCTAATGAAAATAAATAATTATCCTGTGGTTTTCTGCAAACTGCTCAGTGCTTTGTGCTATGATACTGCATCAAAGGATCCAAAATACAAGTTGCATGAAGCATTCATCTTATTTGTAAGATCCTGCAGTAGTGCATTGATTCAAGGAAATGTTAAAGGAAAACTATACCCCCAAAATGAATACTTGAGCAATTTATATCAAATTAAGTGGCATATTAAAGAATCTTCTCAAACTGGAATATATATTTAAGTAAATATTGTCCTTTTACATCTCTTGCCTTGAACCACCATTTTGTGATGGCCTGTGTGCTGCCTCAGAGATCACCTGACCAGAAATATTTCAACTCTAACTGTAACAGGAAGAAGTGTGGAAGCAAAGGACAGAACTCTGTCTGTTAATTGGCTCATGTGACCTAACTTTATAGCTTATTTGGTATGTTTGTGTGCACCATTGAATCCTAGGATCCCAGGAGGCTGTCCTTATTTTTTAATTATTTATGATTACCCAATGGCACATACTACTAAAAAAGTATATTATTATGAAAATGGTTTATTTACATGAAGCAGGGTTTTACATATAAGTTGTTTTAGGCAATATCTTTCTATAGAGACCTACATTGTTTGGGGGGTATAGTTTTCCTTTAACTTGCGGTAGCTGACTATAATAACCTGTTCTTTATATAGATGGGTGAGAAGAAAAGAAGAACCCTTTGGATTCAGGGACTTGCACCTCCAGAGGGACAAAAGCAAACACACCTGCAGTTTTTCAGGTCTGAGGAACAGAAGGACCCAGACTCTTCTAAGGGCTCCTACACACGGGCGTTTTTGAACTGCGCTCCCCTGCGTTGCGTTTGGCTGCGATCAGCCGCAGGGGAGCGCAGGTCTAGACGCACCTCATTTTGTTCAATGAGGTTGTACCCACGAGACGCGTGTAAGCGCCGAACGCAGATTCAGACGCAACATGCTGCATTTTTCCTGCGTTCGGCGCTTACATGCGTTAGTGTGAGTACAGCCCCATTGAAAATAATAGAGTGCGTCTATACCTGCGCTCCCCTGCGTTTGAACGCAGCAAAACGCAACGCAGGGGAGCGCAGGTAAAAACGCCCGTGTGTAGGAGCCCTAAATCTGATAAAAGACAAATAACTGGTGCAAGAAGATCATCATTGCTCCTTCCACTAAGCGCCCACGTGTTGCACTTACTGCGTCAGACTGGGACTTGCTGAAGCATATTTTATTGTACGTGGACATATTAAAGGAAAAGTAAATTTTTTTTTTTTCTTTCTGTAAATTTGCTCTAAACAGCCCCCCAGATTAATGTACCTTCGTCCCTGCTGCAAGTCTGCTCTGGTTTCTGTGTTATCAGCAGCTTGTTTCCCCTTCTCCCTGGTGCAGAGTGAAGCCCAGCCCCTTAGTTTACTGAGCAGTCCATTTGCTGCTGTTCCACAATAGAGAGGAAGAGGGAGCCAGTGTGTGCATTAGTAAGCTAGTTTCCCCAAGCAAAAGCTGCTACACACACTGCTCTCTGCTATGTCATAGTATGCAAATGATCTCCTGGACTAGTCCAAAAGATAAGGTCAGCTCAGAAAGCTAAGGGGCGGGGCTTCACTCTGCACCAGGAAGAAGGTGAAAGAAGCTGCTGATAACACAGAAACCAGAGCAGACTTGCAGCAGGGACTAAGGTACATTAATTTGAGGGGCTGTTTAGAGCAAATTTAGAGATAGAAAAAAAAAAACGTTTACTTGTTCTTTAACAGATGAAGTAGAGCTGCTTAGAAAAGCTATGGCTTCACAGTAGCACCTATTTGTCACTCACTTTGTGCTACTAATTAATAGAAAATATTTTTGCTTGATTCATTTGGTATTTACTTCTGATTATTCAGATTATTTCTCTTTTTAACATAAACACATTGTTTTTAATAATGATTCAAATTTTTTTTTTTACATGGGATGCCTCTTGGCTCATTTCGTGTTGTACAACATCCTTGAGTTGCGAGCATTAATGTGGACTGGCCTCAATGCGAATCATTGATAAGATTCAAGCAGTTAAGAGTAGTCCAGCAGGAAGGGATTAACAAACTGTGTAGGTTAGAGGGTTTTTATAAACCCATTAAGAAGAGCATTTAGTTACATAACAACACAGCTGTTTACCTTTATAAACATCACGCAACGAAAGCTGGATGTTAACTACATCTTGGCAGTAAATGTGTATTTGAGCAAACAACAAAGTTGGTCATGTGAAAAATGCAAGGAGGAAAAAAAAAGTATTTATATAACTAAGGCAATATAATGTGTGGATTTAATCTAAAGATGGGAACACACGGGCACATAACTTCAGGCAATCTGGGTGCATGCCAGAATATAAGTGATTGCCCACTCTATGTAGTACCAAATATTGGTTTATAACAGATGAATGGCTCCCCGTCCTGATTCCGAATTTAGTGTTGCGATTAGTTAAAAATGATCAGTTTTTTTTTGCCTATGTATATCCAGCTTTTGCTGAGGCCTATTATTTAATTTCATACATGCATGTCAGGATACTACTGATGTGAATTGCACTCTGCTCTTGATTAATACTAATGTTTATACAGTATAAATAGTTTTTTCTAAATTATGTCTAACACCATACAACTCTCTTCCAATGCCACCATTGCTGGACATTTTAGGAGCCTTATAAGTAGGAAATATCGGGGCCTCAGTTACCAAGCAGTTCTAAATTATGCCTAAAGATTTACAAGGATAATGGGTGCTAATATGATTGTGTCCTCTGTATGCCACTGGTATGTACCTTGGTTTAAAGCCATTCAGCCGATTAGGGATGCTGATCTGAAATACAGGCTTATGACATTATAATGTAAAAGTTTGGGCAGAAGTTGCCACCTTAAAGGTGTTCAAACAGGTTAAAGGGAACTTTAGGTACAATTTGGACATTAGAGCTTATTGGCTGTGAAGTTTTATATGAAAGGTTAATGAAAGTGGCATATGGGGTGAATGTACTCGATATTTCTAGAAACTCAATCTGTAGTTTAGGTAAGTTTTGGGGGAATACATCTTATTCTTTTATATATTCCTTGCAACTGCCCCCTACGTGTAAGAACTTTCTAACTCACCTTCATGTCTAGTTACAAGAGAAACCCCCACAAGAAAACAAATAGTTACTGATGTATGCAAATAGTCACCTTATAAGAGTAGTATTTAAACCCTACATTCTCCTACCATGTATGTAAATTGGGCACATCTCATCTACCGCAACTGCACCATTTGTACTCCATACATCCCCTCTGTTCACTAGAAACATCAGATTTCCCTAAAACAAATAGCCACTTTCACCCAGTGGCCATTTTCCCTCTTACACATCATCAGTGACATTTATATCTGCAAACAGCAACCGTGCACTGTACAGTTCATGCAATGCAGAATTCAGGCTTACACAGGCACAACTTAATTTAATAAAACATCCTGCTGGACTGAGCAATGAAATTGTTAATCTGAACTGAGCTAAAGAGGTTAAAGGGAAACTGTCATGGGAAAACATGTTTAAAAAAAAAAATGCATCAGTTAATAGTGCTGCGCCAGTAGACAAATCAATTTCTCAAAAGAGCAAACAGATTTTTTTATATTCAGTTTTGAAATCTGACAT
>CM044438.1:77521514-77532031 GCA_024363595.1 Xenopus borealis
AATGGATTTCAATGCAGAATTCTGCTGGAGCAGCACTATTACCTGATGCATTTTGAAAAAGACATGTTTTCCCATGACAGGATCCCTTTAATTATTTTAGAAACGGTACAGAATATTTAATTGATTATATTTAGAAAATGTCTTATTTCAGTATGTTGAAGCTTATATTAAACTTTTTCGTGATAGTTTCCCATTAAAGAAAGTGATATTGGATAGTATAATGCTTTAGAGAAACACAGTGCTCCAGAATAGACTGTAAATGACTCTCCAAATAGTAAATGTGGTCCAGGTGCTCCAGCCCCAGACAGCCAGCTTTAGGGAGCGGTACAGTAATGCATATGAAGAAACAGGGCCGATCGCCAATCAAATGGATCCACAGGACCAGAGAAAATAAGTTAAACAATATTTTTATTTATATAAAGTTTAAAAAAAAATGTATATTGCATCTCCATCCGCCCTACGCGTTTCACACCCACTTAGGGCACTTAGTCATGGGCTCAGTATAACAGTATAATGCTTTGCCAAAATGGACATGTCATAAACATTGCTGTAATCATGCTATAAGGAACAACAAAGGTGGTTTTATATAGCAAATTATTTCTTGGATAAAACAGAAAAGTGGGGGTTCTACCGGCAGTGTTATAATGTTGATGGCTAAAACAGATTCTGAACCAAAATTTTAATTGAAATTCTTTTGATTCACACGGTATTTTTGGAGCATAAACAAATGCAACTTTGAGATCCAGCAAGACAAATAAAGAGAACGATGTCAGTAAACCAACATTTTAGAGTACCATTTTATTATGGAAAATACAACATACATCAGTCACCTTGTAAAGAATAAACCCCAAATTTGTGCTAGAGAACATATGTGGCTTTGACTGATGCTACTGCTGACCAAATGGCTGGCCTAAGCTTTTCTTATACATTACTTTATATTTCTGCATAACCTTATCACCTTTAACAACCAAAAACTAACATAGTAATCTGTATGATAAAAAAAAATCAGTGGAGGTCTTAGCAGGTTTTCTTATTGAACAGATAACATCTGTGCTTTCTTGCAAGGCTACTGCCGCGACTACCTGAAATTGTGCGTTATCTATATGAGATAAGTTATCTATACATTTAATCCATCCCAATACAGCCCCAAAGATAAGCTGGATTTAAACAAAATATATATTTATAACTTGCTCTGTCATATGATTCCCACAAACAAATACTGTAAAAGTTAAGAATTAGGGAAGGAATTAAAGCAAAGAAATATGCTAAATGCCTTTAATAAGGCAAAATCTTTCCTACCACCAAAACAATCTGCATAAGAACCACATATCCTGCACCATCCCAGACTAAAGATTTCCATTTCTCAAAGATTATGAATTGGAAAGATGGTAAGACCATCAGATATGTCAGTTGAGACTGGATTCCAGTACAGCATATGGCTGTACAAGAGGTGACAATATGACTGAACCTACAGCAGCTGGTTGCCAGAATTATATGGCTGACTGTGTTAGATCCACCTTTGTTGGTAAAGGTCCGGCATCTTCACTTTCTTCGGGTCTCCCATGGACAACAACAAGAGTTGCAGGGGGATATCTGTGCAATTTCTGTTCATTCATGAACTCCAGGTCCCCATAGATACTCAGCTTCTGCAGAACATAGATATCTCAACATGAATTCATAGCAAAGCAAAAGGGATCATCTGCTCTTAAAGGGATGCTTGACACAAGACAAAGTTAAAGGATCAGTTCAGTATAAAAACTAGTTAATAGGCTGTGCAAAATAAAAAAAGTTTTCAATATAGTCAGACAGAAATAAAGGCTGGCATGACTCGATGTCTAACAGAATAGCATCTATGGCCAGATTAACTCAGAGTTAGAGAGATGAAAAGCAGTAAGTTGGGTTCTGGCTATTCTATTATACATCTGTTCACCAGCCTTTATAGATTACATTTTTGGCTAACTATATTAGAAACATTTTTTTTTTTTTTACACAGCCTATTTACCAGTTTTTATTTTTCTATAGAATGGTTCATTTAAACACTGTTCCTAAAAACAATGTATAATGTTTAGTAAGGTGTAGTAATGAGTGTAACTTTATGTGGGAAATCACAACACTTCAACTTCATTCAGAAAAGCAGTTATATTTAATAATAAGGAGCTTGCTGAACCAAAGAAACTACTTAACATCCTACCCCACACAGAATGCACAAATATATTATTGAAATGATTTCTGATAAGCTTACCTCAGAGGATATGTACTGATCCGCAGCTGTGGCCACTGTAGCACAACAAATCCATAGAAGAACCAGGACAGATAGGACCAGAGTGGCAGAAAGAAGCCAATTAGAATTTCTACGAAGAAGAAATATATTGCATTTTAAATAGAATATAATTATAGTACAAGTCAGTTTATCAATTTCTATTCCAGGGGTAGGATATAGGCACACATTTAAAAAAATATACACATATCACAAGACAAAGATGTGTAGGTATAGATGTATAGATAACAGTTCTAGATGAACTACAATACTTTGAAGCAGATCATCTCTCTCAGACCTTAAAGTGGACCAGTCACCCAGACACAAAAATCTGTATAATAAAAGTCCTTTTCAAATTACACATGAAATCCAATTTAAAATTTTTATCAAACCATTCATATCTGTTTTAAGCTGATTTAAAAATCTCAGCTGTCAATCAAATATTGTCTGTCACTCCTCTATGCCTTGGGCATAGAGGCGGGGCAGATAATTACTTTCACTTTCCATTCAGCACTTCCTAGATGCCCTGCTCTCCACACATTCCCCCAGTTCTCTTGTGTAGCCAGGACATGGGGAAAGACATTGGGTCCCTCATTCTGGTGCACAAACAAGATTCTGAGATGATACAAGACTTGCCTTAATAACAGTGTCCACAAAATGGCTCCTGCCTGCTTGCTATAATTATGAATTCCCAGACTGAATATAGTGTAATTAATGTTCATTTTGCTAGACTAATGTGATAAAATAGGATTTTGAATATTTTTTTGGGGTGACGGGTCCACTTTAATGGTAAAAATTAAAAACTGCATAATGAAGGCAAATTTATATAAATGAATCTCCCTTAATTTTACCAATGAAAAGTTGAGCACTCAGTCACACTCCACAGTCCTGTGTAGCCCAAAAATATGAATACCTCGAAAACTTCTAAAGATGCCAGTTTTTCTGACAATTTTCTTGTAGAAAAAAAGAATTCCGAAAACTTCTAAAACTCCAAATTGAATAAAAGCAGTCCAGTCAGATCAGCAAAGCTCTCGTTGACTTCTATATGACCTCGACAACTTTTACTTTTTGTGTTTTTTACACATAATAAATCTAGATTTTTTAGAGCATTTTAGAAATACAGGTATGGGACCTGATATCCAGAATGCTCAGGAACTGTGGTTTTCTGGATAATGGATAGTTCTGTAATTTGGATCTTCATACATTAAATCTACTAGAAGATCATGTAAACATTAAATAAATCCAATAGGCTGGTTTTGCTTCCAATACAGATTCATTATTTCCTAATTTGGATCAAGTACAAGCTACTCTTTTATTATTACAGAGAATTGTTTTAAAAAATTTGGATTATCTGGATAAAATTGAGTCTATGAGAGCCGGCCTGTAATTCTGGAATTCAGAGCTTTCTCGATAAAGAGTCCCATACATGTATAGGAAAAACAAATTTTTTTTCAAGATTCAGGGGGGAAAAAAAAGATCACAATTCATTTGTTAGTTAATGGGCACCATAGTGTGTTGAAGTAACCATCCTCTGTATTTTATAAAGAAGCAGACTTATTAAATGTTGGAACTTTAGAATAAAATTAGATCTAAAGAGTAGAATAAGAAATGCAAAACGGCCTTTAAGTCAGTATGCAAACAGGATTTTCTACCTGCAGACCTGGATTTGGTGGGTGGGTGCCCGAGGCCGCTCAGCCATCCTAGTGCCCGCCCAAATACCCTCTCCGGTGCGAGCGCACCTGCACCAGAGCGTTGGGGAGCTGCGTGGCTGGGCGGCACGCCCCTAATACTTTGCCGCCCTGGGCCTATATGGCCGGGCCACAAATCCGGGCCTGTCTACCTGCAAAAAAGGCCAGTAAATATATTATCATGTCTAAAATGCTTTGCTAAAAAAGAGCAGCTTTAATTTTAGTCATATTGTAGTCATACTATTTGGCCAAGTCACTGCCTGGCAAGAACTTGAAATACTATATCCTAGACTGTATATGTACATAAAAGCATGTGGCAGAAAAGTAAACCTACGCAGAGAAACACTTTAAGAAGTTGTTGCCTTCAAGATTAATAGAGTCAGAACGCTGGTCCCACATCCTTTCTTCTCCATACTGTGCTGTAGGTTCACCAGACACAAGATCTACTGCACAGAAACAAACCAACATCTTGTTACACTGGGAACAGGGACTTAATTTGACAAATAGGATTTGGATTTTACTATTTTCTTCCTTTTCTCATAGTAACAGCAAAGTAAATACTTACAGGATATTTTGTGTAGATAGCTTTCTGCAGGTTGTGTTTTTTCTGGAAGAAACTGTGGATCATCCTGGATTTCAGATTCAGACTAAATATATAGAGAGGAAAATATAATGAGAATTTAAAATCTCAGTTCATAGGATGTGTTGGGGGGCTCTCTTAGCTCATAGCAAGGTTGCATATAGTGGAAAATATAGTATCAGTCACTCACTTCCAAGATTATGTACAGCAAACGCATGTTCACCCCTAAATCTAACCCTACTTGAACTTAACTTTTAGGTTTATCTGGCAGAGCAAAAAGACACACTTAAGGTGGCCATACATGGGCCGATAAAAGCTGCCGACAGACTGAGTTGGCAGTTTATCGGCCCGTGAGTGGGGCCCTCCGATATCCCGTCCTATACCTGGCTGAATATCGGCCAGATGTCGATCGGGCAGGATTAAAAATCCCGTCGGATCGCGGCCGCATCTGTGTGTTGATGGGATCCCTCGAACGGACCGCCCATATGTGCATCATTCTGATCCAATCGTTGGGCCTTAGGGCCCACGATCGGATCAGCCCGATATCGCCCACCTCAAGGTGGGCATATCAGACAGAGATCTGCTAGTTTGGCGAAATTGCAAAATGAGCGAATCTCTCAGTGTATGGCCACCTTTTAGGCTGAGCCCCACTGCTACTGCACCCCCTAGGGGACCACTCTGTTGTTCAGAAGTAATTCAAAACATTTTCGCTGTCTATAAAACCTTCTAAAAGCATAAAGCTGCCTACACACATTATTGTACGTGTTTCTGACCAAAATGTATGATTTACTATGTGTGTGTAACGTTATAGCAATAAATGTCAGATGTGCATTCACTAACAGAACAGGATACCCCATGGACATGTCTAGTACAAGTGTCAAATACTATGGTAACAATATGCATTGGGCTCTGATCACATAAATAAGGTTTTACTTTTTACAAGAATCATTTGTTAATTTAAAGGTAAGGTGTACAGACTACCTTATAAAAGGCTACAAACCTGAAAAACAATAATCCTCCCATCATCTGCCTGAACATAAAAGGTCCACGATGGATTAATAAAACTTTGTGCAGAATCCAGCATGTCTCTCCAAAAAGCTCCCACAAAAGCAAGAGGAAAGAGGATGTGAATCCGAGGAGCTAAATCTGCAAGCTGCAAAACAATTACAAAAATGTTATCTTTTACATAACAAAATATTTTCTGCATATGTATGTTTGTGGTGTTTAACTCCAAATATATGGATAACACTGGTTCATTGCATTCAACCCTCTAAAAACTCTAAAAGCCTATTTAAAGAAGGGCAAAAAGAACTGCCATCCAGACAAGAAGCTAATTAATCAGCATTAGATAGTGTGAACTGCCTAACTGGATTCAGAAAGTTATTGCGCCTTGATTCAGTTACTATTAACTCATTACAAATCATAAATATATACCCTTCTTTTGATAAGTGACCCTTACAGAAAAAATTAATTTTCTACTGTGGTGTAAAATACATTTTGGTGTAAATGGTGTAAAATCTCCACATCAATCACAATGCGTTTTACACACACGGGGGGAGGGGGTATGGCGTCCAAGCCTGGTCCCGGTGGTTGGGGAGCCCTGGTTGAATGGCTTCTTTACCGTCACTTTTTATTTTCTCCTCTCCTTGCCTGCGGACACATCCCTCATTTCTGTAGTGTTGTAGGTCTCCTCCTTCTGTATCCCTAAGAAGTTTCAGGTATTACACAGAACCCTCGCTTAGCATCTCTGTGTACTTTCCCTGCTGTTCAGCCTATCTGAATACCTTATGTGTAGCTTCTAAAGTCATCTAGCTTCATTTCTTCCCCTCTGGAAATCCCTCTTCAGTTCCCATCTATGCCCTTTAAAACACACACACACAAATATATATGTAAAATGCATATATATTTTGGTATGGTCTACCATCCCACCCGAGCTAGTTTGCGTGTGAACCTCACATATACCCCCACAGTCTGAAACAAAGATACAAGGAGTTGAGTATCTGGGGCCAATTAGCAAAGACAGATAGATGCGGCAGGTGTGAGGGTTAACCATGTTTGGCTGATGAGAGGATAGGAAAGGAAGACAATGAGAATCAGAGGTCCTTTTGTAGTCATTGGCTGAAGGATTGTCACTACCAAATTCTATACAGAAAAATAAATAAGGGTTCCTCTGCACCGCTACAATCACTTTAATTTGATTCATTACCAAAGAATAACTGTATGATGCTTTGGCTGCAACTTGCTTTTCCAGGGTAAAAACATCCAAATAGTTGCACTTTTTAATGGACACTGCTGGGATTTCCAGACTGGGTTTATTGGAGCTACAACATGGAGCTGGCCACTGCTCCTGTATAAACTAAAAGCAAAGGAAAAGGCAAGCTCACCACTTACCATGTGGTGGTGCAGTGAATATAGTACTGGTCAGACCATGGATGACTTGGAAACAATCCATGTTTTGTTTAAAAGGAAGGGTATTTCCTTTTAGCTTTTGTCGTGAATGTATCTATTTTTCTTTTTTGGTCATACCAACACAAACTTTTGATTCACCTTTTTCAGTGCAACATCATGTCAAGGTTGAAACCTTAGCCAGGGACCCATTAGCTCTTAAGGGTAAGGCCACACGATTTTGAGCAACTCTTAAAATCGCATCACCGCGTGTGAATAAGCGCAGGCGACTTTACGTGTAGCGTGTGCGTGCCGCTACCAAGCTATTCGGGGAGATTTGTCGCGGCGATTAGTCGCCAGGCGACAGATCTCCCCGAAATCTCCACGTGTGGCCTTACCCTAAAAGTGTTACAGGTTTAGGAAAATATTGGTATAATTCAGCCACAGGACCAAGAATATCTAGGGTAGAAATAATTCCAAATTCTTAACTTTTGTGTATGTTAAGCAAATATATAAATTATTTAAATCTTTGTTGCCAACTACCTTGGAATTCACAACCACAGCAAACAGGCAGCAGTCATTTTGTGGACACTGTTATTAAGATAAGCTTTGTAGCACCTTTAAAACTTTATTTATGTGCCACAATGGGAGACTTGATGCCCATGCCTACTAGCTACACAATTCTAGACTGTTAGCACAATCCCCAGGAGATAGTATCACAGTGTGGAAAACAATTCCTCTAAACACACACACACATCACAAACATCACACTAACCTCATCTTGACGCTTTGCTGCAAAAGGCACCTGACTTTGGCAGCCCAAGTTGCAAGCATACTGCTCAGTGGATTGTGGATAAGCTTCCAAACAAGCTGTAGCATAAAAGCAAGACAACATTAGTAATAAGAACACTTTGTGAGATGGCAAATGTGAAGTAGAAATCAACGCTTCCAAATAAACCCAGTCCTATATATACAAATATGCTGAACCTATGACACCATGCGGGCACCTACATTTGCTTGATCAGGGGACATGAAACTGAGTAAAATCAAAGCATCTTTCTGGAAGATGTTTGGGGTTGTAATTAAAGAACAGGCAGAAGGCCACTCATTGGAAATTATGTAAAAATCACAAAGTTCAATACATAGAAGGATGTGTGCTACACAATGTATTGTTTTACTGTAGATGTTGGAAATGGAAATTATGTTAGAAGCACAAAGTTCAATACATGGAAGGATATGTGCAACACAATGTATTGTTTTACTGTAGATGTGAATGAAACCCAATAAACAGAGCCACACAAAAAACATACCAAAAAATCATGTAAGACATATCCCAACTTCCATGTTCTGCTTACTACAATGTTCTTCCATTCTGAAGCTGTGCTGCAATCATCTTTTCCAATGCTAACCCATTCTCACAGTGTGTGCAGCAGATATCCAAGTCTGTACATTGGCATATCCTGTTGCAAAGTCATATGCTTTTCCATCGTTATTGCCAGTATGGATATTATTACATGGGCTTTATGGAGGTCAATATATGTTTTTTAGTTTTACCGTCTTGTAAAATGCTAAGTTATATGGTACATATGCTATAACGGTAATTTTATACCTCCTATGCTAACAATGCACACAGCTTCCACTGAATGTGATGTAGCAAATGGAACATTGTGTCCCATTTAGGGCTGTTTTTAATCTGGCTTTGAAAAAAGTTTCCATTCTCCACTCCACAGGGGCAGTTTGTTTTGTTTGCATCTAGGCAATAAGAGGAGCTATCACCTTTCAGCCCCACTCAAAGGGGTAGTTCACCTTTAAGTTAACTTTTAGTATGTTATAGAATGACCAATGCCAAGCAACTTTTCTGTTGGTCATCATTATTTATATTGTATCGATTTTTAATTATTTGCCTTCTTTTATTCTTTTTCTGGCTTTCAAATGGGGGTCATGGACCCAATCTAAAAAAACAAATGCTTTGGAAGGATACAAATTTGCAAACTGGAGATCTGCTGAATAAAAATAACTCAAAAACCACAATTAATAAATATAAAAAACAATTGCAAATTGTCTCAGAATATCACTCTCTATATCATACTAAAAGTTAACTCAAAGGTGAACAACTCCTCCTTTAAAGGAACAGTGACACCAAAAAATGCAAGTGTGTAGCGTAATGGAAATAGAATGTAGTGTTACCCTGCACTGGAAAAACTGTTGTGTTTGCTTCAGAAAAACTTATATAGTTTATATAAACAAGAAACACACCACTTTTACCAATTCATGACAACCATGCTTTATACTGTCATTCCTTTAAAACGCGATTTTTTGGTAAACTTTTCAATTGTGCATAATATTTATTTCCCATGTCAAGATCACTTTAAATGTTGTATAGATACCAAAAATATTGTAGTCAGTATGCTGGGAGAATTGGTTATATGTTTTAGAAAATGCAAAACATATCACCTGATTCACATTCCACTTTAGTTCTGTTCAAGTCTTCGCCATCATCCACAAATTGGCAGATAGAAAAGAGGCGACAGCCCCTTTGACAGGCAAAAAGCTCCTCCTCCTGTAGAAAAAAATTGTGTTTTTATACCCATGTGGAATGATCTGAGAATTTAAGGTAAGTTCTCTTTCCTTTGCCATCTCATAAAAACATCCCCAACCCCGCACAACTTCCCCTACTATAAATACTGTGTACAATTAGTTTAATAAGGATATTTTGGGAGAAAGTCCAATCCCTGTTTAGTATACTCTGACTGTATTACTGCATGCAAAAACAAAAGAACATATTTCTGTTTTGTCAGGAACCAGTTTAGTAATCTCACATGCAAGTACAGACCAAAACACTTTTATAAAACTCCCAATATTGATGTTAGATTTCAGATTACTTTAGTATATGACTTTCCAGTAGGAGGTCTGCGGGCCAGATGTGAATATCAGGTGCGAAGTATAGCTTGGCTGCTGACTGCGCTGCATTCTGCTCTGGACTGAAATCTAGTGTAAAGGTGCCACCTGGCCGGTAAAAATTAATGTTGAGCCCAATGTTATTAAGGGATAATTCAACCCTACATTTAAAAGAAAAAACCCGACCCTCCATCCCCACCAAGACCCCCCTCCCTCCTCCCCCCAGCCTAAGTGTTACCCCAGGGCAAATCTTCGGAATGAGACCAGTGTTTTGACGCATGCGCAGTTGGGGAAGTCTTCCGCATCACAAACACTGAGCATACGCCAAAACTCACAAAAATTGCCGACGCGTCTGTCACATTCTGAAGATTACCAAAGCGGCTGAAGATGGCACCCATGATTCCGTGAAGTTCGATGCCTGAATCTCCACAGAGGGGTAAGTATGGACTTAGGGTAGGGTTGACACCTTTTCTTCCTATTAATAACATTGGGATCAACCATCACAAATTAAATGTAGGGGTGAATTCTCCTTTAATATGGGAAAAAAATAAATATATAGGAAGTACTTTTTTCCATAAAAGGTGGCAACTCTAGCTGCAGAGTGTTGTGTAGCCTCGTGCTGTGTAGCCTCACTGCCTTATACTATACTAGCACCTGCCATTTTTTATAAGCACCTGCCATTTTTTATAAGCACCTGCCATTTTTTATA
>CM044438.1:77532424-77581053 GCA_024363595.1 Xenopus borealis
AAAAAAAAAAAAAAAAAGACACCTGGATATGCTGGAGGCCTAAAATTAATTTGCTTTGGGGCCCAATAACATCTAGTTAGGCAACCATCTTGCAGGCAACCATGCAATATAATGAATAATAAGGCTAATATATTTGCAAACAGTTGGGCAGCCCCAGCACTGCTCCGGTAATAATGAGTATGATTACAATGCGTGTAAAACAGTCCCAAGCGTCAGGAAATCACGGTCTACAAAGAACCACCAAAGACTTGCTACAACTCCCACCGCTCACATCCGGGAGACGAAGTCAGCTGTTTTGAGAGAATCATAGCGCTGTGTAAAAGCTTACCTCAGGGTGAGTGTGCAACGGGTACGTGGCCTCGCACACACCGTGACAAGACGTGCTGTCACCTAACACAGAGTCTACATTTACTGCGGGTTCTGTTGCCGCAGCGCTTGCACAAAACAAGAGAACCACCAATAGCCCTCTTCTGTCCGCCATCTTTTTACATACAGTAACTTCCGTGTTTACCTGCTCCGCGGCTTGTAAACAAACGCGCGTCATCAAATCGCGACACCAAACCAAAACAGCGCAGAATGAGGGCTTTCCGTATGTAATAATGTCTCTGCTCAGATAAAACTCATTAGAATTCTGCACGGCGGCTCAGCAGTTTTGAGATGGACAGATTTGTAATCAGGAAGCCAAAAAGCGAGGGAACAGAAAAGAAATTGCAGCCTGATAAAGCAAAGGGACCAGCGGGACAGGCAACCCTTCATTCCCTGAGGGTGAGCATGAATGCGAGTAGCGTGGAGTCCAGAAGAGATTTCTTTTGTAGTTTTGAGTCTTTTTGTAAGGGCAGCATATTTCTAGGTATACACAGAATATGAAATGTTTGTACGAAAAGAATGCTAGACAGGGTTGCTCTGTTCATAAGAAATGAGGATGATTTTACAATAGGGAAATCCTGCTGTACATACAAGTGACATTAAAGGTGTAGTTCACCTTTATAATAATATGTTATAGATAGGGTTGCCACCTTTTCTGGGGATCAACCATAATTTTTACTGGCCAGGCCAGCAGAATGCCGACCAGGACAGTAGAATGTGTGTTAGAATGTGTGTTAGAATGTGTGTTAGAATGTGTGTTAGAATGTGTGTTCTTTTTAATTGTTTACATTTTATGTTGGGCAGCTTTTAAGATGGGCATTTTAACATCTATCTGACACCAGGCTTAAATTGGAATGGAAACTGAATAGTAGTAGTCTGAATATAAATATACTCAACAAAAAATAAGAGTAACAATACAATGAAACTCGGTCCGTCAGTGACTCCAAACAACCAATTAGCATTTTAGGGTGCAGGACAGAAGGCAACAGAAAAGCTATAAAAATATAAATTATGAGGACCAGTTAGGGTTGCCACCTGGCCAGTATTTTACCGGCCTGGCCGGTATTTTTGATGGTTGATCCCAATGTTATTAAAGGAGAAGTAAAGTCCAAAATCAAATAAAGCTCTAATTGCTGACCATGAAATAAAATTATCCTTACCAATAAGCATTCCCTCATTCTTTTTTCCATTAAGGTTTGTGCTATCATCGTTTTTAAATAAAGCTCAAAGCTGTATATGGAAGCATTACCTAGCTGCAATCCAAAAACTAGTCATATTAGGGCACACGCATGCGCAATCGTTCCCAGCAGTGCCCTGCGCATGTGCACAAGAATATTGTAGCTTCCCTTTGAAGAGCTGACGTTGCAGGCACGTGATTTAGCCTTTTGTCATTCCTGACCTCTCTGCCCCTGCCTGCTTTCAATCAAGCGCCAATCGCGATGCTTCTTCCCTATTGCTTGGTAACACAGGGTAGCTTACAAGCTCACTCCAAAAACTAGTCATATTAGGGCACACGCATGCGCAATCGTTCCCAGCAGTGCCCTGCGCATGTACACAAGAATATTGTAGCTTCCCTTTGAAGAGCTGCAATCATAAGAGTGTTAGGTCTGACAAAAGCTGCTGACAGTCTCCCACTGATGACAGTAGATCAGCAATACATGTAGAGATATCAACAGCTGACAGAAATGTTTTAACCTATCTCATTGACTGAACAACCGATCGCCATTGCGGGGAAAAATGTTGGAACACTCCACACATGACCCAAAATCGTACAAAACAAAGATTTGATTGATCATACCTGCACATCTATGGCCAGCTTTAGAACTGGATACAAACATTTATGTAAAGGTGAACCCCCCTTTAATTGTATCAAAAATATCAGTGAGGCCTCAGGCTTGTGCATGTCTTCTGTAGAAAATCCCTTTCTGGATGTCAGGAAAGCCCCTCTAGTGATGAGGCATAGGTGGCCCACGAGTAATAGGTGTTCCCTTTACATTAACATTTTATCTCAGCTAAGAAATGTTTTATTCTGTAAAGTGGTTCGTCTGCTCTAATGAAGTTTCATTCTTTTGTATTAGAGAGTTGTTGTTCTGGAAGAGATAAAAAGATGGAAGTGTGTCTTGGAGTTCCCACATCAGACAAAGGATAACTTGTTAGAAGCTCTGACAGAACTAAAGAAGAAAATTCCTTCAGAAGAAGTGATTCTTTCAACCAAAATTGGTACTTCATTTTCATAAGCGCTGATAATGTGAACAAACATTTTGTAACTCGACATCTATGTTTCTGTATCATTTTATAGACTTAAGTAGCCGCTGTATTTATACTACACAGGGACTAATTATTTGATAATATTTAAATTTTTTCTGAGGAAATGCAAATATCTAGATTAGATTGTAAATGATAAGAATAGGTTAGGGACTGGTTTATCAATATGTGAGTTTAGAGATGAATAAATAACACTCACACATGTTCTGTTAATTTCTTTGGGACGTTTAGAACCATATTTATCGAATGGTGAGTTTTGGTGAGGGGTGATCCTGGGGCTGCTTCCGACTGAGATAGCAGCCCTGAGGACACCCCGCTATGCTCCAAGTGTCATACTTTAGCATCAGAGTGGGTGAGTGGGAGACTGCTTCCCTAGTGCAATGAAAGCTATATCGCTATCTGCACTAGTGGAGACTAAATTCCGGTTCAAAAACTGGAAATTTGGCTTTTAAAGGAGGTGAATTTATGCTGCCGCTGGTACCTAGCCCCTCACTGATGCCTGAAGTAAGGTTCTCATGATGCCTGAAGTAAGGTTCTCACTTTGCTTAAAGGGCACCTATTG
Organism: Xenopus borealis; assembly: GCA_024363595.1. Classification (NCBI taxonomy): domain Eukaryota; kingdom Metazoa; phylum Chordata; class Amphibia; order Anura; family Pipidae; genus Xenopus; species Xenopus borealis. Next base: position 77,535,618 of record CM044438.1, read on the forward strand.
GTTATGCTGCAGCTCACTCGCATACACATTACACGTGTGACATCACACGCATGTGCATAATGAAAAGTTGCCTCGAGTGCCTTGCGAGTGAGCGGACATGTCTGCTCGCACTGGGAGCTCCCTCTCTGTGCAAGTAGTATAGCACTGGCGGGGGACATTTAAAAAAAAACAAAAAACTGTTATCCCCAACCAGAATGTGGGCTCTACCAGCCCGCACCTTTGGTTGGGGATAGCATTTTTAAACAATAGGTGCCTTTTAATGGCAGAAGCAGCCCTGTTTCACCAGTTGATAAAAACATTCCTAAAGATCCCATAGAAATGAATTGATCATGGGTGAGTTTTTATTTATTAAAGGAACAGTAACATCATTTTTTTTTTACATTTGTTTCTTTTTTTAATGAAAATAACGAAAAGAGAGATAAATCTTTAAAAACGCTAAGTTTATAATAAGAAATTACTTACGGATTCTCTGCTAGAGCTGCTCTTCTGAGATGGTAATATGGCGACGATCCATCGTGCGGCGCTCAATTTCTCCTCTCTGTCTTCTATAGGATATATAGATATAATCCTCAACTGAAGAAGCCGCACTCACAGGACTTGCAAAGGTATAAATGGTTTTATTTAAATACACTAATGTATTGGCTGTAACTGTTTTGACAACTTTGACAAAGGCTGAGTTACAGCCAATATGTTAGCGTATTTGAATAAAACCATTTATACCTTTGCAAGTCCTGTGAGTGCGGCTTCTTCAATGGAGGATTACATGTGCATCTAGTGGCATGCACCCAGGCGTTCATCAACAAGTAAACATGAGTGCTGTGACTTTTTGGGATTAGATATAGATATATGAGACTCCAGGTTAACACTTTGTTTTCCTCCACAATCACCTCTGACCATGTTACATGCTTAACTGCTTGCAGTGTGTAAATGAGCTACATATTGACAGTTAAATGTTTACCTTTCCTATGATCATATGAAAAGTTGACCATTTGATAACAATGCAGTAACAGTTATGTTATATGTTCCATGTTGGAAGCATTTGATGAACCTTAATTCTCATTTTCAGTCTGGTAAGTAGGCTGTCTTCTTGTTTCCTCAGGTGAAGCAGTTCACAACCTGCAGGCACATAATGACAAAGCGGTAGCTGGCCTTGCACAAGAGGTTCATACTCAGTGGGATACATTTATAAAGGAAAATCGTTGCAAGCCAACTATTGAAGTGAGAAGTGACGCTGTAACAGAGAAGTTACGCACCAATGCTAGACGGCTCCTTTGTGAGGCACTTCAAGGAGAGGTGAGAAATAAAAAATTGTTAATTATCTAACATATTTATGTATTCATTTCCTGTTCATTATATAGTGTTGACACATTTAAGCAGCAATTTTAAGATATATCATTCACATCAGATATATCTGTCCCTGCACCAGTGGAGCTTACAGCCTAATTTACCTGTCACATTCATACCTTGTATCCTGGCATCTATGAAAAAATCAGTCTGTTTTTAAAATATTTTTATATATATATATACATATACTATGTATATAAATAGACAGAGCCTCAGAAAGGATGTATGCATGCATGAAAATAATACATTTAGTAACAGGTTTCCTCACTCAAAATGCATTATCACTGGAACAATTGATTTATTGTAGCTACAACTTTTTTGTTAGGGTCAGATTTGTTCTGATAAGTCCTGCTACATTTTTGTGTGTGTGTGTATGGATAAAAATGTGGAAAATGTGAAATTGGCTATTAATTACATTATTCAAAGAAGACTTAACTACCATCCCACATTCTTTATGCACTGTGGTATTTTAGACATTGCACCTGATCAGTAAATGCTCTTATATAGGGCATCTAAAACATTTGACTTTATTGGAAGTCAAACTATGATCCATAATTTGGTAAATTTGATCCGTAAAAATGTTTCCTTTATTAAATGGGTTTCAAGTCTGCTTTGTACTTTTACTGTTGAACAGTAAGTATCTTTGGTGTAAATATAAGTAAGCAAAGTTATTCAATAATCCCTTCATTCTCTACTTACATTGTAAAAGGTTGATGGTGTTTGTAGAAATGTTACCATAGCAACATTGCGCACATTACAGTCAGTTATTGTTATTAACCCTTATTTTCCTCTACTGGATTATCCAGTGCAGTTCATCTGACAAAAATTGCCTGTTTATGTTAATTCTTCATGCATTTATAACTTGTGTAACTTTTGATTGTTTTAATCTAAGCTATTTACCTTTTGGAATGTTTTATAACTAGCACCCTTAACCTTTATTGGCAACTTACTGAGCGTAATGAATAATAAATGGCTAGTATCGCCCCAATTGTAGTACAGGTACGGGATCTGTTATCCCAAAACCCATTATCCAGACCACTCCGAATTACATGAATTTTGTTCTTGATGGTAACTAATCTGCATGAATCCATATTGGTGGCAAAACAATCTTATTGGATTTATGTAATGTGTATATGGTTTTTAGAAGACTTAAGGGATGGAAATCTAAATTACAGAAAGACACACTATCTAGAAAACACCAGGTTCCAAGCATTACGAATAATAAAGCCTATACCTGTGCCTCCACTGACATGTTTACAGAACTTGCTTGTTTCTGTAAATATAATATGGCACATTAGCTGTAGACAAATAGTCGGCAAACAAGCTTTGGTTATTGTAGCTTATTTATAAATTCCCAGTATATTCTGTTTCACTGTACAATGAATCGGTTAGAACCTAAGCAAAGTAAGTACAAACAATCATAGACATGAGGTCAAAGGTTTCTTTACTTGAGAGTTTATACTCTTGGCCATAGGTTGTGTTTGTAGTTGCAGCTCCAGAAGGGTACATACCTTTGTCTGACATATATTCTTTATGGATGGGGAATGCAGGTATTTGCACTGGCCTAGCCACACGGCAGTTAAGTAATCCAGAACCAAATTATACGCCAAACCTTTGATGCAGCAAGCAAGGGATAATTCCAAATGTATTCCATTGTGATTCAGAATCTTTATGCACAATCAAACATTTTGGGACCACATGTCCCTTCCTCAGTGCTGATACCTTTGGCTCACCTCTTGTAATAAAAATATTGACATATTCTATTATATTCTGTCAAAAGCATAATCACTACACAGACATCACATATATACAGTATAAAGAGGTCATGTGTAAGATGTTTGGTGCTTAGAGTATCTTGGTATTTTTGTCTGTACGGTTGCAAATTCTGGGCAGTGAATGCTCTATTTGTATGCTCATAACTTTGTCCACTTACAGGATGACAGATCGCTCGCAGAATGCATTGAACGTGAGATCTTCCACGAGACCAATCGGTTAATCAACATAAGATATCGCAGAACTGTTCGTGCACTTGTGTTTGCTTTAAAGCACAAGCCAGAGATTGGTTCTCAGTTGAAGGATGGCTCTGTACCATTGAACGAGCTTGTGCGTCGTCATAAGAAGTAATGGATCTTGCCATATTGCTGGTGTCAGGTTATACTGGAGTTTTTGGCTACTTTTGGAATCCTCCAGGTATGCCAGAAGTGCAGGTTCCCATAAATAATGGCATCATTATGCAGGCTATCCTGATGCCTCTACTCAATTTTCTCACCTGGGATTGTTTCTGTATGTGCAAGAGATGCACCTTCAATGTTGTCCAAGCAACATCCATTGGGAAATGTAAAAAGCAAAGTAAGCTTTTATTAAATGACATTCAGGATATTTTTACTGTTGCAAACACACATTTTTATAAATTTTTTAATGTAATAAATGATTGTAATATGTATAACTATAATTTACTGTAGTTATGTGATATTTATATTGATTATCAACCTGTCAATGCTGTCCGTTTGTCAGGAAAGTTTTAATAAATGGGAAAATAATAAACTACTGGCAATGCTACGGAGATATGATTCTACTATAGACATCAAGGAATAATTTCTAATGTCCACATACTTTTTATGATTGTGTCACTTGTCACTTTGCTTATTCATGAAATTCGAGCTATTAACAAAGCCAACCTAAAGAATTTTATAAAATCCTATAATTAAAATTTTATAAAAACATAATATTAGAAAAGGATTTTAAAAATAGGTATTTTAAGAAACATTTTAGTGAATGCATTAAGTATGTCACCATTATTTGAGTGCAAAATAATTAGACAAGATCAGGACATTCCTAGCCAGCACACTGCTATTTTGCAGGTTTACTCCTGTTTGCAACACTCATCACTTCCACCAATATGCAGTTTTACACCATTGCATTTTTGTCCCTTGGATGCTAGCTTATTTAAGAAAGAACTAGGATCAGAATAGTTGCGTTTCACCTTTTGTTGCAGAATTGTTGCACACCAGGGAGAATCATCTCTTAACTTAATTTTCAATAAACTGACAATCTCAAATGTTTTAATAAACTGGGAAAAATAATGTTGTCAGAGACAATTGCCACATACTATTTGCCAACTTTTACTCACCTAGTTTTTGTCGGGTAACTTTTTCGGGGTTATGCATCAGTATTCAAACTGTTCTCCCTATTTTCTGAAAACCATGCTGACCAAATCTGCACTGACTTCTCCATCTATTTACAGTTGTGCTTATAAGTTTACATACCCTAGCAGAATTTATGATTTTTTTAAAGATTTTTCAGAGAATATGAATGATAACAAAAACTTTTCTTTCGCTCATGGTTAGTGGTTGGCTGAAGCCATTTATTGTCAGACAACTGTGTTTACTCTTTTCTTTTAAATACTAATCACTACACAAACTACCCAACTGACACTGATGAAAAGTTTACATACCCTGATGATTTGGCCTAATAACATGCCCACAACTCGACACACAAGGGTTAGAATGGCTATTAAAGGTAACCATCTTCACCTCTGATCTGTTTGCTTGTAATTAGTGGGTGTGTATAAAAGGTCAATGACTTTCTGGACTCCTGACAGACCCTTGCATCTTTCATCCGGTGCTGCACTGATGTATTTTGGATTCTAAGTCATGGGAAAAGTAAAAGAATTGAAAATATATTTAAATGGAGGGCACTCTTATTTGCACAATATACTTTTACTCCTTATGTCCTCAAAAATGGGTGCATTTAGCCCAAAAAGACCTCCATATTCGGCCTTAGTACATAGGCCTGCACACCAATAGAATACACCATGTGGTATGAAATTTAAACATTTATTTCTTAAAAAATCACAGCAAATCCATTGTCACTAGCAAATTCAAAGCATGACAGCAATATCATATAGCATATACATACCACAGTAATTTGATCACAAGCAGAATATTTGTTGCAAGGAAGCAGATACCCCAGCAAAAAAAGAGAATTACCCCGACGTTTCGGCTTAACGACTTTATCAAGGGGAAGTTGCAAAGAAGCGGATTCCCCAGCAAAAAAAGAGAATTACCCCGATGTTTCGGCTTAACGCCTTTATCAAGGGGAACTCTCAAGGGGAGTTCCCCTTGATAAAGGCGTTAAGCCGAAACGTCGGGGTAATTCTCTTTTTTTGCTGGGGTATACGCTATGTAGAATTGTTAAAAGTAAAAGAATTGTTCAGGATGCAAGGAAAACCCCACAAAACTTCAGGTGAAATATTTGCACTCATCAGCCCAGAGCCTGCGCATGGGACGTACTCGGACATTCCAACATGACAATGATCCAAAACACAAGGCCAAGTTGACCTGTTATTGGCTACAGCAAAATAAAGTGAAGGTTCTGGAGTGGCCATCTCAGTCTCCTGACCTCAATATCATTAAACCACTCTGGGAAGACCTCAAATGTGCAGTTCATGCAAGACAGCCCAAGAATTTTATGGGAACTGGAAGCTTTTGCCAGGAAGAATGGGCAGCTTTACGAGAAGATAAAGAGCCTCATTCACAACTACCACAAAAGACTTGAAGCTGTTATTGATGTTAAAGGGGACATACACTGTATTAAGAACTGGGGTATGTAAACTTTTGATCAGGGTCATTTGGGTAGTTTGTGTAGTGATTATGATTTAAAAGAGTAAACACAGTTGTTTGACAATAAATGGCTTCAGCCAACCACTAACCATGAATGAAAGAAAAGTTTTTGTGTTATCATTCATATTCTCTGAAAAATGATTAAGAAATCATAAATTCTGGGTATGTAAAGTTATGAGCACAACTGTATAATCAATTTACCCTAAAGTTTCTTGTGTGGGAAAAGACTCCATAAAATCTATAAAAAATCAGCATTGTATGATTTCTTTGGATTTGTCGCAGAAATGTTTTTTTCTCAGATTTGCAGCCTCCACCCCACAAAATTTTTGGATTATTGAAGAAACCTAGCACAAATCAGGATACCTTCAGAATGTCAATGGGACTTCTGCCACAACTCTCTTGATAAACCTCCCTTAAATCTAAAATACAAAAAAGGAGGTTGTGGGTGTACTCCTAAGGCTATGCTAAAATGTGTTTTAAGTACAATGTAAGTGCTGCTGACTTGGCCAATTAATCAATGGGTGTGAACAAAAATGGGCTTTGGTTTGGACAGTCTCTCGCTCTTAAAGGAGAATTCAACCCCTCCCCTGTGTTGGCCTCCCATCCCCCTGGACAAATATCCCTAACTTGTTACTGACCCTTCTGTGCAGTTCCTCTCCTGTTGAGTTCAGGGCAGCCATGTTCGCCCGTGCACTCTTCTTCCTGTTGGTGGCGCATGCGCAGTAGAGGGATTGACCGGTACGGATCTACTGCGCATGCGCCCTGAAAGTCACAAAGTCGATTCGGAAACTTTGTTACAGGGGAGGGATTTTAGCGCTGGAAGGGTTGAATTCTCCTTTAAAAGCCGCAAGCTAGTGGCAGGGAGGATCTAGCCCTCAGACTGAAGCCAAGGTTCAGGAGACATTAACTCCAAGTAATGCAACTTTATTATCATAACTTTGTAACTAAAAACCCCTGTTTTTGTAAACCTGTCCACTTGCATATATACTGAATTACTTAGACGGGGGACCAGGGAATGTGCATTGATTAAGTGGCCAAGTCAGTAGCACTCCAAATGAAAAAACAAACGCCAATACCTTAGTATGCTGCAACAGGGGTGATCCCAATTTATTCCATGGTGCAACCAGACACTTGCAGTAACAATCAAACATTTCAGGAACACCTGCCCCTTCCACTTACGCTAGACGTTACTTCGCCTGGTCAGACCAGGCGAATTCAATACAATAGATAGGCGGTTGAAAAAAAAATGTCCCAAAAAAACACCGGAGTATTTTAGCATAGGAGGGTGATAGTCTGAAAAAGATCGATAATTTTTTTGGGGGTTACCCTTCTTCCTCCCTACATTTCCTAACATATGGCAACACAACTATACAGGGGACACATGTAGGGCAATAGGACAACTTTATATAATTTATTAAATGTTTCCTGGGCTTGTTTAGTGGAATGTAGTGGCTGTAACATATACTTCTATTATAAGTTAAAGATCCCGCCGTATGCAAATTAGGCTTCGCTAGCATAACAGCACTCTGCCTAGCGAAGTAACACTAGCGCAACTACGATACCATTCGCCGACCTGAGCGCAGTTTAGTGGTTTTGCGTAGCGCTGGCGAAAATTCACCTGGCAAAGTGCGGCGAACGCTAGCGAAGCCTACGCTGGTGAATTTTTGGATCTTAGTAAATCTGCCCCTTAAACTGCATTTTTTGTGAACTCTTTAACAAGGCAAGTCAGTAGCACTTCCATAAACACATTTTGGCTTAGCCTTAGGAGTGCACCCACAACCCCCCTTTTTTGTCCCTTAAATGTAACCCTTGTTACCCATCTATGCTTAGCAGATAGTTACATTAAACTTTCTCTTGAGCCCTTGATTGTCCCACACCCATTCCACAGTTCTCCGTAATCTTCCCATAAAGGCTTCTTTAAAAAAATTTCTTTTATTGGAACTCAATCGTCACATTAAACTTTCTGTTAGATTTGAAGCAGTACATAACTTCTCAGATGTTAGACAGGGTAGCTGTTTAAATCAGCAGTAGTAGGCACAGAGTACAAGGCCCTCACAGTGAGGACCCAAGGGAGTTTTCTCTGAGCACCTGACACCTGCTGTACTAACCCTTCTTTATGGTGGACTGTCTCACTGCTTTCTAGTGACACTAAAGGGCAGGTTTATCAACATTTTAGAAACTCACCCTCTTTCTATTCATTATTATGGGATTTTTAGAATTCTGTTTTTCAATGGGTTCCAGTTCAACATATGATAAATATGTTTCTGAAAATCCCATAGAAATAAATTGACAGTGTGTGAGTTGTTGGTGTGGTTAGTTCTAATATGACATGTTTATAAATTGGCCCCTAGGCCTAACACTCCTAGAGTGACTGAAGACAAGTTCTAGTCCTCCCAATGACAATCTCCACTCCTTTTATTCTAGCGAGTCTTCCCCCGCCACAGGCTCCTGCCATCCACGTTCCTCAATTGCATTTAGTCAAAGAGTCCTACACTATATTTTATAGATTAGCAGAAACCACTTGACATCTCAAGGAAAACATGTCCATCTCCCACAAGCCATACCTGTCCTAGTTACTGGATGCCTTTCCCTTCCATACATCATATAGTCCCAGCCCACCAGCTAGGGTTACACTGAACTGGGGATTTCCCTGCAGTAAGGAAAGAAAATTGCTCTTTTTTCCTACCATGTAACATTCTGCAGATATCTTCAGTTGTTTGCTTTATGTTGTTTCTCCTTAGGCTCTTATATGGTGTATATTAAAACACTCTAATATAGAACACATTTTGTAATTATAATGTCCTCGTATTGTTTTGTACAAAGTAACATTTCATGTAGACATTTGCCATTCATGTAAATACACAAAAAGTAAAAACAAAATCCTACTAGTCACCATTCATACACAGACCTGTGACTGGCCCCTATAACTGCTTCCACAATACTTTTTCTTAAAAAAAAAACTGTATTGCCAAAGTATTTATTCCTCTATGATATAAATCACACCTTCTTATTCATATTATCTGTCTTAGAGTAACACCAGCCCTACAACAGCGATTAGCATTAGAACTCCAGCTAGGATACAAATACTGATGAACACCATGTCACTGCCATCTTGTCCTCTGTCTGCATTCTCTGCTGATTCTGCCTCTGATGGTTGAGAGTCTGGTGCATTCTGTACTAGCCCGTTCATTTGGGATGGGTCTGCTCCAGATAGGATGTGAACAGAGGCCTCCTTCTTTTTGGGTTCACACTGTACCTCATATTCATGGACATCCTCTTGAGCTCCCCGTGAGAAGTCCACATACAGCACACTCACAATGACAGAGGTGTTGTTCCTTTTCTGTGAGATTCAATAAGATAGTCATTACCAATATTGCATTTGATTTGGAGAGTGAAATATTTCCTAGAAATAAAAAAGTTCTTTATGAGTAAGGTTTGGTTGTCAGACCCCACCATATAGTATTTGAAATATATATGGTTCATTAGTGTGCTCCCGCAACTTAACATAGTTTTTTAAGGAAGGGAGGCTGCAAAAATCACCAAATTGATCCCTGAACCTCTTCCGTTGATTTATACAGCAATTTGTCAGGTTTTAGATGGCAAATAGTCAAATTCGAGTTCATAAAGGGTCAGAGTATGGTAAATCTCAAAATTCAAATTTTATTAAAAACTCTAATTGAATTTTGATAACTTCCTAGTTGAATTTGACTGTTTTGGCCATAAAAAAAAATAAATAAAAATTTGAAATTGAACCCTTGTCATATCTGTCCCTTAGGGTAGGTGAGAGCTGACGGCAATTCACATCCCTGGGTTACTGCTGAGCAAAAATGTTGAGTTAAGTTACTCCCAGATAAAACTTTAAATATATAATCATGAGTATTTGTGAAATGAATTAATTAAACATGGACTAGAGTTTATTTTATTTCTAATAACTACAGTTTGCCTTTAAATTTCCTGGTATAACAGTTACCCTTCTGGAGTGCTGTTACCACAAGGATGCATAATAAACAAAACAATTTCCGTAATCAGTCTGGCGTGTCTGAATTCTTGGCCCAGGCCACCCATTGTGTAGCCTCTCTGTTCCACAAAGAAGGTTAAAGTGAAAGTAGCCTTTGAAATGACGTAAGGAGCCCAAAGGTGTCCAGAGACACAATGCTTTGTGATACAGAAATCCCACACACCTAGGAGCCACTTTATTCTGCACATCAGACTGACATGGATTTGCAAAGAGAAACATGATAACACTTGGGGACTTTAAATAATGTGTGTGTTGTTTCTGCTGCCTCTGATGCAATAACCGAGGCTACTATGGGAACCATTCATATATGCAATTGCCTATCCCAGGTGAGAGAAGTTCTTTCTTTGCATTCATATCTTGAAACAATGTCTATGAACTAGCTCACAGTAATGCAGGAGGCAGACAATCACATTATCCACTCCCTCAGATAGAACTACAGAATTATTTCTTCAATACTCTAGCAACAGAGTAAAAAGTACTGTACATAAGCAAGTGTGTATTTAGTTTATCGGCTTCCTGCTATTCTCTGACGTTCGGGTTCTGTCTTATGATGTTACCTGTGGTTCTGTCCCGCATGTGTCAAAGCGAGCATAGATCTTGTAATTTGTGCCGGAAATCTGAGAGGCACAGCTTGGCATTCCAAGGTAGATGTGATTCCTTTCAAGCTGGGGAAGCGATTGACTTGGAATCTGAATATGGAAGTCTGTGCGAGTGCAGCTCACATTAATTGGAACAACTGGTGGGGGGAAAAAAGCAAAGAATAGTGATTGGCATTTCATAATTCCAGTGATGATAATGTATGTCGAGGGATGCTGGGAGATTTAGTTAAAAGGTAGATAGGGAGCCATATACTGGACAATTACATTGTAGCACCAGGGATGGACCAGAACATGTCCATGTTTCTTATTTGTATCTATACAACACCTGTTACCTTTGCACTGATCCAGATGTTGTAAGTGTGACCCCTCAATGCCATGTTCTCTGGTGGCCCCTAGCAGACTCATGCTGACACTGCTAAATACTAAGGTGCTAATTCGCCAGCGTGACGTCAATTCGTAACTTCGCAAATTCACTAACACCGACTGGCGAATTTTCGCTAGCAAAGTAGATAGACTTGCGCAACTTTGCACCCTTACGCCAGGCGAAGTTGCGCACTGACGAAGGATCGTAATAACGTAAATTTACTAAGATGACCATTTTACTGAACGTTACCACTTACGATAGATGTTACTTCGCCAATAAAGTTCAATAACATAGATAGGAGTTTTAAAAAAAATGTTGGCGTGTTTTACCTTTCTAGGGTTATAGTCTGAAAAAGAGCAACATTTTTTTGGGGCGTTACCCTCCTTCCCCCCTTCATTTCCTAACATATGGCAACTTAACTATACAGTGGGAACATGTATTAAAGGTTTCCTGGGCTTGTGTAGTACAATGTAGTGGCTGTAACATATACTTCTATTATACTTTGAAATTCGCACCGTATGCAAATTAGGCATCGCTAGCATAAATCCGCTCTGCCTGGCGAAGTAACACTAGCGTAACTACACTACTGTTTGCCGACCTTAACGTAACTTTAGTGAATTTGCGTAGCGCTTGCGAAAATTTGCTTGACTTGATTTGGGCTAAATCCTGGTTGGATCCAGAACCAAATTGGAGGAACAGATCCCAAACTTAAGCTGGCCATAGACGTAAAGATTTTTGAAAGATCCTATGATTATCGTGAGACCACGATAAACTCAAAACGATCGTTATAATGTCCGACGTGTCCATCAACTAAAAAGACGATATTGCAGCAAAACTGAAGGATCACAGCCTGCTTGTCCTGCAAACTATAGGTAGATTGCACGGAGACCGATAAAGATTTTCTAACCTGGCCGATCAATCTTCAGACCAATGTCGGACGAAAAATCGTAAGATGAACGATCGTTTGTATCCCACTAACTGCACGATAATTTTACAGATTGGTCGGACTTCCCTAAAATCGGTCGTTTGGCAGGGAAAGATCGTTGCGTCTATGGGGAGCTTAACTCTGCTACGCCTGGAGGCTTATTTATTAAAGGTTGGCTTTTAGAGGTTTTTGAAACCATAACTAAAGGAAGGCAGCAAATGTTGTGCATGCTGGTTATAGTGCATTTCTCTCTGAAAACCTGAGCTAAATGGGTCATTCCCGAAATTGTTCAGAAAAAGTTGAGAGGGGAGGGGAAAACATATAAAGAAATGTGGAGGGTGCTCTGCTGAGGCTGCTGAGCTAAAATAACCTCAAATGCTTTAAATTGGCAACCAAAACCTGAAAGACACGGAAGAAAACAGAAAACTACAATTTGAATGGTTTGACAAATAGCTAAAATGGCCAAGACTGGCCAATGATCAGCTCAAGGAAGATCAAAGAAGATCTAAAGTTATTTGTGAGTACTGTTACAATAAACCTATGTGAAGCCAAACTATGGCTAACAATTTGCCTAAAGAGAAATGGTGCAACATTTTGTTCCAAAAGTGGTGTGAGGACTAGGCACCCAGAAGTAATGTACCAAGGTGCTGTAACTTCAAAGCAGGACCAGGACTTTCTTATTTACTGGGGATGAGTGCAGTTTCTTAAATTAAATTTCTATTTTCTAAACAGTTCTGCACCATACACCTCTGATGTGATGCAGGCAATGCCTGTGGGAAGATGGTGTTGCCCTGCAGAAAACTACAAAGAGTCAGTAGTTTTCAATATAAGTTAGTGGGGTCCAAATAAAACTGGCACCATCCTAGTGACTGAGGTGAGGTGTTGCTTGTGCATATGATACATAAGGCTGCCATCCATGAGAAATAGTAGATACGCCCTATGCCTTAATACAAATAAATCAAAATTGGTTTGGGCTTCAGTAGTTCTTTAAAGTGGAACTTTGTCTATAACATTATTTATTGGGATACCTATTTATGTACCCTTTTTTTGGCTGTTGTTCGGCGTTGGCGCCACTGACTGCAGCCCTGTTAATATTTGGTCATTAAAGCTATGAGACATTGGCAGAAAGTCTAGGAGCCAGGACACCTGTTGGTTGAGTGGCATAAATTATTATTTTGATGAAATGCAGATGTGCACAGGGTTAAATCACTGCAGAAGCATTATTCTGTAAGTTACAGAACTGAACTGAGTCTGTCATTCTTCTAGTAAATCAATAAGGAAGCAAATGTCTTCTTAAACCAAGAACACTTTAAGACCACTAAAAGCTTTCCTAAATGCTAAAAGTGCATTAGACCAGGAGCAAAGAATTGCATCCTCCTGCCAAGGAAATGTAACTGGCCTTAACATTTCCTTTCTTCTGTGATATTTATGTGGAGATGCTATGCCATTATTTTCTGCTTGCAGGTAGATGATCATTAGGGATCATTGAATTAGCTAGTTGCTACCACTTACAGAGTGTCCATGTTCAATGGTAGATAGTGTCCCAGAAGAAGACACCGGCACTACTCCTTGGGTATCGTTGCAGGTTGTTTCCTATTACCCACAAAGGTAATTGACACAAATGGAAATGAACACTGGTGGAAGCACTTGGAAGACATGCTGTCTATCTTGGATTGTAATATGACTCAGGCAAGTGCTGAGTTACACATTTCCGAATGATTCCCACCAGGACTGGACTGAGAATTAAAATAGGCCCTGGCATTTCAGGTACACAGAGGCCCAATCAGCCGACATAGAGGCCCAAACAGCCCCCACCAGCCCACTAAATACTGACTTTCTATGGGACCATATAGCAGCTCCTCTGGCATTTGCCCTAACCCACAGATTGCCAGTCCGGGCCTGATTCCCACCAACCAGCTGCAGCTTCAGCCAGGAACAAAGACAGCAGTGGTCAGTTGTGAACACTGGCAGCTGACTATTTCCAGTTGCTTTCAAGGTAAATCTTACCATATGCTATAGCCCAACAAAGTGATTACACTACATTAATGTCCCAACAACAATTCTTTCTTGCAGCACAGGGTGCACTCCCCTCCCCCGACAGCTTCCAGGTCAAAAATATCATCCAGGTTATGTATGGGGATGGAGTACAGCAACTTGCACCTTTATCACATTTTTTTTCAGTAGTTGAAGTACAAGCTTTTAGCAACCAACCCCTTCCTAATTGCCATTATCTCTGCAAATTGCAAATGCGCCATATGCAGACTCAACTTTAGGGGTAAGCAGATTTCCCACTGCACCAGTTGTTGATCCACAGTTGATCCTATGTGTCTGTATGGTGTTCCTTTCTTTGGTCAGTTGTTTTGAGCTCTTTCACACTGCCATTAGTCAGGAGCCAGGCATATTATCACAATAAACCTTTCTATCATGCTGCTCCCTACTTCTGGAATTCTGTCCCAAATTCCTCTGTTAGGAACATTCAATTTCTTTAAGAAACAACTCAGATTCCTCCTTCTGAATCACTAGAACATTATTTTTGTCTATTCTAGCCCTGCACCTAAGGTCCAATGCCCAAATGTTGTGCGCCTTTGCTCTCCAATTTATGACTGTATATCATACACCCACTTAGAGTGTAAGCTCTACAGGACAGAAACCTCCTTCCTACTGTTTCTCATCCACATACCAATTAACCTCTGAGTATTTATACTTTGTTGTGTTTTTGTAATACTTGTCCTCCCTGTGTGTACTTTTGTACACTATGAGATTATACACACTGTGAATCCTTGTAGTGCTTAATAAATATAAGTTGTGTCACTTACCCCCTATGTATGATGCTAAGAAGCCTTTGCTGGCTGTGTCCCTGTCGGTTGAAAGTACCAGCAGCAATTTATTCTTGCTTGACATCAATGAGGGGGGGTTCCCTCTTCCACACCACCTCCCCAGCAATGGGCTATGCTCTCCTTCTCCATCATACACTGACAGGTGATCATAATCGCATCCGTCCGTTAAGCTGCTTCTCTCCTCTAAGTCAAGATCTCGGAAGAAAATCTTTATTCGAAAGCCAGCGGGAAGATGAATGTTCCAGTGACAGTTGATATTATTGGGATACATGTCTGGATAACGAGGACTGGTAATGTTTCCCTTCACAGATGTAAATGTATCCTGGCATTCACCTACATTTGGGCATAGAGAGAGAGAGTTACATAGTTACATAGTAGTAGTGAATTTGCCCCCTTATCTGGAAACCCAATATGAAGAAAGCTCTGAATTATATGAAGTCCATCTCCCTTAGGGGAAAATTCGTTAACGCTAGTGCAAATTCGCTTGTGTGACATCATTTCGGAACTAGAGTAGCTAGGAGTCCCAAAAAACGCTGGTGTCCTTTACTTTTTTAAGGGTGATAGGCTGAAGAAGATTGTAATTTTTTTTTAGGGTCCCCTCTTTCCCCCCCTACTTTTCCTAACATATGGCAACTCAACTATACAGGGGGCACATGTTTAGGGACAACTTTATTTAATTTATTAAAGGTTTCCTGGGCTTGTGTAGTGTAATGTAGTGGCTGCAGCATAAACGTCTCTTATACTTTAACTTAGGCATCGCTAGAGTAACTTAGCTTTGCCTGATGAAGTAACGGTAGCGCTTCACTTCCATTCGCCTCCCTGTGCGGCAATTTTTGCATTTTTGTGAATTTGCGCAGCGCTGGTAAAATTACGCCTGGCGAAGTGCGGGTGAAGCTGTCGCTAGCGCATCTTCGGATCTTAGTGAATTTGCCTCATAGGGGCATTCACCTACATTTTAGGCGTAAAATCCAAAAAAAGTCACGGTTTCCAGTGACAAATCTGAAAAATTTGTACTATTCAGATTTTTTTCACAATTTTTTATCCCGCACAAGAAATTTCAGAAAAATGTATTGATAAATAGGTGAGATTTGGTCAGAGTAGTAAATTGTGAAAACTTTTCGGATTTTGATACATAATCCCCTTAAAGTTAGGACAACCCCTTTAATGTATGGCATTCCAAATTACAGAAGGATCCCTTATGTGAAAAAACCCAAGGTCCCAAGCATTCAGAATAAAAAATGCCATAGCTGTATTACTATACAGAGGCTGCATAAGGCAAGATTAAAACATTCTTGCTCATTTTGAATAATGGCTCTCCCTTTAATGTAATCTGAATGCATTATCTTTTCATACGCAGTGTGTCAAACTTACTGGATGTGCTATGAGACATTTCTAAGAAACATATTTATTATTTATATTACAAAGTGAGCTGCCCCAGCTTTCATCACCAGAAATACAGATACATTAGGAAATGGCAGCTGAAACATAGGTTAGAAACAATAGGAGCAACACCCATAAATATATTCTGACATTTGTCAGATGACATTGCTGAAACATAGAACTCAATAATAGCAGCTAAAGACCTTTGGTGTTTGGAAAGAGGCTGGTAGGTAAATCAGACTGGTTGGCCATTGGCAAGAAAGGCAGCAAAGTTGCATACGGCGCAAAGTTAAACGTATAATCGAAGTATATGTTACAGCCAATCCATTAAACTATAACCAGTCACAGTGAGGGTAACCAGGACTTTCCTGCTCTATTAAAAGGGTATATCACCATTGCTTTAACTTTTACAGTAATGTGGGCAGTGATATTCTGAGATGATTTGGCATGGCACTTTTTGCTCAGCAGCTCTCCAGTTTGGAATGTCATAAGCTATTTGGTTGCAGGGGTTTGAATGAGAGATTGGAAAAGGAATAGGAGAAGGTATGAATAGAACAATAGCAATAAAATGGCGTATTGAGCGCTGGCAAATGTGCTCTTTCTTTTTGTGTACAAATATTGGCTTTTTATCGTTTTCTGCAGCTGGTCAACTCCAGAATGTGAGTTACTCCGAGCGCTGGGACAATGGTGTCTACGGCAGAAGGTCAATGCCACAGCGTGAGTTAGACCGAGCGCTGACAATTTCTTTCTGTGTTTTGTGTACAAATTGTAGCCAAATATTGCCTGACTGCCACTTAGCCTTTAAAACAGGGAATCATATACAGATTTATGTTAATTGGCATGGGGCTAAAAAGTTCTTTGTTATTTCATTATAGCCCCAGAGCTAAGGGGAAGTGCACCATAGTCTTACTACTCAGTCACATGTTACTGGGGGACTTGATTTTAAATGCATTACAAAGTTGCTGGGGCTTAAAAGCTTCCAGCTTTCCCACTAGAGCTCCTGGGCTAAGGGTAAGTGCACAATGGTCTTACTACGCTCTCTTAACACTGGTTGCTGGGGGACTTGATTTTAAATTCACTACAAACTTATAATGCTCACAAATAGTGTAGGACTCACGTACAATGAGGGGCCTTGACGTGGCACGTGAGCTTACATATTTTGGCCAGTTTGGTACTAACACCTCATTTTTTTTTTTTAAAGGCATACCGATCGCTGGCAAATTTTCTCTTTCTTTAAGGAACACACATATTTGTTAAAATATGAGTAATAAAGTGAAGACCACTGGGAAACATGGTAAGAGTTGAACTGGGAGTAGTTAATAGAAGTTAGCTTAAGGCGAATAATGCTAAAGGAAGGAGAAATTCCGATCTGTTTAACTCAGAACAGGCAACCCTATTTAAAAGTGCAGAAACTATATGGTTTATGGCAAAATGTTGTTCTCTTCAACAGTCACGCATCAGTACTTACTACAGTAAAATAAAATACTACAGTAAAATACATTACTAATGGTAACAGCCAATGTAGAAACTGGGACAGGAATCTGAAATGTTTAGATATTTATGTCCATGAAAATTATTTCCGTGTCCATACCTGAGTAGTAATAAGCCTTAAAGCCCCGTCCTCCAATGTTGAAGTCTGATTTGAAGACCACCAGTAGCTCATTGAAAGAAGATTTTATGTCTGGGGGCTTTGTCGTACCACAGAAATAACGAACCTGGTTGTCTTCTGCCCCTGAGCCATCAAAAACTGCAACATAATCAAAGTTACATCCCTCATTTTCCATCTGAAAGTCTGTGAAGGTCAGACGCACCATAGAGCCCGGGGCTGCCCGTATAAGCCAGTTGCATTCTGCATTGTTGGGATAATTGTCAGGATAGTCAGGGCTTGTAATGACTCCAGAGAGGCTGGTAAGGATTCCTCCACATATATCTGCAAATACAAGCATATTAATGAGACAATGGTCATGATGAGGAACATCCAGATGTATTTCTCATACCTGGGAGAGAGTATTATAAAATGGTAATTTTCCCCCTTTATAAGTGCCTGTATATTGACTTAAAGAAGGCAATAAGCATGAGAGAATATCACAGAAAAGCTCAAATAGATGGCCACATATAAATGATACTTTCTTGTTTCTGTCTATGGATCATGTAATATGATAGATACCACTAACATGCACACATTGATAAAGTGAAAATTTCCCTTGCTTTTAAATGTGTTAAGGATGAATAAATAATTGATCTGGGGTCATCTCACCTTTCTTATAAGTGGCATAGAACCCAGAGCTGCCCACATGCTTGTCTGAATGAAAAAGCACAGCCAGAACATGCCAGGAGGATGTCAGCTGCGGTGGTAAACTGGTTCCACAGAACTTCCCCAGCAAGTTTCCTTCATCCTTTGATGCTCCGTTATATATTTTGACATAGTCATATTCACACTCCTCGTGGTATTCTAGGTTAAAGTGTTGAAACTGAAGTTGTATAGTGGATCCCTCAGAGACAACAATGAGCCAGCAACACTCGATGTGTTGAGGATACAGTCCTGGGAAATTGGGTGTGGATAGATTACCTTCTGGAGCAGAAAGAACACCCCCACACTTCACACCTGTTCAGAAATAGAGGTCATGTTAGTTAATAACATATGGAACCTGGGTAACATGAAGTTGACAGCTACAATGCTAAACTGGTTCCAGTTATGGGCAATTGTAACAATGCACTATACAAAATGCAGTAAATGTTCTTTTGTCTGGGCTTGGCTTAATACTATATGCGTGGAACTATATAGGTGGCATAGAACCCAGAGCTGCACAAATGCTTGCCTGAATAAAATAAAGTACAGCCAGAACATGCCAGGAGGATGTGAGCTGCAGTGGTACACTGGTTCCAGTTATAGACAATTTAACAAAGAACAGTAAATGGTCTTTCATTTGGACTTGATCTAAGTCATACATGGGCAGATAAAGCTGCCGAAATCGGTCATTTAGTCCAATTTGACAGCTTATCTGCCCCTGTATTGGGGCTTCCGAAGGTCTTCCCGACCGATATCTGGCCACGATATCGATCTGGAAGGTCAGATTTTCCTCCGACCGACCTGTCGGAAGTCCATTGCACATCTTGTAATCCAATCATTCGGCCATAGGGCCAAACGTTCGGATTACCCAGATATAACCCTGCCAGTTAGTGGCATATTGGGGAAAGATCTGCTCATTTGGCAACATCTTTTGGGATCTTTGCATCTATGGCCAGCTTAAGACTGCATGAGTGGAGTGGACAGGAAATATAAATACAGTAACACACAGAATTGACAAATGATACTTTTGTTGGCATTTTGTTTAATGATGTGTTAAATTATAATTGTTACATATCGACATTCTGCAAAATGGCCACTACACATAAGGTATGTATTTTTGCATTCTGTGGTATGGGCATGGGCATCCCATGGGTGTGGCTTCAGATTCTCATGCACTCACTTTCTTTTTGGGTGTAATTCAAAATAAAGGTAGAGTACGGAGCAATAAAGCAACCCTGGCCTGGACTGAATAAGTTCTTAATGGTCGATCTCTTGCATCTAATTAACAAGCTACAGATATTTGTTGTTTTATGGACACAGAATCATGCCCATTTTTGTGCTTTGCACCACAATGCAGATGCTGTGAGGCACAATGCTTTATCGTATTGTGTATGGATTAAATGACAAAATATAAATCACTGTTGGGTGCAATTATGGTAGGCATCCCCAAGTGATTACGATCGCTAATCTTAAATGCTTGGCTGGTGCTCCTCTTTGCTGAATATTGGGCCGAACTGGGGTATAGTTCTGGATTTAAGTGAATTAATTATAAGCACTGGGAGTTCCCCACTTTGATTCACTTTTTCCTTTAAATATAGAATACAGGATAGTTACCTAAAGTAACCTTGAAAGCTGTGCATATGCACAGCTATGGTTACCCATGACTATGGTTACCACCTGGCTGGTATTTTACCGGCCTTGCTGCCATTTTTGAGGATTGATCCCAATGTTATTAATAGGAAAAAAAGATAAATATATAGGAACGCCGGATTTTTTTTCAGGAAAAGGTGGCAAAAAAAAAAATCCCTGTAACGCAGGCCCCTTAGAGCGAAGCTTTGAGAATCAGGAGTTAAGGCCCAATATATTTATAAACAAAGTCCAAAATATGTTCAGCCCATCATAAATGTATAACGAGTAACCCGGGTGCCATTCATTTTAGCTGCATTCAATAAACAAAAAATAGAGACTGCACACAGGTAATTTAAATAGGTTAAAAAAAATCATATATCTTAAAAAGCAGGTTGATGTTTCGGTCTGTGACTAATGGTGGCCATACATGAGGCGATGAAGCCAAACAAGCGGATCTCTCTCCGATATGCCCTCCTTGAGGTGAGCGATATCGGGCTGATCCGATCGTGGGCACTAGGGCCCAATGATCAAATCAGAATGACGCGGATACGGGTGGTCGGATCGGGATTTTTAATCCTGCCTGAACGACATCTGGCTGACTTTCAGCCAGATATTGATCGGGGAAGCCCGTCGGAGGGCCCATTCACTGTCGGCAGCTTTTATCGGCCCGTGTATGGCCACCTTAAAACCTTTCTCAAGACCATAATCTGCCTTTTAAAAAAACCAACATATAAATAGATAAAACACCAACGCATTCACCCAACCCCGTGCTACTCCAGTGATCATATAACAGCAAACCTAACCCAAAAAAGGGGAACCTGACTGTGTCTAAATCAAAATGAACCATATCACCGAGTAAAGCTAAACAGAAAAAACGTGGATTACATGAATCCTAAATTCCAGAGGCAACCTTAAACATTAGATAACCAACAATATAATTTACAGATAACGAATAAGTAGTAACATTGAACAAGCAAAAAAATAACATTAACGTTGATTAAGGAAACAAAGAAGAGAGCAATGTTCATTTAACCCCAATGGTGCCAGAGTGTTCATCTTCTTAATCTAAAGCACCTCCTTCTGCAGCAGATCTGTCCCCAGATCGTTGTTATCTCAGGGATTTAGGATTCATGTTATCTACAAGTTTTTTCTGTTTAGCTTTACTCAGGTTTACTTTCAGGTTCCCCTTTGTGGGGTTAGGTTTGTTGTCAGATGATCACTGGAGTAGCACGGGGTTGGGTGAATGCTTTGGTGTTTTATCTATTTATATGTCGTTTTTTTACAGGCAGATTATGGTCTTGAGAAAGGCACAGACTGAAACGTCAACCTGCTTTTTAAGATATATTTAATAAATGTATGATTTATTTAACCTATTTAAATTCCCCGTGTGCATTCTTTATTTTTTGTTTTTCCAAAAAAAAAAAAAAAATATATATATATATATATATATATATATATATGTATACAACATATCACTAATACTTGTTGCAACTTTTTTTTCCTGATGTCGGTGCCCCTCAGCACGTGTGTCTTCTCAGTCCCACCATTACTTGCCTTGTCTTCTCAAAACAGGATATTCAGCAGTGCATACCAGGGCTCAGGAAATATTACACCTTATTCCTATTAATAAGTGTTTTTATTTCTTAAATACCACCCACAGTTCTCTTGTACAATCCCACAAACACAGGCTTATTTCTACATTTAATGTAACTTTATAAGTGGAAATCCCTACTTACCGTTCCTTGCATACACAGCGTCTGCTGCCCATAAGGCGGTTATCATAAAGATGTACTGGCTTGGAATGTTCCACATTGTGAGAATAAGACAATAACATATCCCTGGTTCGCCAGCCCGTTAATGAGAAGAGTCAGGGAAACTAAGCTGCTGTAGGATAAATAATTCAGCTCTTGTCGGAATAGAAACTTGATATTCACTT
Source organism: Xenopus borealis (assembly GCA_024363595.1). NCBI lineage: Eukaryota > Metazoa > Chordata > Amphibia > Anura > Pipidae > Xenopus > Xenopus borealis. The sequence continues at coordinate 77,557,562 of CM044438.1, forward strand.
GGCTCCCTACCCTTAATGTTCTGATGTGTTATCAGATGCTTTTTGGTTTACAGTATATTATACTTTGTCAGTGTCAAATCACAGAGAGCTTGCTGCAGAAAAGGAATTGTTTCTGACATCTCCAAGGAAAAACAGAAGAACTTATAATCAACTGTTACACATGATCTGGGACATTTACCTTGCTTTTATCTTGCTTTAATTTAATGGAAAGATAAGGTACAAAGTGTTCATAAAAGGAACACTTTGCCACGAATAGTATTGAGTGTAAATTAGGAAGCTACCTCAGGAGGTCCAGTTGAGGTGACTGCCCCCCAAGTGTGACAGTTGAAGCAGGAAGAGATAGCCATATAATAGGGAAAGATGGGGACAGAACAACATATATTTATGGCCCAACTTTCCGTCCTTTCCATCCGTTTTTGAAGTGCAACTCCTATCACACACACTGAAAGCCTGTTAGGGTCAGGAAGCAGTAGTTTAAAGGGTATAATGTTGCAAGCAAGCAGTGGCGTAACTAGATATTACTGGGCCCAGAGCAAATTATTTTTCAGGCCCCCCAAAATGTCTAAGGCTAGTGGCAGACGAGCAAATACGGGGAGACTTAGTCGGCAGGCGACTAATTGCCTCTTCAGCCCAGCGACAATCTCTCTGAACTGCCTTCCGTCTACCTTCCATGTGCCTGAATGAGGAATCGCCTGCTCTAATGCATTCGCGGCCAGTGGCGTAACTACCAGGGTTGCCCCCACCCCCTTGGGGCCCATTGGACCCAAGAAAATAGTTATGGCAGGTGGTTATCTAGGGGGAGATTTTACAGCACACATCAACACTCCAGCATGCAATTTATAGAGGTAAGGGACTAACAGTGGGACCCAGGTGCCCATCCTGTACCGGGGCCCACCAGGGAGTAGTTACGCCACTGCTTGCAGCGTTTTGATTTCCGAAGTTGCGACTAGGAAACTTTGTGCAACTTTAGAAATTGAAGCATCGCGACTGTATTTTCACAGAGATTCCTCATTCAGGCACACAGAAGGTAGACAGACGGAAGGTAGTTCGGGGAGATTGTCGCCAGGCTGAAGAGACAATTAGTCGCCTGGTGGGGTGCGTGGGGCGCAATGCTGTGGGACTAAGCAAGTGGCTGTTTAAGATCCTGCCTACCCATAGTCAGGCCTGGATTTGTGGAAAGGACACCTAGGCCCAGGCCTAGGGAGGCAGGATTTTAGGGGGCGGCATGCTGCCCAACCACACCCACATTTGTTTAGAAACACTGGGGATGCGCAGGAGATATGATAGTTTTTAAAATTTGCCGTGAACCAACATTTCCGCAGTCCCAATGATGGAAATTTGGCCGAATATAGGGGAGGGGACAGGGGTGATGAACGCCAGTGGGCCTAGGGACACCCACTATATAAGTCCGGCCCTGCCTATAGTCCGGATTCAATCCCCACTGCAGGTCTCATCTTCCCCCTCCCTCCTCTGTTCCCTCCGCAGATCGGCTTGACCCAGCCTGTTGTGTTTGGTAGCCACACAGCCCTGCCAATATTTATTGAGATTTATATAAATTAGGGCCTTGTGGGGCCCCTATATCTTCTGGGACCCCCTGCAGCCACAGAATCTACTTCCACTGTAGTTACACTCCTGCAAGCGTTTGAATCATCAGGAATGCACCTGGAATTCTCTGGTTGCAGATACAGGTTCTGACATCACTGCACCAATATGAAATAGTGATTCCGTTCAGAGAATATATTGCTGATTGTATACTCGGTGCCTTATACAGCAAAAGGCATCAGTAGTAAAGACATACAACTTGTCATTATGATGTGCTTTACATAATTGACCATGGAGTGTAAAGAAAATATTCTATGTGGGCAAATACAATGTAATAATCACAAGTTGTGTGTGTGGCTCCTCTGTCCTTAGTTGTAGCTTGACGACAGCTCAAAAACCATAACAGTTTGTCTTCATAAAATAGTCATAACATTTATAAACAATGACATTAAAGCCTCATTGTCTGTATATTGGTGGCCATGGTTAGTGACACTGACAACCGGACAGCATTTACAGCTGTAGGCTGACAAAAATGCACAATAATTAAAAAACATATGAAACAAAATCTGAAGACTACATTATAAGTTGCTTAGAATGGGTCTATCTATAACATACTTTACTTTGCATTTAATGTCTTGTGACTGAAAATGAACTGAAGATTCCACATTCGAATACACCAGTTAAGCTTTGAATTTGTTTGTTTGAGTTTGTATTTTTTAAATTGTCTGTGAAATATTTGGCATTTGTACTGGATTTGATACTGGAAACCTCTGACACTAGTATCAGTGTTTTATTTATAAATCAGTGTCATAAAAACGTTATTCAAAGTATACAAAACACAGACATATCTAAGGCCATGGTACTTACACAGGGGCTGATTTACTAAAGGTCGAATTTCGAAGTGGAAAATACTTTGAAATTTACCCACCGAATTAAAATACTTCGACTTCAAATATCGAAGTATTTTTCACCGAATTAAGGATTCCTGCAGTCAAAGTAAAATCATTTGATCGAATGATTCGAACGATTTTAGCGTACAGTCGAAAGATTTTACTTCTATAAAATAAAACTTAGAAAAATGGTCTACTAGGTCTCCATGGGCTAACATAGCACTTCAGCAGCTTTTAGTTGGCGAAGTAAAAAAAAAAATCGATGTTTTTTTTAAAGAGACAGTACTTCGAATTTGTAAGTCGAAGGATTTTACTATTGAACCATTCGAATCGAATGGTCGAAGTAGCCATTTGATGGTCGAAGTTTTTCAAAAGTTTACTTCGCAAATCCAATTTTTTGCATCCGAAATTTCACTTCGACCCTTAGTAAATCAGCCCCACCGTGTATAACCTCATAGGAGCAAATTCACTAAAGGGCGAAGCGGTTAACGCTAGCGAAAATTCGCCAGTGTGACGTCATTTCATTACTTTGCAAATTTCCGACTCTGGCAAATTTTCGCTAGCAATGTAGCTATAGTAGCGCAACTTCGCACCCTAACGCCAGCGAAGTTGCACTCTGGCAAAGGGGGTGAAACTATGCAAATTTACTAAGTTTTTTCTTTTTCTGAACGTTACCCCTTTCGCCAGAGTTAACTTCGCCAGGGTCAGAGCAGGTAGTGTAGATAGGACTTAGTGAAAAAAAAGTTGAAAGTCCCAATAAATTGCAGGCGTCTTTTCATTTTAACAGGGTGATAGGCTGAAAAAGATTGTTAAATTTTTTTAGGGTACCCTCGTTCCCCCTACATTTCCTAACATATGGCAACCAACCCATACAGGGAGCACATGTGAAGGGCAATATAATAAATTTACTTGATTTATTAAAGGCGTCCTGGGCTTGTGTAGTGTAATGTAGTGGCTGCAGCATATACCTATGTTATACTTTAGAATTTACGCCGTATGCAAATTAGGCAAAGCTAGCATTACTTCTTTTTGCCTAACAAAGTAACGGTAGCGCAAATTCGCTAACATTCGCCGCCCTGAGCGCAAATTCGCATTTGAGTGAATTTGCTTAGCGCTGGCGAAAATATGCCTGGCGAAGTGCGGCGAACACTAGCGAACCCCTCGCTAGCGCAACTAGACAGGTAAGTGAATTTGCCCCATAGTGTGCAACATTGCAATGTAATAATAGGTGCTGAATGTTATTGCTTTCTACAAAACTACCACTTTAAAATGTGTTTGCCTTCTAAATTTGTCCCATTGACTCCACGGCTTTAAATCAGGTCTGATGTGGAGTAAAATAATTGTGTAAATGAGAGTATAATGATTTGTGCTGTTGTGACACTTGCCATTAATTCACATATAAAAACAATGGAGCTCCATAAATATGCCATTTATACCCCTTTATGTATCAACATGTATTTTATTGTAGAGAGTGTCAGACAGTCAGGCTTAGGAACTTTAACTAACAATTATATACAAAAACAAACCTCTCAGCAAAAAATGATCAACGTGACCTATAGGTAACATTAAGGGACAGATTTACTAAGGGTCGAATTGTCAAGGGCTATTAGACCTCAAATTCGACTGGCGAATATTTGAGCGCATATTCGACTATTCGCCAGAATCGTACGATCGAATTGTCGCAGGAATAGTCACAGGAAAAACCGCTTGAATATTCGCCAAAATCATACAAATCGAACATTCGAAGTGATCGATCGTACAATTGAAATTCGCCAAAAGACTTAGAAAAAAAAGCCTATGGAGATATAAAATTTAAAGGGTAAGTTTATTGACTGGCGAATAGTCGAGCGCTCAAATATATATTTATTCGACCTATTCGATGCTCCCGAATATTCTATATTCGATGGTCGAAAATACTTAATTTGCATAATCGAATAGTCGCACAATCATATTCGAATAGTCGCACAATCATATTCGAATTGAGACTATTCTCGACTATTCGAGTGAATATTCGAATCCTTCACACCAATTTAGTAAATCTGCCCCTTAATGTACATTCATATGTTAAAATTAATTTTTTAGTGTCAGTATCACTTTACACTGTGATAGAGATAATGCAAAGCAAACAGAAGATAGAAGCACTGCAAGAGAAATACAGTAGGAAGGCCTGTATTCTTTTTTTTGAAGAAAAGGTGGCAAGTGGCAACCCTAGAGGAGTACAAATAGCATGAGAACTCACTTGCAATTAGTAAAGAGACTACACTGAAGTTTCTCAGAAATAAACAGTGAGGATCATGCTTTTTTCAGCATTACCCAATCAAGCATATCATAACCTCCCAAAACAGATGAACTAATCCAACCACTACAATGGTAATACTAAAGTGTCATTTTGACTATTACATGGAGAAAAAAAGAATTATTATACATTTCCAGTAAATCCAGTAATATCACCCAAATATGTTTCCATCCAGGTTTCCAGGTGTTAGACATATGTCACACCTTCAGTAATTTCTATGGCCTGTAGTGCTCCATAACTACTGCACCACAGCTTAATGGGACACCCTTCTCATGTAAGAAAATGCCAAACAGAGACATAATGCCTTTAATTCGAAATTCAAGGGTGTTTTTGGTACCATGGAGTCAGCCTTGCACGTGTTTGTATAAGGGACAGAAAGGAAGGGAAACGACAATATAAAATGCTTCTAAGAAAAAAAAAAGGACGTAAAGTAGCAAAAAAGGAATAGGAATAGCCTATATCTCAAAAGCTGTAAAAATGATTGCACTAAAAAGAATGTAGTATCTACACATGAACCTCTTTTTTATTTGTCAATGTATATGTAGCTATCTGTACAATGCTGATGTTCAGGTGCAATTACTTCAAGGGAACTTTTATTGTAGGTAGGTTACAGTTGTTACCAAAAGGCATGTAGAAATAATGTACAGTGACTATTGTGTGCTGAATGCAGTCAATGTACTTTATGTGTGTGTCCTGAATACAGAATGTGTTCTACTTTTCAAACTTTTGTAATCATTCATAATCAGCACTGCTGAGCTTCTCGTCCCCCTGAATGTGTTTCAGAAGTGTGTTTGCAAGTCAGGGAGTGACCAAATTCTTCTGTAGGAATAATGGCAGGGACTAAATAATTAATAATCAAGAGACAACAATCTATAAAAGGTGGAACTACCATGAACAGAAATACTCCAAGTCCTGCATACTTTTCAGTCCTCACACGTGCTCATAATTCTGGCCCAGCCAAAGGAAAGCAACATAAGTAGTTGCCATAGACAGTTATAATCAACCTGATAGCAAGGTCAAGAATGAAATAGTAATAAATTAAGAGCTGGTCACAGTGGCGTAACTACTCCCTGGTGGGTCCTGTACAGGACAGGCACCTGGGCCCCCCTGTTGGGCCCTTACCTCTATAAATCACATGCTGGAGTGTTGATTGCATGTGTGCTGTAAAATCTCCCCCTAGATGACCTCCTGCTATAACTATTTTCATGGCTCTGATGGGCCTCAAGGGGGTGGGGGCCCTGGTGCATCTGCACCCTTTGCACCCCGGGTAGTTACGCCACTGGCTTGTAAGACAACCCTTCTTCTGACGTGACAATTTATGGTGAATGGTAGAGTCCTGACCAGTAACCGACCCATACCCACAACCTGTAATCCGCAACCAGGACCCGCGACCCGATCTGCAAATACCTTATCCACAACCTGGACCCAATGACCATCAAGTATCAGGAAGTGCTGTCATTGTAAACCGGAAGTGACCTCATCGGAAGTAGTCGTAATCAGAAAAAAAGGAGTAAGACTGGAAGTTTTGTCATTGTAAACCGGAAGTGACATCATCGGAAGTAGATGTGCTCAGAAAAAAAGGAGTAAAAATGGCTATGGAGAAGATCCCCGGCCCAACCCTCAACCTGCAGAACAACCGACCCGCTTCTATACCCGCACCCAGGAACTTCAACATGCAACACGCAGGGTAACCCAACCTACTACAGGACTCTAGTGGATGGCATTAACTAAGAGAGCAGAATTGTCTGTATTGTCAGGGTAATACTTCTCAGGGAGCCTAAAACTTCTACAGCACTGCACTAATGCACTAAACCTATCAGGGATCTACAAAAATAATAATTTTAGATTTGTCCATATACCAAGTCCTCCATGAAAGAAGGGTATTAATCCTGAATTATATCCAAACTTAACCTAAACCTTTATTAACATATTTAAATTTGAGAAACCTGCAAAGATTGTGAACAAAAAATTGTCTTACTTATATAAAGTCCTATAAATCTACTTCTATGTGTGCTAGTGATATTAAGTAAACACATTTATGTTGACAGCATTTTCCTGCCCTAACCTGTCACATCTAAATAAATCGAGGAACACAAAAGATGATTCCTATTCAAAATAAATGGCATACACCAAAACTACACAGAACAGAGTGCGGTTCTGGAAGCTGCAGGAAGTGACATTGTCGGAGTACGAGTCCCACAGACATTGACTGGTCACCATAATGTCCTCCTGATGCTTGCTCCCAATAGCCATGCTGCAGATAAGTTTGTATCGGGGAGGAGTCACTCTTCTAACTAACTTTTTAATGTCTTCACACAAGTCTTTAGTGAGACTGGCACAAGTACAGGCATCATAGGACTCATTATTCAGCTTTGTAGCAAGAAACTCCTCGATTAGTTCCTTCACATGAGCATTTGGAAACCTCCGTGCAGGATTTGCAGAGTTGACAGGAGTCTGTGTAGAAGAGACAGAGATCAACATCCAAATTCAAAGCAAAGAGCACCACAGCACTTAATTATATCTAACTACTGTATATGGCACGTGGCTCTACAAATTTTATGCTATGGCAGAAGTAATGCTTCTCATTCCTCTGATACAGGGTGTTTTTCAAGAGGAGAAACTTTTGTAGCATATTTGTTTTTAGTTCAACAACAGAATCAAAGCATTATGCATCCATATATATGTCTCCCCTCAGTCTACACATTGGAGTGAAAAATAACCCTCTGTTATATGGGAAGGGGGAGTTTTATTTGTCATAATTAAGTTCCTGCACAAATGTACAGAGATTCATAAACAGGTACGGGAGCAATTTTCCAGAAAGCTCAGAATTATGGGAAGTCCATCTCCCATACACTCCGTTTTACTCAAATAATTTTTAAAACATATTTATATAGTGACTTTGAAGATTTTCATTCATCCAGGTCATGGTATATCTAATATAAGTAATTCTAAAACAACTGGACTTGCTGAGTGATCATTGAAGACTTTTCACTACTCATCCGAGCAGCTTCATCTGTACCACGGCGGTTTCAGAACACGTCAAACATCCATTCATGCAACTCTCACAAGTAACACCTGTGTCTAGGAGTTGCATGACATATTGGTAATCCTATAACAGTAACTACACAGAATCAACACCTCTGTGAATTTCAGACAGTGTCGGACTGGGACATCAGGGGCCCTCCCAAAAACCTTACACTAGGGGCCCACCAAAAAATTTTAGACCAGGGGACCGCTCTCAGTACTATTATTCTTCCTCTACTCATTCAACCTCTATACTCCTAGTGTATTTTCTTTACATACTATAATGTATTATTACATCTACAGTATTTAGCCTCTAGAGATAGGGAATGGCCATATATTTTGGCCAAATTAGCAGCATGAGGGCACACTGATACCGTGGCCCACCGGGACTTTTCCTGGTATCCTGGTGGGCCAGTCCGACACTGATTTCAGATGTCACCTCTTTGAAGAGTAACACAATGTGTCATTGTGATTAGTGAAAGAGTTTATATGCCGAGAATTTCCCACACCAGTCAGTTGAACTGCTCGGATGAGTTGTGAAACGTCTTCAATGATTACTCCGCAAGTCCAGTTGTTTTGGAATTATATATATATATATTAGATACATTTATATAGTCTTAATTATATATATAATTAATCCTTGTTTAAATTTTTAGTTAATTTAATGTTCAAAAAAGACACAAATTGTATGGCGCACAAAGCCAAAATATTGGAGATTTTTGGAGGAACTCACAATTACTGGAATGTTTTTAAGGTATAGACATCCAAACTGTGGGAAGACCCCTTATCTGGAATACCCCAGGTTCTGAGCATTCCAGATAACAGGTCCCATACCTGTACAAGTTTCAATGTATACAGATGTTTTCAGCTGCTTCAGCCTAACCAGAACTTAAATGCATACAGGAAAACTAAAGCTCCTGAGCTTCAGGCTGAGAGAAGCAGATCCACTCCATGCCCCATCTAAAATGAATTTGATTCAAATGTGTGCACTCAGAAGAGTGGAGGTCAGCCCAAATATGCAAAAGGAGGCATCTACGGGCAACCTCTGCTCTGCTGCATGTGACTTCACACAAGCAGAAGCTGCTCAGATAAATGGATCAGGGACACAGAGTGGGTCTCTTAGCCTAAAAGAATATGCAGACTGAGTAGTGAGCCTATGCTCCATGTTCCTAGGACCCAACTACTGAAGTGTACTGTTAGTATTTCTTGTAAAGAAGGTTTGACCCTTGTGCCAGGCAAGACTTGAGCTCTCCACTCCCGTGTTTAAAGGAACAGTAACACCAAAAAATTAAAGTGTTTTAAAGTAAAGAAAATATTATGAAGTGTTGCCCTGTACTGTTTAAACTGATCTGTTTGCTTCAAAAACACTACTATAGTTCATATAAACAAGCTGCTAAGTAGCAATGGCGGAAATTGAAAAATGGCTATATGGCACAGGATAAGTAATGGATAACAGATAACATTATGTTCTACAGAGCTTATCTACTATCTGCTTTGTAACTTGAGCCTTTTCTCCTTTGAATGGCTGCCCCCATGGCTACACAGCAGCTTACTTATATAAACAATAGTAATGTTTCTGAAGCAAACACTCTAGTTTTACCAGTGCATTATATTTTTATTACTTTAAAACAATTTCATTTTTTGATGTTACAAGTCCTTTAATGTTCTATTGACCAGGGCTTGCTGTTTTCACTAAAAGACATTATTCATTTCACGGGAGTAAAGTTGCATTGGCCTCTGAGATCGCCACAAGACCATCTTGCGTTGTCCGATTTACATGATACAGTTTAAAAGCAGGTTAGTTGTTCACTATACTACATTACTGGTGCCAGATTATAATGAAATTAAGATTTCATTCAAAAAGGTCAATTAAGTTTTAGATTAGGCCATAGAAGTAATTTAGTATTTTAGACATTGTTATTCTAGGTGCAGTAAATTTGTTTTCGGCCTTCATTTGAATGATCAGTGAACACCAATTAGGCTCTGCTTTAGCTGAAGGACAAGAATTAATATGAGAGATCTGAACAGAAAGTAAGCGTAAAAAGATGCAGGAAAGTATGGGAAATAATTTATAGCAGGATGACAATAGTTTTATTTTCTAAGTTTTATGTTTGTGCACTTGTGAACAGTATACAAAGATTAATATATAATTGTCAAGTGTACAGTTCAGGGCTTATTCACTTCTGTGCCTTGGGCCTCATTCATATTATTGGCACAAGGCAGTGGAAAAAGTGTCACTGCTTTATGATTATTTTAATGTGCATTACAATTTTGTACTCCTAGTTTTCTCCTGTTAGTGATAACCCAGGTCTTCTGCCTTTTGTATTAGCAGCTACAGTGGTGCACAAAAGCTGTAACTCTGTGACTGTGGTAAATGATTTCCTTTTCTGCAGTATCATGCCTATAGCGATTTGCAATGTGAAAACTGGTCTTTTAACACAGAATGGCCTATAAATGTCCAGAGCCCATCTTTAAAGGGATACTGTCATGGGAAAAAATCTTTTTTTTCAAAATGCATCAGTTAATAGTACTGCTCTGGCTGAATTCTGCATTGAAATCAATTTCTCAAAAAAGCAAACAGATTTTTTTATATTTCATTTTGAAATCTGACATGGGGCTAGACATATTGTCAATTTCCCAGCTGCCCCAAGTCATGTGACTTGTGCTCTGATAAACTTCAGTCACTCTTTACTGCTGTACTGCAAGTTGGAGTGATATCACCCCCTCCCTTCCCCCCACCCAGCAGCCTAACAACAGAACAATGGGAAGGTAACCAGATAACAGCTCCCTAACACAAGATAACAGCTGCCTGGTAGATCTAAGAACTCAATAGAAAAAACCCATGTCCCACTGCGTTCCATTCAGTTACATTGAGAATGAAAAACAACAGCCTGCCAGAAAGCCATTCGCTCCTAAAGCGCTGGCACAAGTCCCATGACCAAGAGCAGCTGGGAAATTGACAAAATGTCTAGCCCTTTGTCAGATTTCAAAACTGAATATAAAAAAATCTGTTTACTCTTTTGAGAAATTGATTTTTGAGTCTGCTGGAGTAGCCCTATTAGCTGATGCGTTATGAAAAAACATTCCCCATGACAGTTTCCCTTTTTAAGTAGTCACCTTAATTAACAGGTTACTTGAAAGAACCATAGAGCCCATTTGTTCGGTGACAGCTTATACATGATGATCAATACACCGGCAGTTATTTCTCCTTGAATGTATCTCCTTTAATGTACAAGCATGAATAGACATAAGCACTGCAAAGCCTTACCTGCTCATTTATAATGGCTATTGGACTGCAGTTCTGTGACCGGACTCTAGTTTTTCTCCTTAATGCTGCTCGGTTCTGAAAGTTAAAGTTTCTGGTTTTCATTAACAACATTATTGCAGGCGAAATTCTAAACTATGGTGGCTACTTCTGATGTTCATGAGACAAATGTCCTGTCTAAAGCTGAATGACCATAAATGAACAGATACGTTTATTTGGGCCTATTCACGGTGAAGGGATTATTTAGACAAGAAGAGGGAGAGGTGCTACAGAATGCCAATGTAGATAACTCACCAACACCACAACACAACAAGAAAATGTAACCCCCAAACAGGCAAACAGGAATAAAGATGCATCGATCATCGCAGCACAGTTACACCACAACTCAGTTGTCATGCTGATGCCGCAATGTACTAATTCAAATGCACCTTATTGGAAGGGTGCTGGCTGTACCCCCTTAGTAAGCCCTTACAGATCATTGGGTTTGGGCTATATGTTTGTAGTTTTCAGTGTATACATTGGTAAATAAATAATTTTCTAAAAAATGATTTCTGTTTTCTCTGTACTAATAAAAGAGTACCTTGTAATTGATGGCAACTAAGCTGCATATTGGTGGCAAGATTACTATTGGTTTATTTAATTTTTAAATGGTTTTTCAGTAGACTTTAGGTATGGAGATATAATTAATGAATCCTATATCCCAAAGCCAAAGGGGTGGTAGACATTTAAAAGAGGGTCATGTTTATCAGCAACTGCTGTGCACAAAGGTTAAACATAAATGGAAGCTTACCATCTCTATGTGAGACTGGAGTGTTTTATAGGAACTGTGGTATAGAATAACAACCTTGCTCTCATTGCTAAATATGCCCTAAAGAAGCTACTGTGACACAATTCAATGATGGAAATTGCAATTGCATTGAGTTGTAGCAATGCCAGCTATAAAATTTCCTGCAACATGTTTCGTACCTTCAGCTGCCGTGTAAGCCGCTGTGCAGCCAGTAGGCCTTTCAGGCTGATGGGTGATCCAGATTGTCTGGTATCTGCTGTCTTTTGGGCTCCTTCACCTTGCTGAGATTTCAGACTTGGAATTGCTCTTGCGGCTAAAGGACCTATTGACTTAAAGAGAGGTCTGATTGCAATACAGTTTCCCTTGAGATATACACACCAAAGACAATTCTAATATTTGTTTCATTAGTAAATCTCAGAACTACTTTCACCTAGTTATGGCACAACAGAGAACCGTGAGAAGGTGCAAAAATATGGCAATTGCTTTGCACTTTGCACCCTGCCTTCCGTGTTGTAAGTGACCCTTATGTGGGTTTTCTAGTTTGCAACGCCTATTTAGGCCAGGTACGGAATTGTTAATGTTTATTGTATTCTCATTAAACATTTTATGGAAGCACAAAACATGATTGTAACACTAGCTGACACCAACAGGAGTTTTTTTTCACTTCAAGTAAACTCTATGGATGCACTGAATTCAATTTTATGATTTGGCCAAATCCTAGTCATTTTTGGCAGGATCTGAATTAGGTAGAATCCAAATGCCTGGCCTAACCAAATTCAAATCCTTTAAGGGATACTGTCATGTCAAAATATGTTTTTTCAAAACGCATCAGTTAATAGTGACACTCCAGCAGACTTCTGCACTATTTCTCAAAAGAGCAAACAGATTTTTTTATATTCAGTTTTGAAATCTGACATGGGGCTAGACATTTTGTCAATTTTCCAGCTGCCCCTGGTCATGTGACTTGTGCCAGCACTTTAGGAGGGAACTGCTTTCTGGCAGGCTGTTGTTTTTCCTTCTCAATGTAACTGAAGGAGTCACAGTGGGACATGGGTTTTTACTATTGAGTGCTGCACTTAGATCTACCAGGCAGCTGTTATCTTGTGTTAGGGAGCTGTTATCTGGTTACCTTTCCATTGTTCTGTTGTTAGGCTACTGGACAGGGAAAAGGGAGGGGGTGATATCAGTCCAACTTGCAGTACAGCAGTAAAGAGTGATTTGTCTAGCCCCATGTCAGATTTCAAAATGAAATATAAATAAAATCTGTGTGCTGTTTTGAGAAGTCTGCTGAAGCAGCACTATTAAATTATTAATTTAAAAAGAAAATTCTCTCATGACAGTATCCCTTTAAAGTGATACTGACACTAAAAAATTAATTTTAACATATGAATGTACATTAAATGTTACCTATAGGTCAGTGGTTCTCAACCTGGGGGTCGGGACCCCTTTGGGGGTCGAACGTCCCTTTCACAGGGGTCCCTTAAGGGGTTACAGGAGCAGGTTCATCTCTCTCCCCACTAGCCCTGGGGCAAGGTTGTAGCTATCCGGGTGTTGGTGCTGGTAGTTGTAGTTCAGTAACCTGTGTAGGGAAGCCAGTTGCACTACAACTTTCTATATTCCCTTACTAGGGACTGCCATACAGCTCTCCCTGCCCATTTAAAATTTGTAAAATTAACATAGTAATTGCGGTGTAATTTTTGCTGCACTAGGCACGGAAAACAAACCTTTATGCAGCCATGCTGTCTCCTGTACTTTCCTAACAATCTGCTCTGGGCTGGCAACTAAAATATATTTTAATATTTTATGGTTGGGGGTCACCACAACATGAGGAACTGTATTAAAGGGTCACAGCGTTAGAAAGGTTGAGAACCACTGCTATAGGTCATCATTTTTTGCTGAGAGGTTTGTTTTTGTATATAATTGTTAGTTGAGGTTCCTAAGCCTGACTGTCTGACACTCTGACTTTGCCAACCTGACTGTCCCATCTCAGCCTGTTAGTTACAGTTTCTAATGCTAACGGACTCCTGCTGCACAAATATGGCAGCTCCCTCATACAGGAACATGGGGGATCAGACAGGTAATGTAAAAGCATCATGCAAATACTTTATGGCAAAGTTAGAAGTAGCTTTCAAAGCCAACATTATAATAGATGTAAAAAAGAGTTTAATTTCAGATGTCAATATGTATTTAAAATCATTTGAATTTAAGTGATGCTAAATTCTCCATGTTTCCTTTCCTTAATTTGCATATGTAAATTATAGGTGGGATTTGGGTCAAGATTCCGCCAAATCCTTTGTTACAGATTTGGGTGTTGGCCAAATGCCAAGAAAAGTGAATTAGGTACATCATTAGTAAACACAGCTCATTCCACTGGTGATCTATTGGTATATAAATGACTACAACATTTATATATATATATATATATATATATATATATATAGTTGAAATTTTACTTACTGTAATTTCCCTTTGCTTTTAGTCTAATCAGCAGAACACATTGAGATTTCCCTAGGACCAGTAGGACCAGTAGAACCAATAACCGACATTCAGAAGCCATAAGAACCCTCCCCATTCCCCTTCCCATCGTGTCTTTTGCAAGTAATACCACAACACAGAATGCAGAAATATTTAATAGGGTGGGTTTACTTGTGCTGCTGATTGGACTAAAAGGAAAGGAAAATTACGGTAAGTAAAATTTCAACTTTCCTTAACATCCAACAGCAGCACACATTGAGACATAGCAAGTAAACAAAAAGAGGGGAGGGGGGAATTTGGTTCCGGATTCCTTCACCATTGATTTAAGTATAGACCTCCCAAAGGCCGCATCCTGGGAAGCATTGATGTCCAGTCTATAATGACTAGCAAATGTATGCGGACTTGTCCATGAGGCTGCTCTGCAGATTTGATCCACAGGTATCAGGAATTTTTCAGCCCAAGATGCTGCTGTCGCTCTTGTAGAGTGTGCTTTTACAAACATTGGTGGAGATTTGTTATCTGCAATATAGCAGGTCTGTATAGAATCCTTTATCCATTTGGCTAAAGTCAACTTTGAAGCTCCTTGTCCCTTGTTTTTCCCAAAAGAAATAAAGAGCTTCTCTGATTTCCTGAATGACTCTGTTCTCTTAATATATTTCACATCTAACAGATGAAGTCTCCTTTCTTCCGGAGTCTTTGGCTGAGGAAAAATTGCAGGGAGACAGATCTCCTGATTAATATTGGCCCAAGAAGCCACCTTGGGTCTAAAAAAAGGTACTGTCCTAAGTATGACTTTTTCTTCAAAAAATCTTATGTAAGGTTCTCTGACTGATAAAGCCTGAAGGTCACTTACTCTTTTTGCAGAGGTGATGGCCGTTAGAAACAGCGATTTAAAGGAAAGGTGCTTTACATCCGTACTTTCCAAGGGTTCAAAAGGGGCATCACACAGTTTTTCCAACACAATATTCAAATCCCACTGTGGACAAGGTTCTAGTACAGTTGGTCTTAATTTGAAAGTTGCTCTTATAAATCTTTTAATAAGAGGTTCTTCAGCAAACCTGATCCCCAGAAAAGCTGAAATTGCTGATATGTGAACTTTCAGTGTGCTAGGTCTTAAATTTTTATCCAAGCCACACTGACGAAATTCCAAGACATTGTTCACAGAGATTGTAGACCAGGGATCCCCAACATTTTGAACCCGTGAGCAACATTCAGAAGTAAAAGGAGTTGGGGACACTAGCAAGAAAAATGTTCTTGGGGTGCCAAATAAGTGCTGTGATTGGTCATTTGGTAGCCCCTATGTGGATTGTCAACCTACATTGAGGCTCTGTTTGACAGTGGACCTGTTTTTATGCAACCAAAACTTGCCTCCAAGCCTGGAATTCAAAAATAAGCTCCTGCTTTGAGGCCACTGGGAGCAACATCCAAGGGGTTGGAGAGCAACATGTTGCTCATGAGCTACTGGTTGGGGATCACTGCTGTAGACAAATCAACCTGTTTCAAACTACACCAATTCTTGAAGACTTTTATAATTCTGGAATAAGCTTTGGAGCTAGACACTTTCCTTGCAGACATTAACGTATTGATATTTCCTCTGAAAGACCCCGATTACTTAATAGGGGCCTATCAACTTCCAGGCTGTCAGGTTAAGGCGTTGAGGGTTTGTGTGAACCATCCCCTTCTGTAACAGAAGGGAGCTGATGCAAGGAAGGATCCAATATTCTCCTCGACTCCTCCTCTGCCAGAATGGTATGATCGCAATTACCGAAGTCAGGTCTAGGCGTATCTTCCTTAGAACTCTCCCTATGAGAGGAATAGGAGGAAAGGCATAAGCAAGGCTGAATTCCCACTTGATGGACAGCGCGTTCAGGATCTTTCCTGTAGAGGGAGCAGAACCTGGGCAATCTCGTGTTCTCTCTTGTCGCCATTAAATCCACCACTGGCTCCCCTCATCTGTTGACAATTCTCTGAAATATCCTCTGATTCAGAGACCATTCTCCCGGATCAAATGCAACCCTGCTCAAGTGGTCTGCCAGCCTGACCCCGAATATGTACCACCATCAGAGCTAGAAGATGTTCCTCTGCCCACTGAAGAATATTCATGGTCTCCTTCAAGAGTACCTTGGATCTTGTGCCTCCCTGTCTGTTTAAGTAAGTCACCACCAACGTATTGTCTGACTGAACCTTTACGGCGCGACCCATCAGATGCTTTTGAAAAGGCTTTAAAGCGAGAAAAACTGCCTTCAACTCCCGGAAGTTGGATGAAAGGGATCTCTCTATATGCCCCCAAATTCCTTGGGCAGAGAGGTTTCCCATATGAGCCCCCCAACCACTGAGAGAAGTGTCTGTTGTTACAACAACCCACTGTGGCTCCTGTATGTCTCTTTCTTGTGTAAGTCTTCCTTCCTGCATCCACCAACGCAGTGACTTTTCGTCCAGAGATTTTATGTCTCTGTCCCATCTTGTAAGTAATTCCTGTTGTAGAGGCCTCATATGTAGTCTGGCCAATTTGACTGATTCTATAGAGGCTGACATGAGACCCTCAATTTTCATCCTCTGACGAAGAGATATCGCCCCAGAATTCTCTAGAGCTATGACCTGATTCTGAAGAGATGAAACTCTCTTTTGAGTAAGAAAAATCTTCATCTTGACTGTATCCAGTCTGTTCCCCAGAAATTGTTTCTGCCTGGCTGGGCAGAGGGAAGATTTCTACTTGTTGACTATCCAGCCCAGTTTCTCCAAAATTTCCAAGGTCCTCTGCACCTATTTTTCTAGGAGAGAGGATGAGACTGCCTTTAGTAACCAGTCATCCAGGTAAGGGACTATGTGCATACCTTCTCTTCTTAGTAGTGCCACCACAGCTACCACCACTTTGGTGAAGACTCTTGGTTCAGAAGTTATCCCGAAAGGTAGAACTCTGAACTGGAAATGACAGATTCTCTTTTGTATAATAACGGCTATCCTCAGAAATTTTCTGTGATGATGAAAGATGGGCAGATGTAAATAAGCATCCTTTAAGTCTACCGTTGCCAGATAATCTCCTTCTTCCAGAGTTTGAATAACATACTTGATTGACTCCATTCGGATCTCCTTTGTCTACGAAAAAAGGATCCCTTCCAGTTCCTCTGTTTGTCTTGTGGAAGCGATTTTCCTGGTTCAAAGTCCATGTTACAAAGATTTATTTTTGAAGTTGAATCTGCCCTCCAAGGTTTTAACCAAATTGCTCTTCTTGCTGTAGTAGAGAGGGCTAAAATCTTTGAAGCTAGCTTTAATGATTCAATGGAGGAATCACATAAAAATTCAGAGGCTAATTTCACTGTCTTTAAACTTTTCACCAAATCCTCTCTCGGAATCTTGCTTTGAATACCTTCTTCCAGCTGAACTAACCAGTTTCTTAATGCCCTGATACCTCTGAGGCAGGACTGGACTGAGTATCAAAATAGACCTTGGCATTTCAGGTACACAGAGGCCCAATCAGCCCACATAGAGGCCGAAACAGTCCCCACCAGCCCACTAAATACTGACTTTCTATGGCAATTTATAGCAGCCCATCTGGCATTTGCCCTAACCCACAGATTGCCAGTCCGGGCCTGCTCTGAGGTTGCAATCAATGGCTTACATTGAGCTGCTGAAGCCATATAAACTCTCTTTAAAGATGTTTCCTGTCCATCACATCCTTTAAGCCCGACCCATCTTCCAGCGGAATTGTGGTCCTTTTTGAAAGTCGAGCCACAGCAACATCCACTTTTGGAGGATCTGCCCATTTTTTAGATTCCTCAGCTATAGGAAAAATGGTCTTGAAACGCTTGTTTATCACAGGTGGTCTGTCAGGATTTTTCCATTCAAATTCCATGACATCTTTGATCACTGAGTGTAAGGTAAAAGCTTTTGGAATATTCCTTGTCCAGTTTTTTTCCTGTTCTGGTTCAGAACTCTTCTCCTCCTGATCCTCCATTGCCCCTTTAACTGCTTTTATTAGCTTAGATAATGACTCAGAGTGAAACACTGCCATGTCCACCTCATCCTCTGATAAGGAATGAATTTCATCAAGAACAGTATAATCCTGTTCATCCACCGATACAGGTGACCTCTCCACAGGATTAATCGATTCCTGAGCTTTTATCTGCTCAAAAGACTGCTGAATAAACTCCTTAAACCAAGTCATTGCCATCTCTATTGACTGAGGGGGTTTGTTAGCTTTAGCCAGACAAGCTTCACAGCGACCTCTCTCATAGTTATCCGGGAGAGGAACATCACACTGTCTGCAGAACAAATTCCTCGTCTTGGAACGCTTTTTCCCATGTCTATTTTCTGAACTGGACATCTGTAACAACAATCAGAAAAAAAACCCTGATCAACCATAGCATGTAGGACATAGTAGGTTGAATAAAGGACCAGCAATACCTCAATTGCTTCCCCTGGCAACACAGCCCTTGTTCACAGCGTGCCGGCCTGTAAGAAACTTTCTTTCTCGGCGCCCACAAGAATCGTAGCAGTCTTTTGAATCGGCGACTCAAGCACGCTGACGTCATCAACGCACGGCTCATATTTGCCCCACAATATAGACACAGTCCTGCTGCCCGTCTGCGTAGTTTCTCCTGTTTGAAGAGACGGGCTTGCCCGATCTGCATTGGCTCCTCAGGAAGAGTTGAAGGAGGAGCAGGCACAGAAGATGGTGATGGAGAAGCAGCGACTATTCTGACCCACGTGGAGGAGCAGGGCGCCGCCATCTTGGCGACAAACTTCAGTTTCCTTTACACCAAGTGCCTGGGTGCCAAGTAGTAGTTCAGCAAGCACACCCACAGCAATAACTCAACACAGGAGTGCAAAAATCAATGTTTCGGTCACGTATTCAGACCTTTATCAGATGCCTCATAGCATACAAAGAACTATCTAAATATCCAGTGCAAACTTTGGCATCAGTTACATCAGCATGATGTCACCACCCCATGCATAATAATGAGCCTCCTAACCATGCATAGTAATGAGCCCAACATGTGAATCTCACAATGGAGTGTAGACTGTGAAGGGATCCAATAATTTAAACTAGGTTTGTCGAACCTTTTGGCTTCCCTGGGCCACACTGGAAAAAGAAAAATTGTCTGGGGCCACACATGAAATACACAAACACTTTTGATTTGTAAAAGTAAAGAAAATGCACAGAAAAGAACTACAGTACTAGTAGGGTTGCCACCTTTTCTTATTTTTTTTACTGGCCGGTGGGGCCAAAAGGGGTGGCGTGTGATGTCAAAAGGGCGGGACTCTGCCGTTTTGGGGGCATGGCCACGAAGCCGAGCCTTCAAGAAGGGGACAAAAGGTAAGTGTACAGGGGATTGGGGGCTGGCCGATGGGTCTTTTTAAGGGTATTACAAATTTACCGGCAGCTACATTGGCGGTAAATTTGTAATACCGGCCCCGGCCTTGGCGGGTGTTTTACCGGCTAGGCCGGTAAAATGCCAGCCGGGTGGCAACCCTAAGTACTAGTTGGATAACCAGATAGAGCTATACACTGGAATATGGGACACCTGGATATTAAATAGACTTTTTATTATATTATTATTACTACTTAATGGGCAATGGGCAGAGTCCCCTCTCCAACCTACTCCTATATCCTTTGCAACATGAAGTTTCCTCGGGAACCAAGCGTTTCAAGCTGGGTCACATTCATATCCATTTTGGGCCACAGGTTGGACACCCCTGAGTTAAACCATGATGCAAGTAAAAAGACACACAAGTAACAAAGGAAACAATTGAAACATTTAGAGTGAACAAACTACAAGTAACCATTAAAGACATTGTGACAGATGTAGAGCAGAGAAGGATGTGAATACTGAATAAAATAAGACCTTGACAGTGACATCCCAAGATAATGTGCACAACATAACCACGTCTAAAGGTGAGTGGTAATATAAGATGAAAGGTCGCTGTGAAGGTAGCCAGGTTGCCACAGCAATGAACTGCCATATATATCAGAGTAATGCCATCTACATGTCACCCGCAGAAAGGCCCATGTGTGCACTTAGGAGAACTTGGTCCCCAACAGAGAATGGCAAAGAATTATGGATCCACACCCGCCAACATGGTGCACTAGTCTGCGTGTATACAAAAGGATATTGGGAGAACTGCATCCCTATCAAAAGAACTGTGCCCCCACCCCTCCATATGGTTGGTAAGTCCTGTGAGTACTGAGTTATAGCTGTCTGGATATATATATATGGTATCTACTACATACCTATCGGTATGTAGTAGTTACCAAGTCACTCTAACAACCATGTATACACTTCGTTCTAGCAGCGCATACTTTGTTAGTACAATTCAAGACCATTCTAACATAACAATAAGTTAGGTTGAAAAAAGACACATCCATCAAGTTCAACCTGTTAACTCTATTTCACCCTGCCTAACTGCTAGTTGATCCAGAGGAAGGCAAAAAAAAAAAACATTTGAAGCCTCTCCAATTAGCCTCAGAGGAGGGAAAATTCCTTCCTGACTCCGAAATCAGACTAGTCCCTGGATCCCTATGAGTTATCTTTCATAATCCTGTATTCCCTCACTTGCTAAAAAGTCATCCTTCAAAAGCTATCTAATGTATCAGCCTGTACAACTGATTCAGGGAGAGAATTCCACATCTTCACAGCTCTCACTGTAAAAAAAAAACCTATTACAGCCTGTCAGTATGATTTAAGATCTACTATCTGGGAATGCATAGCAGCAATGGTCACAGCCTCATTGCACCCCCGCCTAATGGTTTTAAAAAATTATTGGTGAGCACAACTTTTCCTTGTTATATATATATGCATATTTCATTGTGTTGTGCATAATTTCTAAGCATATGCAAATGGTTTCAAGTGGCTGTACATACGCTTCTCTTTGCTATTTTTAAACTCAAGACCTCAGGAGGTGCTGCTTTGTTATAATATGGAACGTTTCTGTCAAATAAAGACAAGTGAAATAAAAAACGATGTGAAACCCTATAGGGCACAGGACTCACAAGTTGATTTTAGGGATGGTGCTTACTTCTTTCTGCATAGCATTTTCCTGTTGTGGTCTGGCAGATGCGCAGAAAGTGACTCGGGAGAGCTTGATTTCCCCCAGCTTCTTTTGCACACTCATAATCTGTTTCTGGGTGGGTAGGTCCTCAAAAAGAGAATTACAATTGTGATTTAATATAAAAATGTATTATAAAAATATTTGTATCTTTGTATCTTCTATATTCTGGTTGATTCACAACAGAGCTCATTTTTCAACACTGGGAAAATTTACAGTAATCCATAGCAACTAAATAGTGGTTATCTTCTTTTCCAGCCGGATAAAACAAGCAAAAATGTGATTGGTTGCCATATGCATATTGCCCAGTGTTGTTAAATAACCCTCAGTCTGCTATAAATATACAGTGTTCTAGGTAAAGCCAAGAATGAAGTCCACTTTTTATTAGTGTCTTTCTTAGTCTGTTATTCGTGCGTAGCAAAATGGTTTGTTTTCCATTAAAACCTGCTTACAAGCTGGCAGTGATTCAATTGAACTCTACTTTTATGTATTTGATTAGGTTGCACATACTGTTTTGCTGGTTAGAACTGCCATGTTAAAAAGCAACCACGAAACTACACCCAACAGCAAAATGCTATAACTACCCAAACGTTTATAGTTCCAATTTGAAGTCTTCCAAAATCAGGAGGATAAAAATGTTTGTGTAAATACATCCTTCAAATAACTGAATTGTCAAAACATTCCTAACTGCCAAGGACAGTCCCTTATTGATCACCAGAGGCCAATAGTACAGACAGTTGTCCTGAAAGTAATGCTCGTAGTTTGCTTTAGCCCAGTAAGCCCCATTTGGTGAAAAAGGTTGCTTATACTTACAGCAATGAATCTCAGCTGTGGAAGTCTTTTCTCTCCCCAGATTCCCTGCTCTATCCAGCCAGGGCAGACAGAACCCTTCCAGTTGAGTGTCCCAGCCGATACTCTCAATGATGTTTACTCTCAGGTTTCCAAAGCTCTGCTATTAATCTCACCTTTTCTGTTGACTTTGTTCTGCTACAGCTTAGCAAACATAACAACAGGACAGGAATATGCAAATAGGATTTAGCGATTATGTTTGATAATCACTGCATTTTCCTTTCCTGAACATGAGGAGGAGCATGTTACCCAACCCAAATAGGAAACAATAGGCTAACAACCATACCAAGGTTCTGCTGTTCCTCTGACCTTGAGAACGTCAAGATATTAACCCAAAATGTGCAGCAAACCATGGACACAATACCATTTGTTTGAACCTGCTAGTGCTTAACCGTAGTCATGGAAGCAATTAAATGCCATGAAGGCAATTACTTTTTATTTATTTATTTATTTTTTTACAAATAGAAATGAACAGCAAAGGTGCATTCAGAAACTTTTAATACAACTGAGAGCTTTTATACCTATAACCCCATAAAATGTGTTAAGCTTAGTGCTCTGTTTTGTACCCTCACAGCTTATTGGCAGACAAAACACCTCTCTTTGCTTCTCGGTGACTGATTTTAGAGAAGATCTGCCTATCATAAGAATCAAGGAAAGGCACAGGGGGTTGTTTTAATAGACATTTTCAACCTGATGGTAGTGGTGATCAAAATGCCAAGTCTGGCTTTACCATTAGTAAACACATCTTATAAAAACACTTAAAAACACTATAAAAACAGTATCCTTTATATATATATATTTATATATATATATATATATATAAATGTAAGTGTACTGCCTCTTTAAATCACCATTCTTTTTGGGAGTGCCAACAGGGACAAGTTGCAGTAGAGCCCTGTACTTACAGTTTGCTTGGCAACCCACAGCACAGTGCAGTAGTGCCCCAGAAATAAGTGATGGGTAAATAAAAAAGGGTGTCCTTGCACTTTCATTAGGGGCATAAGTAATTGAACCATCAGTGGTTCAATTGCATCAGTGGTTTTTGCCTACAGCAACCAATTAGCACTTAGATTTGAGCAGTATAGTACAAGTAAGAGAACAAAAGCATTTTGCTGCCACGGGCAACTGCACTTTTGCAATTTACATCGTTTTAGTAAACTAAAAAAATTGTGAAAATGTTTTGTTTTGTGGAGCTTTAAATGAAAAGGTTTACAATGTAATTACGGTGGTGTGAGTGTGATGGTTGCATTTTTGTACTAATATGTTAGTCATGAATTAGGCACATATTACAGCCTATATGTGTGTATATATATATAT
>CM044438.1:77600547-77628058 GCA_024363595.1 Xenopus borealis
ACTATTTTCCTTGAATATCACGTCACAGACATAGAATAAAAAAAGGGAGAGACAGCAATGAGATCCATTAATTGAAGATTCTTCTGTTGCAAATTGGAAAAAAAATCTGTACATATATAAATCCTCAGAGCAATTTTCAAGAGTTTTGTCCTCCATGTTTGATGGAATAAAAAGTTTGCCTTTTTATTGCATAAAACCAAACCGGGGGAGCTGTCCCAGGAACCCTTGCACATCCAGATAATCATCTTCCTTTATCACGGTGACCTTCCAAGCAGCAGCGGAGTTGAGTATTGACTCTAGGAGAAGATACAGGAGGTCACACGCTCATTGTCATGCTGGGAGAGTACTGTAAGAGAAGACCAGCGTGAAATAGACTATCAATCACACAAGCCTCAGCCAACCTTTAACCCAATGATCCTGTAGGTGTCACTCAAGGAAAAGGTGGGAGGGAATACCATCAGAGCTGTCCATGCCAATTATTTACTATACTATAGGCTTGGTGAAACGATTTAAATAAAACAATGGCTCAACAGCTATAATTATTTATCCAAATGGAATGGAGGGACCTAAAAAAAAGGTCTTGGAAGGCCACAACAGGCTTTTAAAAACAATACACGATGGAGTTTTCCTGGAAAATGTTGCTTTTCTCATAGCAATGAACGCCTGCCTGTATGTTGATTGTGTTTGATTGGCTACACCCCAATGACATCAGACCATGCCCTTTGGTGACGGAGAAAAAATATTTTTTTCATTAAAAGGGAGCTAAATTAGGGATGCATGGAATCCACTATTTAGGATTCCGGCAAATCTCTCAAATTCTTCACAAGAAAAAGCAGATGTTGATTTTGATGAAGGTAATTAGGACACTATGGGAAGCAAAAACAAAGGTCATACCCTTAAAGACCAACTTCTGCATATTCAAGTCACAGAGTCAGCAACACCTTCATAAAGACTAAGGAAAAGCAAGGGGAAATTCTACACTATAATCAATCAACCAGGCATTTGTCCACTGGACAAATACGAAGAGGAAACTGATCACTGGCATTTAAGTGGTGGCACAAACATTATCAGCATGAATGGTTTGTATGCAAAGCCCATACAAGGCACAAAAACTTTAGCTTAGATCAAAACAGCCAAAGACAGTGTGATGGCACATGCGGTCCAACACAAACGGTGAGTGACCTGCAACGGATACAGATGGAGACTTACATTGTCATTTTGGAAAGAATGAAGGAAGTTTCCTCCTAACTCGCCATCATCTCTTGGTGTCCCTGGAGGGTTACTAATGCCACTTATGTTGTTTGGAGAGTTCTGCATGGACAACAGACAATATGCCTTTAGAATCAAGCTCATACAGTTAAAGGAAAACTATACCACCCCCGCACAATGTAGGTCTCTATAAAAAGATACTGCATAAAACAACTCATATGTAAAAACCCTGCTTCATGTAAATAAACAATTTTCATAATAATATACTTTTTAGTAGCATGTGCCATTGGGTAATCATAAATATAAAATTGCCATTTTAAAAAATAAGGACAGCCTCCTGGGATCCGAGGATTCAACGGTGCACACAAACATACCAAAGAAACTATAAAGTTAGGTCACATCAGCCAATTAACAGACAGAGTTCTGTCTTTTGCTTCAACACTTCTTCCTGTTACAGTTAGAGTTGAAATATTTCTGGTCAGGTGATCTCTGAGGCAGCACAGAGACCATCATGAAATGGTGGTTCAAGGCAAGAGATGTAAAAGGGTAATATTTACTTAAAGGGGAGGTTCACCTTTTATATATAGTTGCCCTTTTCTTCTGACACTTTGCAGCTTATACACATACATACATACATATGAAAAATGCTGCTGCACACCAGGATTTATCATGAAAAGTGGTCCTCACCGTGGACCTTTATCTACGGTGAGGACCGAAACATTGATCTAATAAATTAATAACTTTTTCATGATAAATCCTGGTGTGCAGCAGCATTTTCCATAGGTGGATATTACATTTCTGTATTGCACCCAGGTACGCATCCTTATGTGTGTGTGTGCCCTAGCCTTCCAGTGTGTAGAAGTATATCTTAAATTAGTGTATGCTGTGCGAGTGGACATGGACATGAAGATGTTCTGTGTTGCAGATTGAGTGAACAAGGAAATGCTATCAACCAAAGGACTGATGCACCTTGGTCAAAGCAAACAATCACTTACCTTAGGAAGTCCATCCATGTCTCCTGACCCTAAGAAGAAAGAATTAATCAGGTTTGGCCCATAAATAATTGAACTTATAAAACATCTATTTTTAAAAAGGTAGTTTAAAAATAAGGCCTGGTCATATTTATTTGCACTTCCTCATTCACATCACTGCATAATTGCTATGGTAAACTAGGCTCTAGTGACCAGATAGCTACTGAAATTCCAAAGCAGAAGGCTGATAAAAAAAAAATCCACGGTCACAGTCTACATCACAGTAAACATTCACTTAAAGTTGAGCCACCTATAAATGATTACAACAGGACAAAACTTTTTATAGTTAGTTAAGAGTTGTAGTTAGAATTAGGCTTTAAAGGAATTGTTATAAAAGTAAAAACTGGTTAAATAGATAGGCTGTGCAAAATAAAGTGTTTACTATAGTTAATTAGTCACAAATGTAATGTATAAAGGCTGGAGTGACTATAAGTATAACAGAAGAGGACGCTAATGCCTGCTTTTCAGCTCTCTCGGTTTACACTGTCTGGTTACCCTGGTTACCAGGCAGTATCCAATCAGTGAATTGAGGGAGGGCCACTTTGGTCATAACTGTTGCTTTTGAATCTGAGCTGAATGCCGATTATCAATTGCAAACTCACTGAACAGTTATGTCCCATGTGGCCCCCCTTCAAGTCGCTGACTAACTCAGATTTAGAGAGCTGAAAAGCAGGAAGCTGTGCTGTATTCTGTTATGTTAGACATCCAGTCACTCCAGCCTTTATACATTACATTTTTGGATAACTATCTATATTAGAAAAAAAATTTATTTTGCACAGCCTATCTATTTACCCAGTTTTTATTTTTACCCTGAAGTGTTCCTTTAAGGGAAATGGAAAATCGAAAGCCTTATTTTATCAAAACTTACCTAATGATCCATTCATATGGTGCGGCTCCATCCCACCCATGCCTCCCATCGGCCCATCTGAGCCAGGACCCATTGGAAACTAAACAGAAAACAGAAGTCAGAATGGTCTGTTTCGAAGCTCCATCATTCCTGCCTCTTACAAGAGTTTGTAAGCAATGGATAAACAGTCAACATTTTTCCTGTTGACTGCTTCACCTTAAATGTATTGTATGGTATATTTTTTAATGCCAGTCAGCCATTGTGTAAGTTTTTAAACGTTTAATAAAATATATCGGTAGGCCTACAGGTTGCAACCTCCATGTCAATTGGTTACAGAAATTACTTCTAAATGTCAGATATAAATTATCTTGAATAGAATGAAGTCTACACAGAACTCATTTAAAGGAACAGTTCAGGGTAAAAATAAAAACTGGGTAACTAGGCTGTGGAAAACAAAAAATGTTTCTAATATAGTTAGTCAGGGAAAAATGTAAACTATAAAGGCTGGAGTGACTGGATGTCTAATAGAATAGCCATAAACCAACTTCTTGCTTTTCAGCTCTCTAAATCTGAGTTAGTCAGCGACTTGAAGGGGGGCCACATGGGACATAAACGTTCAGTGAGTTTGCAATTGATCCTCAGCATTCAGCTCAGATTCAAAAGCAACAGTTATGACCAATGTGGCCCTCCCTCAATTCACTGATTGGTTACTGCCTGGTAACCAGTCAGTGTAAACAAGAGAGGGCTGAAAAGCAAGAAGTAGTGTTCTGTTATGTTAGACTAACAGTCACTCCAGCCTTTATACATTACATTTTTGCCTAACTATATTGAAAAATTTTTTATTTTGCACAGCCTATATATTTATCCAGTTTTTACTTTTATACTGAACAATTCCTTTAATATGCTTATGGCAGAGATAGATTCATAGAAGACATCAAGCAGTAGTGCTTTCATGCACACAATACATTCACCCCAGTGGCAAAAACAAACATTTGCAGAAAATAAAACAAGATTAAAGAAGACTCCAGAAAAAATAGAATAATTTGAGTGTTGGAGATGCCTTCCTTGGGTCAGGACTCTGTTTAACTGGAGAACAGTGTAACAATTTCCATTCATGTCGACTAAAGTGTTCAAATAAGGCAGTCTGACCTATTAAAGTAACATAGGGCCCTGACCTATGCAATTATGATAGGGCCCTTATCCACTTCCTTTAGAATTGTGTATTTATAGAGATATTATTCATTTACTTGGGAACTGCTATTTTGCTAGTCTCAGTGGAGGCATTCTCCAGTCATATACATGAACACTTTGTCTGCTCCCCCCTTTTTCTTTACAAATTAATAATGCATAGACATTCTATGCACAAACAAGTAAAAACATCAAATCTAAAACAGCACTCACACAGTGAGATTGAGGAGAGGTCAAACAAGCAAATCTGGGCCGGATTTGGCCTCCCATCTATATAGATCTGTAGCTTATATTGTATGTATGCATGCATGTATGTATCTATGTGTATATGTATGCATATATAAATATATATATAAATGTATACATGACAACAGAATATAGTGGTGTGTTTGCTTCATAAACTCTACTATAGATTATATAACAATCTGTTTGAGTAGCCATGGTGGTAGCCATTCAAGCACAGGATACACAGCAGCTAGCATGCACTATGAAGTATCCCAGATACCAGAGCTGACCTGTTATCTGCTGTGTGTCCTGTGCCTTTTCTCTTGTTTTCAGCTTTGAATGGCTGCCCCCATGGTCAAACAGCAACTTAATTATATGAATAAACTATACTCTGCAGCACAACAGTACATTACATGCTCATTACTTTAAAACACTGAGTTTTTGGTGTTACTGCTCCTTAAAGGTACAAATGTATTGATGGATCAGGTCTAAATTCTGTTGTAGTGAAAATTAGTCTTACATTTGAACGATTTCCTGATGAAGGAACAGAATTAATCATTGTATAGATGTTATCACTTGAATTTGTTGACTCTAGAAGGAAAAAAATATTCCACATCAAAGACTAATCAGTTACGGTTGCTTACAAAAATATTTTGCATATTATCAGAAACGCTCCATTTGTTGCATCCTGGCTTATAAACAGGCACTTTACACTAAAACAAATAATTGTTTGTCAGACTCAAAGTTTTGGACAGATTTGTGCACCATGTTAGACATAGAGGAAATTATTGCATCATTAGATAATTGACCAATGTATTTTTGTCAAGTTGTTGAGCTGACACATATGGCTTACAATTGAGTCCTGTTGGTTCAGTATCTTGCTATAAGGACCTACTATTCAATGCTGTGAGCCACACTAATGGGAACAAAAACCAAAATGAGAAACAGCTGTCTGTAGGTTAGTGAATAATTTTGGTTATCAAGAAAACTGTACAGGAAGACAGTCAGTTAGGCCCTGCTAACAAATGTACTAATGATGTTCCATGACCCACTGATCGGTTTGTTTAAAAATTGTAACATATATAAGTTATAGGAGGCATGGTTAGGTCATAACAATTCTGGTCCATATGTCTGCAGCTGGAATGTTCAGTAATATTTTTTTGAGAAGAAAACCTATCAACTTATAAAAACATACCTGCAGGGCTGGGCATTATAGGTGTTCCTGGAGGTCCTCCACTTCCAGGGGGACCCTTATTTAAAAAAGAAAAAAAAAGTTTGTTACATTTATAAAGTATAGTGGTCTCCTTGTCATAGCATACATGCAAGTATATTATGTTAATTTGTCGTACATACTTTTTAGGACAAAGAAAACACTGCTGCTCATGCATTTGATAGACATGTTGCTAGCGATACTGTGCTGCCTTACCAAATTTTTGCACGTAACCAACTTACCCCATATGTGCCAGGCGATGAAGAGGAGTAGGGAATCTGTGAACAGCAAAAATTAAAAACAAGCAATTATATATATATTAAATATAGTATATGCATACATGCAAGGTATTGCTGTGGAGTCAGTGGGTATCCGGAGTCAGAGTTGCCAAACATGTCCCAACTCCTAAGAAATTAAATCCAAGCACTGAATATAATCAATCAGATTTAACAGTTCTATAAAGGAGGATATGGCAGAACAAATGTTGTTTCTAAGAACTATACTTTAGTTAATGTTGGATTTTATTCCATAGTTATATGTCAGGTACAATAAATATACAAGTTGTTTTAGGTTTTCCAGTTGTTTTTGGTTTATGTAGTTTAAGTTTGATTTTGGTTTTGAATTACCAAAGGATGCTGTTTCTATTTTTGAGATTTTGGCAGTGATTAAATGATTTGATTTGTATGATGTGTACTTAACTTCTTGGAAAATACATCAGGAAGAGGAAAAACAAAAACTGAAAGTGTATCAAAGTAATTAAATTATAATGTACTGTTGCCCTGCAATGGTAAAAGCTGAGCGTTTACTTCAGAAAGACTACGATAGTTAATATAAACAATCTGCTATGTAGCCATGGGCGAGCAATTCAGAATGGAAAATACATAAAATACACAGGTTACATAGTACATAACAGATAAGCCCTGTCCAATACAATGGGGTTTTATTGGTTAACTGCTATGTAAGCTGGTCCTTATTATTCCCAGCAGCTTTAATGGCTGACCCCATGCTTACACAGCAGCTTGTTTATATAAGCCAGGGGATCCCCAGCCTATTTTACTTGTGAGCCACAAGCAATTGCAAAAAGAGTTGGGGAGCAACACAAACATAAAAAGTTCCTGGGGGTGCCAAATAGCTGTGATTGGCTATTTGGTAGCCCCTATGTGGACTGGCAGCCTACAGGAGGCTCTGTTTGGTAGTACATCTGCTTTTTATCCAACTAAAACTTACCTCTAAGTCAAGAATTAAAAAAATAAGCACCTGCTTTGAGGCCACTCTTAAAATAGGCTAAACACTATATTGCGCCTGGCATCAAGTAAAAAAAGACGGAATGCTAGAATCCAAAAACAGACTCCTCAGCATACCCAGTAAGCCATAGCAACCAATAAAAGCTAAGATGATTGTTTGCTATGCATTACTTGACTGGGACCATTTGCAACCACATTTCTGCTTAACCCATTTAATTTAGAGTTACACTTACAGAATTGGCACCATTTGGGTTTGGCCATGGCCTGCCTGCTCCTGGACCCCTAAAATGGCAAGAAGAAAAGTCAATAAAAGTTGCATAAATCCTAAACTTCTAGTTCAGCCAAAAATTTCTGCCCCTTACATGTTCATTCCAGGACCCAAGGAGTTGGGTGGTGGTCTCATTCCACTGCCATAATTCTGCAACGATAACCAAGGATCAGACTACCGTAACCAGGGGGCAAACCAGAAGAAAGAAGAAAACAAAAGTGTGTTAGTAGGTTAAAACAGGGCATATACAAGTTAAACACAAATAAGCATCACCCTACAGTAATAAAGTAACAGAGGAAAAAAGGTATATTTATCTTTTTGCATTTAGGCGTTCTATTAAAAAATAAATAAAATTAAAGGGACAAGAACACGCCCTCAGTCATCTTCTTATCATTCCTCTAAAAATATATTACGACTAGTCAATGCTTCCCAAAAGATTATAAACAGAACTAAGGAGTGGTTTTTGGAGAACTGGGCTTATTTTTAGTGCAGCTCTTTTGGGAAAGAGGATGGCTAGACTGAGATTTTAAACTAGGCATGGGGGGGGGGGTTCAGTAAAAGACTCAGTGGAAGACAGGTTAGATTAAATAGTGGGCAAAGGAAGGGAAAATGGGGGAGGAGATTTGGATCGAGGTCGAGGTACTAATAGGGACTGGGTAGTTAATATCAGCGGCTGTAATTTGTTTTGGAGGGACAGAGGCAATAGGAAAAGAGGAGGGGTATATCTGTTTGTTAGGCAGGATTAAAAAGTGTATATAAAGGAGGAGGTTGTGTTAGAAAATGTGGAGGCAGAAGAATTATGGGTGAAGTTCTTCAGCAATTGTAAAGAGTCCAGCAAACTAATTGTAGGGGTATGTTATAGTTCACCTAAAAGTGAAGGGGAGGAGGCTAGGCTCCTGATGCAAATAGAAAAGGCTGCTAGTTTGGGCAAAGTAATGATAATGGGGGATTTTAATTACCCAGATATTGACTGGATCAGTTAATGGGAACAAGTTTATAAACTTGTTGCATGACAATTTTATTGCACAGGTTGTTGAGGAGCCTACCAGAAAGAATGCTATTCTGGATCTAGTGACCAACTTTTAGCAAAATGTGCAAGTCATTGAACCCCTAGGCAATAGTGACCATGATTTTATATCATTTAATGTATGGTGCAAAAAACAAATGTATACTGGGGCAACAAAAACCATGAATTTTGGAAAAGCTAATTTTTAATGCCTTGAGGGTTGCCCTTCAGAGTATTGATTGTGGCATTAAGTTTGCAGCTAAAAACACAGAAATGGTTGTCATTTAAAATGATATTAAATCAATACTGTTCTCAATTTATTCCTTTAAGGAGTAAATGTAGAAGCTCTAAGAATCATCCTATGTGGCTTAATACAGAAGTAAAGAAGCGAGGAAAGAGGAGAAAGGCATTTAAAAACTAAGTCTGTTGGGACAGAAACTGTATTTAATGAAGACAAAGAAAGAAAATGAAGAGTTAATTGCGGTGGAGGCAACAGCTAACCCTACAAAGTTTTTAAAATATAGTAATAGTAAAAAGATGCATGTTGAGAGTGTTGATCCATTAAATAATGGTACCAGCATGGTGGTAACAAATACAGAAAAGGCAAATGTGCTAAATCAGTTCTTTTCTTCAGTGTGTACAATAGAGTGAGTTCCCAGGCTCACGTCATAGCTGCACTGATGGCTCAGCTCAATCTAGTCAGTGGCTGACTCAGGATATGATTGAAAAAGCTTTAATAAAAATTAAGGTAAACAAGGCTCCAGGGCCTGATGGCACACACCCCCAGGTTCCAAGAGAGCTTGGTTCTGTATTAGACCAGTCCTTATTTCTTATTTTCTCAAATTCACTTTCATCTGGTATGGTGCCAGTGGATTGGAGAAAAAGTGATGTCATTCCAATATTTAAACAGGGATTACAATCTCAGCCTGGCAATTATAGGCCAGTAAATCTGACATCTGTGGTAGCAAATTATTTGAAGGCTTGTTAAGGGATCGCATTCAAAAGTTTGTCCTAGTGAATGGCATTATGAGCAGCAATCAGCATGGCTTTATTTAGGTCATGTCAGACAGATTTGATTGCTTTTTATGATGAGCTGAGTAAGATGTGGCAGGGCAGTAGATGTGCTCTATCTGGATTTTGCCAAAGTGTTGATACTGTGCCCCACAAACTATTGCTTTCTAAACTAAGATCTATTGGGCTTAATGAAGTCATTTGCACATGGATAGGAAAATGGCTACAGGATTGGGTACAGAGGGTGGTTGTTAATGGTACAATTGGAGTAAGGTTCTCAACTTGTTCATTAATGACTAAGGGGAGGGTATTGTAAGTAATGTATCAGTGTTTGCAGATGACACAAATCAATTCAGCCCAACTGATTCCATCCAGGATGTGGCATCCTTGCAACAGGATCTTGACAAACTGGCAATCTCGGCAGCTAAGTGGCAAATGAGATTCAATGGTGATAAATGCAAAGTCATGCACCTGGGATGTAAAAAAGGGGCATAGAGTCAAGGCAGGAGGGGGTCATTCTTCCACTTTATAGAGCACTTGTAAGGCCCCATCTAGAATATGCCGTACATTTTTGGTCTCCCTCACTCAAACAGGACATTATTGTTTGAGAGGGTACAGAGAAGGGCAACTAAGCTGGTAAAGGGCATGGGAAATCTTAGCTATGAGGAAAGACTGGACAAATTGGGGATGTTCACGTTGGAGAAGAGATGCTTAAGGGGAGATAATTACGCATAAATATAGAAGGGGATCATATAATATCTCTAATGCTTTATTTATCAGTAGGTCTTTCCAGCTGACACAAGGTCGCCCATTTCGATTAGAAGAGGTTCTGCCTAAATATTCGGAAGGGGTTTTTTACAGGAAGATCTGTGAAGATGTGGAATTCTCTCCCTGAATCAGTTGTACAGGCTGATACATTAGATAGCTTTAAGAAGGGGATGGATTTTTAGCCAATGAGGGAATACAGGGTTATGGGAGATAGCTCATAGTACAAGCTGATCCAGGGACTAGTCAGATTGCATTTTGGAGTCAGGAAGGAATTTTTTCCCCCTCTGAGGCAAATTGGAGAGGCTTCAGATGGGGGTGTTTGCCTTCCTCTGGATCAACTAGCAGTTAGGCAGGTAAAAAAAAGTTAAAAGGTTGAACTTGATGGACGTGTGTATTTTTTCAACCTAACTTACTATGTAAAAGGAGAAAAAAAGGTATACAGTGTCTGTATTAATTTGTATATCCCTCCTTATAAAGAAGCTTCAAAGACTAGGACTTGGGCTGAAAATACATTATTTCTTTGCCCATAAAGGCAAAAAGTTGTGCGTTTGCTATTTCATGAGCTACACTAAGCAAACAATAATTGGGACCTGCAGGGTAGACAATTAGACCACACCGTGGAATTTCACTGCATAATATACTTAGATTTACCTGTGTATTGGAGTAGCTTCAATTTTCCTTTTTTCACTGTATTACATAGTTAAATTGGGTTGAAAAAAGACCGAGTCCATCAAGTTCAACCCCTCCAAATTAAAAACCCAGCATACATACACACACACACACACACACACACATCTCCACTCTTTCAAACACAAACCATATATGCCCATAGCTATACTAACTGTAGAGTTTAGTATAAAAATAGCCTTTGATATTATGTCTGTCCAGAAAATTATCCAAACCCCTCTTAAAAGCATCAACAGAATGAGCCATCACAACATCACCCGGCAGTGCATTCCACAACCTCACCGTCCTGACTGTGAAGAACCACCTACGCTGCTTCAAATCAAAGTTCTTTTCTTCTAGTCTGAAGGGGTGGCCTCTGGTGCGGTGATCCTCTTTATGGGTAAAAAGGTCCCCTGATATTTGTCTATAATGTGCTTGAATATATTTGTAAAGTGTAATCATGTCCCCTCGCAAGTGCCTTTTTTCCAGAGAAAACAACCCCAACCTGGACAGTCTCCCCATATAATTTAAGTCTTCCATCCCGCTAACCAGCTTAGTTGCATGTCTCTGCACTCTCTCCAGCTCATTTACATCCCTCCTAAGGACTGGAGTCCAAAACTGCACTGCATACTCCAGATGAGGCCTTACTAGGGAACTATAAAGAGGTATAATTATGTTTTCATCCCTTGAGTTTATGCCCTTTTTTATGCAAGACAGAACTTTATTTGCTTTAGTAGCTACAGAATGACACTGCCCAGAATTAGACAACTTGTTATCTATAAAAACCCCAAGATCCTTCTCACTTAAGGAAACTCCCAACACACTGCCATTTAGTGTATAACTTGCATTTATATTATTTTTGCCAAAGTGCATAACCTTGCATTTATCAACATTGAACCTCATTTTCCAGATTGCTGCCCAGTTTCCCAACTTAGACAAATCACTCTGCAAAGTGGCAGCATCCTGCAAGGAACCTATAGCTCTGCACAATTTAGTATCATCTGCAAAAATAGAAACCGTACTTTCAATGCCCACATCGAGGTCATTAATAAACAAGTTGAACCCTGCGGTACCCCACTAACAACACTGGTCCAATTAGAAAATGTTCCATTTACCACCACTCTTTGTAGTCTTTTAGCCAGTTCTCTATCCAGGTGCAAATGCTATGTTCAAGGCCAACATTCCTTAATTTAACCAGTAACCTTCTGTGTGGCACTGTATCAAATGCTTTAGCAAAGTCTAAGTAAATCACATCCACTGCCATCCCAGAATCGAGGTCCCTGCTTACCTTCTCATAAAAAGAAATTAAGTTAGTCTGGCAAGATCTATTACGCATAAAACCATGCTGGCACAAACTCATAGTATTGTTATTTGCTATGAAGTCCAGTATCCTATCCTTCATTAATCCTTCAAAAAGCTTTCCTACCACCGACGTCAGACTAACTGGCCTATAATTTTGAGGCTGAGAATAGGATCCCTTTTTGAATAGCAGCACCACATTAGCAATTCGCCAGTCTCTCGGCACCATGCCTGACCTCAATGAATCCTGAAAAATTAAGTATAAAGGTTTGGCAATCACAGAGCTAAGTTCGCCAAGTACCCTGGGGTGAATCCCATCTGGGCCTGGACCTTTGTTTATCTTAACATTTTGCTCAAGAACAATTGATTGTTTTTCTGCCTAAGTCTTATTCACTGAACTGATTTTGAAAATGGGGTATACTGCCCTTTTAATACACCAAATTGCTGTCCATGCTGTAAAACAGGGGCGTCCAACCTGTGGCCCGAGGGCCGCATGCAGCCCAGGATGGATATGAATGCGGCCCAGCTTGAAATGCCTGGTTCATGAGGAAATATCAAAATAATATATGTCAAGTAACTGTAATATCCAGGTGTCCCATATGCCAGTGTATAGTTCCATCTGGTTATCCAACTGGTATTGTTCTTTTCTGTGCATTTTCTTTACTTTTACAAATCAAAAGTGTTTGCACATTTCATGTGTGGTCCCAGACAATTTTTTTCTTCCAATGTGGCCTAGGGAAGCCAAAAGGTTGGACACCCCTGCTGAAAAAGCTGCACACTTGGAAAAAAACCAAAAAAAAAAAAAAAAACCAAAACAATATGTTCAGAAATGATCATTAAACATGGCCCTTACCTGAGGTCCGGGACCCATAGGGCCCATTGATCTTGGAGGGTTCATTCTTTGCATAGGGCCTCCCATGCCAGGGTGTCCTTAGGGAAAGAAACAACAGGTTTTTGAAATGATAGTGTGCAAGGGAGCCATGAAAGTGATAATGACACTAAAAAACAACTCTTGAAAATAAATATGTATATTTAAGTTGGCTATAGTTCATGTTGATCATTTTTCGCCAATAGATCTGCTTTTGTTAGGGATTGTTACTTTACGTTCCTAAACTTGACTGTTTTTGCCAACCTGACTGTCCCTTTTCAACCGGTCAGTCACAAATACTAACGGACTACTGCTGCACAAATATGGCAGCCCATCATAGAGGAGTTGAGGGATCCGATAGTTAATGTAAAAACATTGGGAATGTCAATATAACAAAACTATAAATAGAACGCAAAGACAATGTTATGACAGATGTAAAAAAAAAAAAAAAATGGTTAATTTATGGTGTCTGTATCTCTAGTGATCTTATGAAGTGAAATCGGTTACCTTGCCGAATTGGATCCATGGAGTTTGGTAGTAAAGGCTGAGATCCGGGCACACTTCCAGGAGGCTGGAATGATAAGTGTAAGAATTGGCAAATGAGACTTTTTATACCTATTATAAAATAGTCCAAAAGTGACAGTGACCACAGTATAGGATGACGGGTTTGGGCAAAGTATAGATTTCTGACATGGAAAGATGATTAATAGATTAAATTAGGTCTATTGTTTTTCTGTTTCCTGATCTTGGTCATAGCAGCTGATGGCAACATACCTGATTACCCATTCGTATGTGTGGTCTTGGCCCACCGGCATATCGAGGCGACATAAAAGGCTGTGACAAAACAAAAAAGCATAGCTAAAAGTTTTCACATAATATATAACCTTCCACTAAGGTGCAACTATTTTAATTCAGTATAGTATGTGTTCCCTTATCCAGAAACCGGTTATCCCACAAGCTCCGAATCACATTAAATTACACCCCACCCCCTCCATAAAAAAAATTTCTTTAAGCATATGCTTTTTCTGCCATAATAAAAAAGTAACTTGTACTTAATGCTGACCAAGCAATATGAGCCCATATTGTTTGCAAAACTAACCTATTTTGTTTATTTAGTGTTTAAATGTTCTTTAGCAGACCACAGTTCTTACAATCCAAATTATAGAAAGACCCCTTATCCGGAAAACCTCACACCCAAAAATTCAAGATGAAAAAATCCAATATCTATATTGTCATGGCTGCTGAAATCTGTTCATTCATATGTAGAAGAAAAAGAAGGGGCCGTTTCAATTTGGCCATATTACAGGGTTTATTTTAAAGGAATGTAACATTTTAAAACAAATGCAGAAATATAGAACTATACCAGGGGTGCCCAAACTGCGGCCCAAGGGCCAACGTGCAGCCCAGGATGGATATGAATGTGGCCCAGCTTAAAACGCTTGGTTCCCAAGGAAACGTCATAATAATAAGTCGATTTAATATAATAAGACTTTTTAGTATCCATATTCCAGTGTATAGCTCCATCTGGTTATCCAACTAGTATTGTAGTTCTTTTCTGTGTATTTTCTTTACTTTTACAAATCAAAAGTGTTTGTGTATTTCATATGTGGCCCCAGACAGTTAATTTTCTAAAGTTGCCCAGGGAAGTTAACAGATTGGACACCCCTGAACTATACCATGACTTCATATATACTATAAAGATAATTCCTTTTATTTATTTGTTTTTAACACAGATTCTTTACAGATATAAATGGTAAATATATCATATCATTTCAGTATACACTAAGCTACCTGACTGTGAGGTCCCATCATGTTGGGGTTGTGAGGAGGCTGTGAATGAGGTGATGGTTGTGACCCAGGAGGACCCTGCTGAAAAGAAGACACTAATTAAGTGGCTTACAAATCACAGTCATTAAAATGTTAAAATTTTCCATTTATGTTTCTAAATATTTATGACATTTGAAGCAGCAAGCTCACTTACAAATAGAGAGCAAAGGCTTTCACTCATGCATTAATTCACCAGGAGATTGCACACATTTTTACCAGTCATATGTGCAAATAACCATAGCCCTACCTGGAAGAATCCTGGCGGAATTGGTCCTCCAGGCATCCCGTCATTTGGAGGAATGTTCCCAAGAACCGGACTTGGAGCAGCTGCTGCACTCTGGGGGGAAAAAAACACTTATTTAATGTCTAGGCACCAGCATGAAGCTTGTTACACTTTAGAAAAAAAACATCTTAAAATGTGGGAGCAAATCATAAAACATTACGATTTCTTGTTCTATGCTATAAACTTCAGTTCGTTATATTACTGTAAAATGATAAATACCTACTTAACAAAATCAGTTAAAGCAGGGGTGACCAAAAGGTAGATCGGGATCTACCAGTAGACCTTTAGCTGGTGATCAGTTGATCTTGAGAAACGGTAAACAAACAGCTTGTCTAAATCACCCTCCTGTTTCATGCTTTTCATTCAGATATCAATTTATTTATTTATTAACACACATGAAATAGTGGTCAGTTAAACATAGCAATATACTTTTGCTCATAAACCAATATTACTTTTAAGTACTGTACCGAATGGAACAGAATGCTAACAATGCATTTATCGATGTAGATCATAATGGAACAACATCACTAAAAGTAGACCCCTCATTAGTAAAGTATGGGCACTCCTGAATTAAAGTGAACAGTGCCTGACCATCTAAAGTGGGGGGAAAAAAATAAGCCAAACGGTCAAGCCAAATGCATCACGATTTATTGTTTATTACTTAGTTGCAAATTATTGCAGCACAGCATATATCGAAGAACTAGAATGTACATAAC
Source organism: Xenopus borealis (assembly GCA_024363595.1). NCBI lineage: Eukaryota > Metazoa > Chordata > Amphibia > Anura > Pipidae > Xenopus > Xenopus borealis. Next base: position 77,616,214 of record CM044438.1, read on the forward strand.
GTAAGGGAAGACTTAGGCTAAGGCCAGACGGGGAGATTCGGGGGCATTTTGTCGCCTGGCGACTTCTCGCCGCGACTTGTAGCCCCCGAACCTCCCCGAATAGCCACTTACCTAAGCGCACCGGCGTTGCTTGAAAACGCCGGCGCGTATCCACACGGAGCGGCGCGCTTTTTGAAATTGCTCCAAATTGCCTGGTCGAGGCAATTTGGAGCGATTTCAAAAAGCGCGCCGCTCCGTGTGGATACGCGCCGGCGTTTTCAAGCAACGCCGGTGCGCTTAGGTAAGTGGCTATTCGGGGAGGTTCGGGGGCTACAAGTCGCGGCGAGAAGTCGCCAGGCGACAAAATGCCCCCGAATCTCCCCGTCTGGCCTAGCCCTTAACCTACTCCTTGCTACAGCTCATAAAGATCCAGACTATTCAGGTTTGTATTATGTAAACAAGCAGGGAGTATCCAGCACTGAAAGCATTTCTTGGCCAGGAGTGACAATGCAGAAGCTAAACAGCAGGGGGAGATCTTATACCTACTCACATTATTCAGCATGAAGTTGGTAATGACTACCACTGTCTAGTTTAAATCATGTCCCAGATATGAAACCATGTAATGCATTTGTTTATGAAAGTGACAAGATCCCTCAGAAATGTTAGTATACAATTGGACAGATCCTAGCGTTTTTGTCTTATCCAAGGATAGCAATCACAGGGAAACATGAAAATATTAGCAAGCATTCATTAAGCTCCATCATATTCTGCAGAGCAGTATGAATGAAAGCTGTATAGATTAAGCATCTCATAGAATTACTAAGACACTGGTAGGAAAGTACAACCAGCCTATACAAAGCTTACGATCTAAAGTTTCCGAGAAAAAAAGTGACTTTCATGACACATATAGGCACTAACTGGATAGTATAGTGTGGTTGAAATAATGATGGCATGTAACTTGTCAGATAGGGGTTATTAGACCTGGGCAAGTCTACACATTATTATAGAGCCCTGGTCCATGTGATATATTTTCCACAATGATTATGTTGGATTGCTGCGAGGTTTGTTCAGAGCAAACTAAACTGAAAGTGATCACAGCCAGTAAGAAGAGGCTTTCATGCAGACCACATCAGGATTAAGGCTGGGGACAGACAGGGAGATTCGGGGAGATTGTCGCCTGCTATTAAACGCCAGGCGACAGAATCTCCCTGTCTGTCCCCAGCCTAAAAGATAGGTCAAGACTAGAAGGGACTGTGCAGGCAGGTGGGTTTAATTGGACTCCAACTAAGCCTTTTATCTAATTTAAGTAATCTCATCTTCATCCATCAGAGAGAGCCATGTCGCCCACTGCTCTATGGGCAGGGAGAGTTCCAAAAGTCACCAGTCAAAGCAAAGGAGAATTTACACATGCTTTCACTGTGCTGATTTTCAGGCTGTCACACTAGCAACAAAATCCCATTGAATGCAATGCTTGAGCAACTAATTCAAATAGAGAAATGCAACACTGTTGGGTATGAAAAACACATAAAAGCTAATGTTTGAGTCTGTTGCTTGGAACAGTGAAGAGGTGAAAGTGCCAGCACAACCCATGGCTAGTTCCACTATAAATCTGCCCCCGCTCTTACCAATTAACAAGGTACACATACAAAAACATTGTTATGTATAGTTACAGAACTGTTTAAAGGGATACGGTCATGATTTTTAGGTGTATTTTTTATTTCCAAATTACACTGTTTACACTGCACATAATTACCTCTACAATATAACATTTAATTCCTAAATCAGCAGGTGTATTTTTAGTTATATGTGAGCAGCCATCTCAGGTCATTGTGCCTGGTCATGTGCCTTCAGAAAGAGCCAGCACTTTGGGATGGAACTGCTTTCTGGCAGGCTGTTGTTTCTCCTACTCAATGTAACTGAATGTGTCTCTGTGAGACCTGGATTTATACTACCGAGTGCTGCTCTTAGATCTACCAGGCAGCTGTTATCTTGTGACAGGGAGCTGCTATCTGGTTACCTTCCCATTGTTCTGTTAGGCTGCTGGAGGGGGAAGGGAGAGAATGATCTCACCTCAACTTGCAGTACAGCAGTAAAGAGTGACTGAAATTCATCAGAGCAGGGCTCTTGTCTAGCCCCATGTCAGATTTTAAAAGTAGATATAAAAATATCTGTTTGCTCTTTTGAGAAACAGATTTCAGTTCAGAATTCTTGTGGAGCAGCACGAATAACTGATGTGTTTTGAAAGACAGTATCCCTTTAAGACAGCAGAGCATTCAACCAAAATATTCCCCAACTGACCTGCAGTTCAGGCTCTCAAGAGCATCTAGCAGAGCAATTGAGCATCCTCCTAAAATCTCACGCAAACTGGCTTGCAGGCTCTATATTCCCCCTGCCCCCACTCAAATCACAGCATTGGGCCCTCCTAGAGGGGCAGCCAGAAGACAATGGAGTATCTTTGGTATTTCTAGCACTGCACATTTGGAATTTTCAGCAACAATACCCCATGTACATCTCATTTGGCGTGGGACCTGAACCTTTTCCTGAGAGTTAGGGAAAGTAATTGCCATGACATTTTAAAGACCTTTGAAGATATTGTAAAATTTGTAACAAGTCTTGCCTTTGTGAAAAGAAAGTCAGGTTGCTAGCACTAAAATATTAGCACTAAAAGGAACAGTAACACAAAAAAAAAAAAAAGTTTGGAACTGAAAATATGTACGGTTGCCCTACACTGGTAAAAATCGGTTTGCTTCAGAAACTCTACTATAGACCATATAGACAAGCTGCTGTGAAGCAATGGTGAAAATTGAAAAAGGCTATATGGCACAGGTTAAATAGTGGATAACAGATAACACCATTATTTTCTACAGAGCTTATCTGCTATTTGATGTGCAACCTGCGCCTTTTCTCATTTGAATGGTTGCCCCCATTGCTACACAGCAATTTGTTTATATAAACAACATTCGTGTTTTTGAAGGGTGATGAGAAAGAAGCCCTTTCTGCACTCACGCCACAAACAGTTGCTTGTTGTATGCAAAAGATTTTGGACAAGCCACAGTCATTTTGGAACAAAGTACTTTGGATTGAGGAGACTAGATTTTTGTTACTTGGTCAAAACAAAAAAGTGTTTTACATGGCGGAAGAAAAACACTGCATTCCAAGAAAAACACCTCCTAGCTACTGTTAAATTTGGTGGAAGTTCCATCATGCTGTGGGGCAATGGGGCTAGTTCAGGGACTGGGCCCTTGTTAAAGTTGAGGGTCGGATAAATTCAACTCAATATCAACAAATTCTTCAGGATAATGTTCTAGCATCAGTCACATAGTTGAAGTTAAGCAGGGGTTGGATATTCCAGCAAGACAATGGCCCTAAACACACTTCGAAATCTACAAAAGCAGAGGGAGAAGTACAATATTCTGGAATAGGCATCACAGTCCCCCGACTTGATTATCATTAAATATCTATGGGATGATTTGAAGCAGGCTGTCCATACTCGGCAGCCATCAAATTTAACTGAACTAAAGAGATTTTGTAGGGTCGAAAATACCGCCATCCAGACACTCTATAGGAGGCATCTAAAGGCGGTTGCATTTGCAAATGGAGGCTCAACAAGTATTGATGTAATATCTGTGTTGGGGTGCCCAAATGTATGCACATAATTTTGTTATGATGCATATTGCTGGTTAATCCAATAAACTTTACGTCATTACTGAAATACTATGGTTTCCACAAGGCATTTTATATATTAAAAGGAAGTTGCTACTTTGAGAGCTCAACCAATGATAAAACTCCAAAGAATTAAGAAGGGTTCCCAAAATATTTCATATGACTGTAGATTACAAGCATTTTTGTTAAAATTTTCTGAATACCCAAAATTTTAGTTTGCAAAGTTTCAAGAGCACTTTTATCATAACCAAATCAATAAGGGCTATTTATTTTCTTCCAGAACAATGAATCTCCAACACAGAGTAAAGAACTCTATGCAACTAGAAAATACAGTAAGTTATAGATCAATTGTCTTTTAGGGTAAAAATGAGATATCAAATTAATTAATTTCTGCAGATGTGTGAGCCAGTGAAGCTCGGGCACTATGACATTACTACGGAGTGTTTCTTAGGTGCATTTTGTTACGTAGGATATTTACTGCTTTCCTACAAAGCGACCAAACTCCTCTGTGCAAGTGATTGGATTATTATGCTAAATGAGTCACATTTCATGGTGCTAAATTCCGTTTCCATCAAGAATCTGTTTGCTTCTTCTGATTTCCTACATTTTAGTCCTGAATTACATTTAAGAATTATTTCATATGCCGACAATTTGCAAACGGCTTTTACATCTTTCCTCTTCTACTGCAGTGACAGTATTTGCATTTATTTTCAATCTGCTTTGTTTATAGGACAGATTTAAACCCCTTGTGAACAGGACTATACTATATATTTTGCAAACTGCATTGGATGATGCACATTGTGAATATTTCCAGTGCATTTATCCATTACAACGTGCATAGAATGGATAAAAGTAACTTCAGATGGAAAATCTTCAAAACAGTTACTTGTACATGGAGAAAAGCCCTCCTTGAGCAGCAATGTGGAATGCCCAAAATCTATGATTTTGGAAATGTACCCTTGTGATGTAACCATTATTATGACAAAGAGCCTTAGACATTATACTGAATATTTCTGGATGCTGATAAAAAAAAAGCTTTCCTCTGCAGAAAAAGGAAAGTTCTCATTTGCCCCTTTTAAAGTTATTTCATGGGCTGCCCAAATGGCACAATGGCAGTCGCAGAAGGATTTTTTGAAGTGGTCAAATAAGTGTGACAAGAAGACAAACAATGTAAAAATGTAAAGCTTTAACATTACTATACTGTGCATGTGTTGCCCCAGGCTTGTGCAAGGGATCGTTGGGAAAAATAAAACCAACACAGTCAAATTAAGGGCAGTCTGACCACTGAGTAGTCAAGGAAGTTGTTAGAAGAAAGAAAGAGGCTGCTCTGATACTCTTCTGCTTAGCAAAAAAAAAATTTGAAAAACTTTCTCAAATGTTTTCTAAGCAGAAAAACATCCGTGCAGCCTTGTTCTCTCCTGACAACTTCCTTGACTATTTGGTTGGAAACGGATCAGCAGGTGGCGATGTTGTAACAAAATTTAATTCAAATTAACTACATATTTCCCTTAATATCTTGGAATGAAAGAAACAAATAATGAATGTTCAATGCAAAACTTCTTAGAATAGCAACCACATCAATTTTACATGCACGAATTGTAAAGGTTTACTTTTAAAAGAAAAATGCTAGCATTAGCTTTCTTCTTTGCCTGCAATTGCAACACTGGTCCCAGTGCAGGAATGTGCAAAGGGTCCAGAAGGTGGGTGAAGATGCAAACAAAAATAACAGTCAGTGCCCCTTCATGTAGAATATGTGGCTATATTTTCACAGCAACCCTAAGGGTAGCGACACACTGGCAGATTCAGGGAAATTTAGTCGCCTGGCTAAAGCTGGCCATAGACGTAAAGATATTTGAAAGATCCAATGATTATCGTGAGACCACGATTGTCTCAAAACGATCTGATGTGTCCATCAACTAAAAAGACCATTTCAGGCGATATTGCCAGCAAAAACTGAAGGATCGCAGCCTGCTTGCGCTGCAAACATAGATAGATTGCATGGGGAGCGATAAAGATTTTCTAACCTGGCCGATCAATAAACAGACCGATGTCGGACGAAAAATCGTGAGACGAACGATCGTTTGTATCCCACTAACCGCACGATAATTTGACAGATTGGTCGGACTTCCCTTAGATCGGTCGTTCGGCAGGGAAAGATCGTTGCGTCTATGGGGAGCTTAATCCTGTATAGTGAAGAGTCGCCTGCGCTAATCACACGCGGTGCTTTGTTTTCTTGTGTGGCAACTCGAGACTATGAAGTGCTGCGTGTGCTTAGCGCAGGCGACTCCTCATTATACAGGAAAAGAAGACACGCAAAGGCAGTTTGGGGAGATTGTAGCCCAGAAGAACAGGCGATTAGTCACCAGGTGACTAAATCTCCCTGAATCTGCCAGAGTGTTACTACCCTAAATAGAACATTGACCTAATCTACAAACAGCAAGTGATGTTTACTAAAGACAAACAAACGAGGCAGGTGTGAAGTGACGACATGAATAGGTTAACAGCCCTTCCCATCTGCCTTTGTTATGACATCCTCTATTGTGATGTCCCCGAGTGAGAGGCATCTGTTCCAATCAACAGTCTCTACTGTCCTGAGAGACATCAGTCAGGGATGGCTGGGCACTGAACTCTGCAAGAATTTCACAGGAATCTTACAATTCTTCTTGGGTCGGTCTTCACTATACCTGGCCCTCTAAGATTCCAGAGAACTGTGCATGATCATTCATATGCGACAATTCAACTGCAGGAAAAAAGCTCCCTGACGATGTATACAAGATATAGTGGGTTGGCTGATCTGAGCCATCGTATCAATCTCAACATTGTAAAGCAATAGTTAGTAAAGAGGAAATAAAAAGTGGTCAGTACAATGTCTCCTGCGGGTAAACACATGACGAAAATCAGTTTATTCACTGGCCTATGCTAGCTCCGGTGTCTGCAACAAGAGGCACTGCATTTAGGCTAGGTAAAGACAAATGGAGCAAAGTTTAGTGTGAAAATACATATTCCTGTGTTTCCATGCCAAAATCTTCTGTCTGTACCCATGCAAACACAGGAGTCATCATAAGCCAGAGGATTGCAGATTCTCGGCCTATGCGTATCCTCAGACTGAGAATCAGCTCACATGTGGCTGTAGCCTCAGGCCAGTACCTGTTCTGGGCAGTCTGGGCATGGTTACATGAGTAAATACCATACACAAGCCTAAGGGAAGACACACATGGAGATTCTGGGAGATTAGTCACCCTGTACAAGGGCACAAAGTTAATCACCAAAATTCTGACGCAAAAGAAAGCTAGTGATCCAAAATTGTGATATTATAGTTTAAAACTGCTAATTTCTCAAATTACTAAAGGGATAAGCTAAACATAAAGTGCTCAAAGAACCAGAAAGTATGTTTACATCAAAGTGTTAGACCTTTTAAGAATTAACAGCGGTGTTTTGTCTAAGAACACTGCAAATTTCTCCTGCTTGACTGAGACAGAGCACCAGTAACAGATGTAAGCCAAATAAATGAAAATTGTTTAAAAACCTTTTTTTTTTTTTTTTTTTTTTTTAACACCTACCTATTTTTCCTTTTAATAAGCATTTATTTAAATATGTAAAGCAGTCAAAAATAGTAGAAGCAGATAAGGATCTCTACGGACAATGAGAAACACTGGGCAAAAAAAAAAAAAGTGTCCTACAAACTTGAGCAAATAAAAATTGCCATGTTCTACTGCAGGAGAAACTCCCTCTATTTCAGGAATCATGTGTACCCACTCTGAATAAGCAAGGGGACCCAATTTCTGGGTCCCAACCCAGAGCTTAAGAATCCCTGACCTAAAACGTTTGACAAAGTAACTGTAACCCAGGAAAAGCAGTCTTGCCTAGAAGCAGGAAACAATATTCTGTGAGCTGCAATTTAAACAAAAACAAAAAAAAAGCCATAAACTTTCATATCAAACACTGGGAGTTATACTGGAGTCTTCATCAAAGGGATCTCATGGACAGAAAGAATACAGAATACATTTATAATGATAATAATTAACATCCCAGAAAAATGCATTAACACCTTAGAAAAAGAAACGTATGTATTACTTCAAAGTGATCCCGTAACGTATGCATGCCATGCAATCCACATCTCACCCCAAATGAAACGAGACACCATTCAATAGTTCTGCAATAAATCCTAAGTGATTCTATTCCTAGAGTCAACCGTTTGTCTCGGGTAGGTCTAACCTGCACAAGACTTCAGTAATATCTGGGCCCAGGAAACCACCCATCTGAGAGTAAACTATATTTGGTCAAACATACGACAAAATACAGCTGCATCCTAAACAATGTTTGGAATAGACATCAGTCCTGCGGGAAGTGTTGGGTTTTGTATAGGGACCAGCAGTTTCTATAATACAGAAGATATTCTAGGCTAGGGGAATGCAGCATTTCTGCAGCATTTGTAACATTCATTGTGCCATTATCAAACCCTGCCCCCCCCCCACACTTGCCCATAATCTTCCCTCTAGGCCTTAATCAGTTATGCAAATAGTGCCCTTCCCCCACTGCATCTGCTCAGGGTCCTTGTCAGAGCACAGTGGCTGCTTACCCTCTAACACACAGAGGTTTAACCCCTCCATGGCTACACTGGCCTAAAATAAGCCAATGAAATCCCATAAGAGATCAGGACATTACAACACAATGTTTTAAGACTATACTGAGCTTTGTTCCCAAAGATTATGGCTATTGGTGCACTCCGGCTTCCAAACCCTCTTAACACAGAAAACCTTACTATACCCATCACAGTGGTCGGGTTTCTTCAAAAAGTATGTATAAATGCATTTTCTATGCTGAAATCCAGCTGTTTAATGGTTCTCCTTCTGCATCATTTGAAATCCTGGCAGGGAAGGAGGAACTATAACACTAATGTTACAAATCGTAACAACTTCACAGCTTACAGACAGGGACTAACATGTATTTCTATAGCGCCAACATATTTGGTAGCGCTTTACATAAACCACAATGCATTGCACTGTTATGTTCTGTTCCTTATTGAAATCATGTGTGCAGGGAATTGCAGGGTTTGGAGGATGGAGGCCGAGGACAGCTGGCTGCTGATACAAAGTAACAGTAGTCATTCAGCTCAGCAAAGTAGTCAGACAGATCAGCAGGACAGCAGGGAGCTAAGCTTAGAGAAAAGTTTCAAACCATAAAAAAATCATGAAAAGCCTGCATATTTTTTAATTGATGTATTTTGCAAAGTTGCTTGAAATTATGTTTACATTTCAAAAAGCAAATTATGTTTGTGTGGAGTAGTGTTGGTCTATCTGCTGCCCTTAAAATTAGTCACATATTACATCTCCAACTACAGAAGTTTTAAACTCTCAGTGGGAAAATAACTGCCTTACACTTAAAAAAGGAAGTATGCCGCTTGTTCAGCACGAGTGCAATGTAAAGTGCTTTTGTTAAAAATCTATAGGTTTTGTCCTGGTTGGCTCAAGAAAACAAACATGGAAACCAAAGCTACTCCATGTTTGGTACTTGCAAGCTAAATCAATAGATTACTGGTACACAATCTGCTCTCTTCATCTTTTGTTGCAGCACTTTTGTTAGTAGAAGTCCACTTTGCAGGGGTATTCTCTGGTGATCTAAATATCTATCTCACAAAACAACAAAACCTGAAGCACTTTCAACCACTCGGTGTTGCTCAAATGAAAAACCATAGTATTTTCATGAACAAACCAGGCAAACATTTTCATGCTTCATTGTACTTATGCATAACAATATGGTATGAAACATCTTTAAAATTAATAGATAACGCAAAGCAACAAACATTTAAACTCTACAAGCTTTCAGTTGATTTCAGCACTGTGGATAAAATGTCTGCAGACATGAACAATGACTTGTGTTTTAATATTCATGTTCTGCTAAAAAGCCTCAGTAGCATCTGGTTGACTTGATGATGCTTGCCAAAGTTACATTTTCCTCCAGAGTGTTTACACACATTCGCTGACAAGAGGAAAGGGAAAGTGATATTATACACAGAGTTACTTCCGCTAGAAGATAAGCACGGGGTTTATGTAGCGTTTTTTTTTGGAACATAAGCACAGAGCATTACTCTGGTTCCCATTTATATGTATATGGAATTTTAACACGTGTGTTGTGCCCGATGAGGCGCGGAGACAATCACTTCCTCAACTTTGGCTTAATATCCCCTGAAGTCTGAAATGCTTTAACTGCATTTGACCTGAGCATGCCCAAACACATTTATTTCTTCTAAAACACTCCAGATAAAAGACTTTTACGTTCATATATTAAAGAGCATAAAAAGAGCACTGAGAACCACAAATGATCATTTTCATGTTCCAATAGTTTAGCAGCTCCCCAGTTTGGAATTTTAGCAGCTATTAGGATTTTAGTCCAATTTTCCATAGCAACTGAGCAATGCTTTGAATATGAACATGAATAGGAGAAGCACCACCCGAAGCAAAAAATAGGAAGGAAGATATTAAAGCAAACAAAAAAGGGATGGGGGCTAATAATTCAGCCTACAATTTAGGGATGCACCGAATCCACTATTTTGTATTTGGCGGAATCCCCGAATCCATTGTTAAATATTCGCCCGAATACCGAACTGAATATGAACCCTAATTTGCACATGCAAATAAACGAGGGGGAGGGTAAAAAATTTACTTCCTTGTTTTGTGATGAAAAGTCACCTGATTTTTTGGATTCGGTTCGGCCAGGCACAAGGATTCGTCCGAATCCGGATCCTGCTGAAAATGGCCAAATCCTGGATTCGTTGCATCCCTACTACATTTTGACATCTATAGCCAATAGAAAAATACCTAACAAGTTGGCTGTATATCCCTTATAGCGCAATTACTTCAGTTACACAAGTTTCCCAGTCAAATACTGAAATTGGTAACACACTTCCAAATGTTCCATAAGAGAAATAATGTTCCCTCCACATGGGACAATGTAATTCTGTTCTACATACATATTTTCCCTGTTTTGTGAGTTTTACTTGTTTTAACATTGGGGAAATCTTTTGTTTGCACTCAGCAATATATGAAACAAAGGCAAATGAAATTAGGTCTGGGGTTGGGAGAACAGTGCAGGTGGATCTGCCTTTATCTGGACAGTAAAGAATTCAATGCATAATCCTGCCCTTGGGGGCTTACGTAGCTGCTTAAAATATGGACTTCTTGTAGAACCACCTTTGCACAGGACTACAAATTAGAAAATGAATTTTGGGTAAAAAAGAAAAACAAGTAACCTTGAAAAAAGCAGGTGTAATGCTATTTAACAATATATTATATACTGAATCTGTAAAGGCACATCTTCAGTTTTGGTACCAATGTCACCAGCACAGTCTAGCTAGTTTTCAGAAACAGGCAGTTCAGATGAATAAATTATGAACTATTTAATATCATCTTTGATCAGCTAATCTTCTAAACAAATGAGGAAAAAAAACAGATATAGCAAGACTATGTATTGCAAGTCTATATTGAGAAAAATTTACATTGCCATAGACCATTTAGGGCTAAACCCAGTGCAGCATACAACAGGAGGGGTTAAGAGCATAGGTAAAATAAGTCTAAATTTACAATTGGAAATCATTGCTTATTTGTTTTATGAAAATACATTTAATACCTTTTCATCTCTTCAAGCGCTGATGTAGGTAACAAAATGCAAGCTGCAATGAGCAAGAGCAAACTGGTGTCGTATTGTAGCTACACACATTCCTCTGCTCATAATCATCCTGTTGTAATAGGGATATGGAAAATGCACACAAATGCCACTAAAACAAGGATTTCCTGAAGCAATTGCAACAAAGTTATATTTAGCTCTCCCTCTGCTTTCAAACTGACAGAAAAAAAACTAAATGTTTGTATCAGTTTATAATTAAATTGGGTGCATCAAAAACGCTTGTTTTGACAAGTTTGGGAAGCATCTGAACCAAAATCTACCCCACATGAATAGTCATATTCTGGGATATAAAATGCACACAAAAAACTATAAGCACCCCCATGTAAGGAGGTAGATAACAGGGCAGGGGTGTTCCAGTCTGGTTTACTGATTTATTGCAGCCTGTTACCTACTATGCTAAAGAGCTTTTTGTTCTTGAAGCAGAGAATTGCAAATGTGGCATGAGCTTTGTGTTCTTTTGTTGCTGTGAACAAGGATAAGAAAGGAAATGAGGGTTATAAGCTGGGCAAGCAGGCCTGAA
>CM044438.1:77642544-77677837 GCA_024363595.1 Xenopus borealis
GGGGGGGGGGGAGTGTATGAGATATTGTGTAGAGACAGGGCGCCGCGTGTGTGGTGGTGCGGCTCTCATTGTGTGTAGGGAAGGTACTGTGGGTGTATTGCTGAAGCCTTACATTGGCCATAATGTACCGTGTGCAACATTTACTAGGATGTATCGCTCCATTAGCCTTACAGTGGGCAAACCTATAGTGTGTGCTACAAAACTGTATATGGGACCAGGGTGAATGCTTTATTTGTACTTGCCATACGGGCAAACCTATTTGCTATCAGATGTGCTGCTAAAGCCGGAACAGGAAGCAGCCGGACACACATCTCTGTATATGCTATACGGCACCAACGACTCGGGTACAATGCCCTGTACCTGCCCAGTGTTCACGTGTGGCGTTATCAGTGTGAGCGCAACAATCGCTGACATTGTTCTTATGTACAGACAGTGTATCAGTAGTAATCACTCAGGGTAACGTACACACACGGCTCAATAATATAAGGCATATATACAGCTACTGCACAAGTCCTTAGCACTTACACGTACATATACGTGGCTGTACAGCCCATGTCACTAATAGGAGGTGCTCGTCTGCGACACATATACATTATGCAAATATGCGGCGTATACTTTCCATTCATAAACACTGTATAAACCCTGGGGGTGACGTACACAGGCAAATGAGCACTTTTGTTTGCCCGTATGGCAAGTACAAATAAAGCATTCTCTCTGGTCCCATATACAGTTTTGTAGCACACACACTATAGGTTTCTATAAAGCAATCCTGTCTGAATGCCAAGCAACGCTTTTATGTTTATTAAGACTGAGACTACAGAGTGAACAATGTCCTTAAGCCCCCCCCACCACCACCACAACCACCACAATGCACCCCTCTCTATTTCTATTTGTACCACTGCTGGCGATCACGAGCCTCCTGTCTCTTTAAATTGGCAGAGGTTCGGCTTGCGTTGATTGGCTATTTTCCGAGGGGAGCCTTGAAACTGCTTAGCCGACCTGACTAAAAGTGCGGCTGTTCCAAGAAGAGTTGTTCTTCACCCCCCACCACCTCCAACCCAGTGCTGTCCAGGGAGGATGGGGGAGGGACTGATTTAAAGTGTATTGTAGTCGAAGCAGTGTATCAGTTAGTAAATTAAATCAGTCTTATCAAGGGCCACTGCTAATAGTGATATTGTGTATAAGCGAGCCTAACCTCCCACTGATCATGTACAAGACTTCACCCATTGCTGTGGGAAAGTTCTTGGCCATTGTTTATCCAGTACAGCCCTCATAGGCTTTCGATGATTACTGCTGCTTTCTCCAATAGGTAGATTTATCTGGGAAATGAGACCATAAGACGTCCGTTCTTTTAAAGGCAAACTATAACTAGTGCTTCATTGATTCTATAGTGAAATGGCAGCAGTGCTTCATTACATCTAAGGTCATGAGATATATGTATATAGGTGTAGCTGTTGGAAATTGCTTTGCTTCTGCATGGGGAGCACAATGTTACAATGACAATGTCTATTTAGGGTTGCCACCCGGCCAGTATTTAACCAGCCTAGCTGGTAAAACACCTGCCGGGGCCGGTATTACATATTTACTTGGAATGTAGCTGCCTGCTAAATCTGTAATACCCCTATTAAAGGCCTTTGGCCTGCCCCCAATTCCTAGAAAATTTACCGTTTTTCGGGGTCGGGCCAATCGGGGGGGCCGTGGCTCCTCTCACTTTGATGTCACAGCAAGCCCCTGTTGACATCATGCCCCCTTTCTTCCCTCCCCCACCACTGCAGTAAAAAAAAAATTAAAAGCATGGCAACCCTATCTATGGTTGAAGTCTTAGAGTAGAACTACATGGACAATTTTACCTGCACTTACCCCCTTTCTGATGCGACGCCAGGAAGCGCAGGCATCAGGTCGGATGCAATGAATCTAATGTAAGTAATAGGAATGTCGCACGCAGAAGCTTATTTCAACCAACACGACTGTCAGATGTGAACACTTCATCTGACAGTCTTGTCGTGTTGGATGAAATCAGCTTCTGAATGCGACATTCCTATTACTTACATCAGATTTGTTGCATTCAATGTGATGCTTGCCCTTCCTAACATCAGAACGGTGGTAAAATCATCCATGTAGTTATACCCTTACAGGAGAATTCAACCCTACATTTAGAAAAAAAATCTTCCTCCCCCAACCCAACCAAAACCCCCTCCCTCCTGTTACCCTGGGCAAATGCCCCTAAGTCCATACTTACCCCTCTCCGTGCAGATTCAGGCATCTGACTTCACAGGCACTATCTTCAGCCACTTCGGTAATCTTCCGAATGAGACCGGCATTTTGGTGCATGTGCAGTTTGGGGCAATCTTCCGCTGCAAATGTGCCACAACTCACAAAAATTTCCAAAGCACCAGTCTCATTCCGAAGATTACTGAAGTGGGTGAAGATGGCGCCTGAAGCCTGAATCTGCATCCCTAGGGCCCACGATCGGATCAACCCAATATCCGCTCATTTGGCAACATCACCAAACGAGCGGATCTCACCCTGTATGACCACCTTTAGAGGCATTTGCCTAGGGCATCAATTAGGCTGGGGGGAGGAGGGAGGGGGGTCTTGGTGGGGATGGGTTTTTTTAAATGTAGGGTTTAATTCTCCTTTAAGGGTAGTGACTGCGATATAAGTCACCCAGGGACAAATCTCCCCAAATGCCTTCCAACAAGCAAGAATACAAATCGCCGGCAAGATGGCATACGAATTACCTGAAGTTGCCTCACAAGGAAACTTCGGGCGAGCGACTGATCTCCCCGTCTGCCACCAGGTCAGGACTGGGAGTCAAAATAGGCCCTGACATTCCAAGTAATCAGAGGCCCAAACAGTTCTCCACCAGCCCACTAATTAGTGACTGTCTATGGGACCTTACAGAAGCCCCTCTGGCATTTGCTAGAACCCACAGATTGCAGCTAATATTTCAGGGAGATTAGTTCCCCTGTGACAAATCGCCTCTTCTTCGGGCGACTAATCTCAGAAAAGCTTTCCCGTATGCTAGTATGTAAATTGTTGGCTGATGGCACTCTGAGCACTTTGTTTTCCAAAGATGCTCAGTATAGAGTACAGATGAAGCTACGCAGGCTTAACTTTGCCCTGTTTGGAAATCCAAATCCAAATGATAGATTTAAATTGCTCAATAATTAGGATTTCACTTGGTCCTCTACATTCCTGCCCCCCGCCCCCCCGCAACTTAAGGGTCTGCTTCCGTTATAGTTATGCCTTGCATTTTTCTTCTCGTTCTTTCCAGCTTTCAAATAGGGGGTCACTGACCCTCTTTAAAAAAATGCTCGGTAAGGTTACAAATGTTTTGTTATTGCTACTTTTTATTACTTGTATTTCCATTCAGGCCCTCTTCTATTCATATTCCAGTCTCTTATTCAAATCAAAGCACAGTTGTTAGAATAATCTGGACCCTAGCAACCAGATTGCTTAAACAGTAAACTATAGAGCTGCTGAAAAAAAGCTTAAATAACTAAAAATGAATAGGTTGTATTCCTAGAAAAATTATTTTGAATGGTGGGCCATGGGTTGGACTGGGATTAACATGTTTACTTTGCCCTACCCCCAAACAGGCAAAAAGTAGCCAGCCCTTCCCTGCTCACCACCCACAACTCTTACGTTACTTTGGGTTGCAGATTGTTTTGCTCTGCAGTGAACAAATCTAATTGTTTATACTGATGGAGCCCCCTGGGGACTTGTTGTGGATGCCCCCCCCCCCCCTGTAGTTACACCCTTGCTGGCAAAAAACCACACAAGCACAAAGCTAATGTATTAGGAATTCCTAATGAGGTATTCCACTCCATCAAGTTGTTTCACGACAGTCTTCTTCAGATGCAGTAACCAGGAGCTTTGCAAATGGCACAGTGAACACCTGTCCTTATAGCAATATCAATGGAGACAATTATGTTCCTGGCCACAGAGTGACTTACCTGTCTGGGTTTTGCAGTCATCGCATACAGAGAAAACCTAATTTGACACTGGCCCCCCTGTCTTTCACTACGGAGATTTAAGAGGAAGGCCACACAGAGGATCATTTATAAAGTGGCACAATCTTAGGGGTGGCATGCTGCTCAGCCACATGTACTCTCTAATATCTACAAATATACGGAGTAGTGGGCATGCAGGAGACTAAACTAAACTGCCCGAAGGATCTAAACTAAGGTAAAGCACTGCGTAAGAAAAGTACGTGTGTGTGCACAATCAAGGGGGTGGTGGGGTGCACACAAGCTAACGTAGGGGTACAAATCAGGCCCTGCATAAGAGGAAAACAATATGTTGATCTAAGCACTGACATTCAGGTACTTGCAACCATAGATTTTACAATCTACAACAGGCAACTGGTTAAAGGGCAAGTCCACCCCAAAATAAAAATTTGCCTAATAAAAGAAGGCATAATTCTAAGCAACTTTTCAATATACATTTATTTTTAAAAAAATTAAAGTTATTTGTAAAAACAATTGCTATTGAATGCAGTATTTCCTTTACTCCTGATTGTTACTTTTTTAAGGTGATGCTATATTTGTTTTCAAGAACATGAAACTAGAGTCCTGCAGCGGGTCGGGCACCCGCGGGTTACCCGCAAAATACTGCGGTATCCTGCAGGTTGCATGTAGAAGTTCTGGGTGCGGCCGTGCGGGTATAGAAGCGGGTCAGTGGTTCTTCGGGTTGAGGGTCGGGTCGCGGATCTTCACCATAGAGATTTTTACTCCTTTTTTCTGAGCATGTCTACTACCGATGATGTCACTTCCGGTTTACAATGACAGCACTTCCTGATTCTTGATGGTCAGCAGGTCGCGGGGTCCTGGTTGAGGATCGCGGGTTGCGGGTCGGGTCGTTGGTCCAAGCGGGTAAGAATGTGGGTCTGGATTGCAGGTTGCGGGTACGGGTCGGGTACAGGTCCCAAAAAATGGACCCGCGCAGGACTCTACATGAAACATTTACAATCAATAAACAATACTATTACAATCTTGTGTCTCTGTATATGATTTACATTATGTCTTATACTTGCTCCCTTAGTTGCAGGTCAACCACACATATAAGGTAATTACTAGAAACTGGACTACTTTATTATTCATTCACCATGTTACTCCTTGGTTGAATGCCAGGGTCCAGCTTCATATCTTGCCAATTTACAGGCCGTACCTATGGCTTTATGTGTGAGCTTAATCAAGGGTATTACCTTATTAACTAGTTTATCCAGGAGTCCGCTGTGGGAGGGGGGGTCCCATCCAGTGCATAGATATACATTTCTTGGCATAATACAATAAAGCTCTAAACCCCAGTCTTGCGTGGTCCACTACTCCCAGTAGACACACCAGTGGAGAATACACCTGTGGAAAGTCAAGGTTGTTGCTAGTGTGGCCATTACCTGAGTGAGACCAATAGGCATTTATTACTGGACACGCCCAGATCATGTGTATGAAGTTTGCCGCTGGTGTCCCACATCTGGGGCAATTATAAATGTTTCTCTTGCCCACAGCCTTACTTTTGGTTGTTACTTTTTAAACAATGTTGCAAAAGTCTTAGTTCCCCAGCAAAAGCAGATCTGTTAATCACCTACCTTGTCTTACATTCTTTCAAAAGTCTGAGCTATCAGGGAAGAAGATTGAATGAAACAGAAAAACACTTTCAATAGAAATATATATCCAAATAAACAACATAAAATCTAATGCATGTCTACTGCAAAGCTGCTTAGAATGATCTTTTCTTTAATTAGGCAAAATTTTAGTTTGGCATTCCCTTTAAAGCGACTATGGAATTATAGGGAACAAAAGGCAAAAACTGTTTTGGAAACAAATTCCAACCAATCAGAAATTAGGTTTGTTGTATCAGTTACTCTACTGTAATTTTAAAGGGTATGGGGGGGGGGCATGGCCACCCAAACCCCAGGTTCTGACACCAAGGCTTTTACCATATTTGAACCCTGGGTTGGTACAGTTTTTGCTCAGTGTTTTCTGCAGACTTGCTCAAGGTGTACCGAGTTTGTTGTGGATTACTGAAAGGAATTTTGATGTTCTGCCAAAGATTTTTCACTCAAATGGAAATCAGAACAGGGCCAGCCAAGGGCATTTTTGTTCTCCTTCTAAGACAATCACATCTGACATTAGGGGGCTGATTTACTAAGGGTCGAATAGGGTCAAGGTGAAAATTCGAATTTAAAAAATTCAAATTAGAAGTAATTTTAGGCTACTTCGACTATTGAATAGCCCAAAATTCGATTTGAATTGTTAAAATTCGAATTTCGAAGTACTGGCCCTTTAAACATCCTCCGAATTCGACTATTCCCCAGCCTAAAGTGTTCGATCGAATCGAACGATTCAAATGATTTTCAAGATCAAAAATTGCCATATTTGATCGAAAATGACCCCCCAAAAAATTCAATGGTCGAATTCTGAAGTATTTTCCACTTTGAAATTCGACCCATAGTAAATCAGCCCCTAGGTCTTTAAAAGAACAATACAGTTTTACTGTAATATTTTACTGATCTTTTTTGCTGTACCCAGTTTCAACATAATTGTTGCTGATGGGAAGCCAGCATACAACAGATAATCCAGTTATAAACATATTTTCACATTAGGAACTGTGCATAATCTTTGTACCAAACTAGTTGGTTTCTGTCCTAATCCTAGCAATATTTGTTTTGATGCTATACTAATCAGTATTACTGATTTTTAAAGGGGTTGTTTACCTTTAAATTAACTTTTAATACATTAGAGTGATATTCTGATTTTTTTTTAATTTTCTTATTATTTGTGGTTTTTAAGTTATTTGTCTTTTTATTCAGCAGCTCAACGGTTTACAATCATGTTGCTAGGGTCCAAAATACCCTAGCAACCATGCACGGAAGAGACTGCAGTATGAATATGAGTGGGCCTGAATAGAAAGACAAGTAATTAAAAGTAAAAACAACAATACATTTGTAGCCTTACGTAGCATTTGTTTTTAGATGGGGTCAGTGACTCCCATTTGAAAGCTGGAAAGAGTCAAGAAAAAGGCAAATAATTAAAAAAAGCTATTACAAAAAAAAGACCAGTTGAAAAGTTGTTTAGAATTGGCCATTTTATAGCATACGAAACATGAACTGCAAGGTGAACTGCCCCTTTAGGTAATATGATGGAAAACCTTGTACAACGATCAGCCAAAATATTCATTTTCATGAAAGCTAATGTCTTAATGCTAAGAACATTTGAAAAATGTTTACTTTTTCTAAGATATAAAACACTGACTGAAACCTGATATCTTTTCATATGAATGATGTACTTACCTTTTGCAAAAATACACATATCAAAATGTTTATGTATGACATTAATATAAAGCCTGGTAAAATGTCATTTGAATTAGAAGGAGCAGAAACTAAAATAAAAAATGCTTGAAGTCGATGGTTCATGAATAAAGTATACATAATAAAATAATAATAAAAGTATGTTATCTATAACATATACATAACATATATTCAGTGGTGTAACTACTCCCTGGCGGGCCCCGGCACAGGATGGGCACCTGGGCCCCCCTGTGGGGCCCTTACCTCTATAAATCGCATGCTGGAGTGTTGATGGCATGTGTGATTTATAATCGCCCCCAAAATAACTGCATGCCATAACCATTTTCGTGGCTCCGATGGGCCCCAAGGGGGTGGGGGCCCTAGTTCAATTGCACCCTCTGCACCCCTGGTAGTTACGCCACTGCATATATTTATTTTTGTTATGAAAATTAAAAATACATGTATGCACATTCCCCATGCTTGATATTAAATCCACCTGACATCTGTGCACCCTAAATTTTCAAATAATGAAACAGATTCCCAGTTGGATTGAGATCAGGGCTTTGACTGGACCACTGCACAACTTTCACCTATTTGTTCTTTAGTTACTTCACAGTTTTTCTGCATTGTGTTTGGGATAATAGCCTTGCTGAATGTGGACGTTCCACTTCCACTGAAACAGGTTATTTTTTCAGTATTTCCACCTGTAACTTCATGGCATTGAGCTGCTTTTTCAATGGAGTCTGGGCATCTTGATAAACACAAGAAAACAGTTGGTGCAACATACACGTAAATATACAGCATCTTTACCTGCTTAAATATGGTTCAAAACAGAATTATGGTATAAAGTTAACTATTGCAAACACAACACAAAATAACACGGAACATGGATTGGAATACCTGATCTCAATTCATCTGAGAATATATGGCACCATCAAGTGGCGTAACTACCAGGGGTGCAATTGCACCAGGGCCCCACCCCCTTGGGGCCCATCGGAGCCACAAAAATGGTTATGGCAGGCAGTAATCTAGGGGGAGATTATACAGCACACATGCCATCAACACTCCTGCATGCCATTTATAGAGGTGCCCATCCTGTGCCGGGGCCCACCAGGGGGTAGTTACGCCACTGGCCATCTCACTAACTTGAACAGCTTGGAGAATTCTGCCTAGGGGAATGGGCCCAATCACTTCTGCAAAGCTTCTATGTCTTTACACCAAGGGGCAGTGCTGGACTGAGAATCAAAATAGGCCCTGGCATTTCAGGTACACAGAGGCCCAATCATCCCACTTAGAGGCCCAAACAGCCTCCACCAGCCCACTAAATTGTGACTTTCTATTGCAACTTATAGCAGCCCATCTGGCATTTGCCCTAACCTACAGATTGCCAGTCCGGGCCTGCCAAGGGGGTTATTGATCAATTTTCATGAAAATTGCTTGTGCAGGAAAAGGCATGATAAAATTGTGGAAAAAATCCAAATCGTAATCGATTTTTTTCCAAAAACTGATACTTTTTTCTGATTTGACAACTGAAACCTCTGACTTTTATCAGATTTGACACCCAAAACCATGAAAACTTTGGATTATTGAAGGAAACCCAATGCAGATCAGGATATCATCAAAATGTCAACGGGACATCTGCCATTGGCTTCTACATGAACTCAGCAGGTCTGAGTTGGGATACTTTCTTATTCAGACTTTTAACACCATTTAAAAGTCCGACCAGAAAATTTTTAACTTAGATAAATAATCCCCTAAAGTTCAGCTCTGCTTATGGTGGGTGTTTGGTCAAAATCACATGTATAATAATTATTGAAGAGGGACCAGCACTCCGGAGGCTCCCAAAGTGAAAGAGCATAAAATGTTAAAAAATGGTCTAGCAATAAAAGTACCAAATTGTATGGCAGTGAAAGGGTTAAATGAATAGGCTGTGTGCCTTTCTGCGCTCTCCTGCGGCTGAATGCTGAAAACTGACTGCAGGGGAACGCAAGAACTGCTTGTCAGTACGAGCCCTTACAACCCTGTTTGTTTGTTGGAACACTGTGTAAAATATATATACAGTATATGGAAATGAAAAGGGGATGCACACTCAATAAGAAAATTATTGGTAGTCAAAAAAAAGTTTTTTTTTTTTCTTTCATATAGACTATAACAAACAAATATATTTGTTGAATTCCCCTTGACAAAGGCTATAGTGCCAAAACGTTGGGGTATTCTTGTCATTGGCAAGTGTATATGCTACTAAATGTGCTCTTCACGATTTATTGGGTGTGTGAGATGTTAAAGGGTTGACTATTTATTATTTTATCAGTCAAAAAAGAAACACATTTAATGTACTCAAATCTATCTAGTAATCACTCTAGTGCTCCCTAAACTAGAGTTATTTACAACATGCTATGTTCCACCTGAGTTTGGCTCTTACATGTGTCATTGTGAGGACATCCCATTAAAGAAGAATTTGATGCGTCTGGGTTTGTGCTCCCCTGTGGTTAAATGCTTTTAACCTGAACGCAGGAGAGCACAGCCCAAAACAAAAATGTGTGCCTAAGCAGGCTAGTTTCATGAACTAGGAACTAAAACAATAATGTTTGTATTTGTTCCTTAAGGGCAATGATACACTAGGAGATTAGTCGTCACATTTAGGGGCACATTTACTAAGGGTCGAAGTGAATTAAAATTTTTAAAATTCGAAAAAGTAATTTTGGGCTACTTTGACTATCAAATAGCTAAAAATTCGATTGGAATTGAAATTTTTTTTAAACTTAGTACTGTCTCTTTAAAAAACTTCAAATTTGACACTTCGCCACCTCAAAGCTGCCGATTTGCCATTGTAGGGGGACCTACTGGAACCTTTCCTGAAAAAAAGTCCTAGAAAGTCTAAATTTTTTTTTTGAAAATCGTTCTACTCGTTTGAATCGAACGAAGCATTGGAACAATTTTTATCCGATTGAAAACAGACCTATTCGATCGAAATAGGTCCATTTTCGATCAAAAATGGCCCCCCAAAAAATTTGATGGTCGAATTTCAACGTTTTTTCACTTCGAAATTGAACCATTAGTAAATCTGCCCCTTAATGTTTGGTAAAGTAGAGGAGTTTTAGGGTAAAATGTTTACTTAAAAACAGTCGTTGTTGTGTCTTAGTACCTTAAAAGTTGGAGATGCAAGGAACAAGGATGCTGTCCTTGAATTTAGTAATTTATAAAGGATATATAAAGAGGGATAAATCAATTGTCTTCTAATCAAGCGTACATTTGAGTACAAGTTTGGATGCCCCATTAATCTGCATTGGCACAGGGACCGATATGATTACTGATAATGGACAGCGCTGTGTAACATGTGAAACACTACATGCCCCTAAATAAAGATTTATAATAAATAAAGTATAATGAAATTACATTTATCAGTTGATCTTTCCAGTCCATTTAGTTGTCTTTGAATCAAAATGTAATGTTAGGGCTGGGACAGACAGGGAGATTCGGGGAGATTCTGTCGCCTGGCGTTTAATCGCAGGCGACAATCTCCCCGAACTGCCTTCTCCCTGTCTGCCGCCTGTTAAAATGAAAAAACGCCAGCGCTAATCCACACGCAGCGCAGCGATTTCCGGAATCACCCGAAGTTACTTTGTGAGGAGACTTCGGGCGATTCCGGAAATCGCCGCGCTGCGTGTGGATTAGCGCTGGCGTTTTTTCATTTTAACAGGCGGCAGACAGGGAGAAGGCAGTTCGGGGAGATTGTCGCCTGCGATTAAACGCCAGGCGACAGAATCTCCCCGAATCTCCCTGTCTGTCCCAGCCCTAAAAGTGCACAGTCACAGGGCCTGCTCTTTTACAGTTACAACAACAGTGGTAAAATTGTACTGCAAAGCCCTCCAGCATAGTGATCTATTTTGTACACATATATAAAAGTACAAGGAGTGTTAAACATAATATTGAACCCATATAAGCAATGTTCTTTATACTGATTTGCATCAACGGCCTGAATACAAATGTATCAAATTTTAACTGTTTATATCTATGTTTCATGCAAATTTCTTTTCTTTACCTACTTCCCCTTTCAACTCAATCTGAATATTTGGATGGCAATTTTTTTTACCATCAAGGATTTTATAGCAGGAGCAGTGGACTACAATATCTAGTTATGACAGGCCCCTGAAAAGATTTGCACCTGACTGGCCTTAATGCTGATGCTCAAGGTTGATGTGCCTAATACTTTATCAATGGTGCAGATGACACAAGGGAGCAGAACACAGATTCTATTGACAGTGCCCAATACAAGCACTATGTAAATTGCAACTAGCTTGTATTTTAAAAATGCCCTTTTAAATTTTATTTTGGTAGTCGATTAGCCAGTGTATACCCCTTGAAAGAATTATATTTTTTATAAAATATTTTTAAAAATCAGGGATGCACTATTTTGGATTCGGCTGAACCCCCCACACGAACTGAATATGCAAATTATTGGTGGGAAGGGAAAAACATTTTTTACTTCCTTGTTTTGTGCCAAAAAGTCACGTGATTTTCCTCCCTGGCCCTAATTAGTATGTGGATTTGGTTCGGCCAGGCAGAAGGATTCGGCTGAATCCAAATCCTGCTGAAAAAGGCCGAATCCTGGATTCAGTGCATCCCTATTAAAAATTCATAATCCAGTCACATAGGTATGAATTAATATATGCAGAGAGGCCAGCGTTGGGTAACAAGCATGCAAGACTATATATTGGTCTGAATGTTTACTACTGTTTATCTGTTGGAGAAGGGGTTATATTGAAAGAAATTGTTTCAGATTATTAATTTAATAAATTTGGATGAGATTGAGTCACGGGTGACTTCCCACTTGGTTTGGTGAGAAAATAGGGCACTAGGTTGCATAAGGATAAAGATGTATTCTATGCGGCATATTTCAAAAATGGAAAAGTGCCAAATTCTGTAACTGAGTCTCTCCATTCATTTTAGTGAGAAATTTGTCATAGTGCTGATGCTGGCACTTTGCAGACTAAAAAAAACACCATAGTGAACACTACAAAGGCAAATGTATTTTGTGCTTCTCGGCTTGATAAAAAATATGAGTGGGTCAAGCCAAGACAGTCTCTGTTTACTGGGCCTGAGCTGCCTGGGCCTATGTGTATATTTAAAACCCTTAAATACCTCAAATTTATCAAATTTTTGAGGGAAAATCAGCATCAAACACCCCAAAACACCCAGAAGTTGTGATGGCAAAAAACATCTTCAAATGCTATTGACTTTTACATGAATTTGACAGGTTTTAATAAACTGACTGGGGATGGGGATCCAAATGATGGGAATATTCCTTATCTGGAAAACCCCAGAGCCTTCTGAATAACAGGTCTCATAACTGTATAGCTAGTCAGGTTTTCAGGAAGCTGTTAGAAATACTAAAACCAAGTAAAAGGGCAGGGCAGGCAGAATACTTAATTTAACCTTTCCGGGCCATAAACTCTGCAACATCTTGTTAATATAAAAGTAAAATGGGTGGTACAAAGTACGAGAAAATACTGCAAGGGACTCTGTTCTATAATGGCCTAGTCATAACCTGATCCCAATTCAACTACAAATCTGACACACTCTGAAAATTGATACACACAATCACATCTAAATAACCTGAACAACCTCCAGCAAACCTACCTGCTGCAAAAGGTGCAGTGCTTTGGGATTGAGGAGCTATGAACAAAAAGTGGTGCTTCACTGAGGAGTGGGCCCAACCAATAGCCTATGGACCTAAGGAGAATAATCATTTTTGAAGATTTATTATGCTCCAATGCTGCTGAAAATCCCAAAATACAGCTAATACTTGTCAATAACATGTAAAAGTCAAAGGCAGATGTCTCTTTAACAATTTGAAGATGTTTTTTGCCTTCATGATCTGCAAGGGTTTTAGTTTCAAAAGTGTTTTTCTGGCATCAAATCGAAAAAGTTTTGCAACTGTATTTAACCAGACAGACCAGTTCACAACTTCCTGTCCTGGTTTTAGAGTACCAATACCTGGACAAAACTTTTCCTACAGGAGGCCTGCAATGCACCAAATCCCTTTCAATACATCATAGACCCACCCCTAAACATAATCATGCCATCCCTGTAAATTGTTCCATTCTTATCTCTGTTAGGTGTCAATTAATGTACATCATCTACTGCATTTATATAATACAATTGAGAATGCTCACTGTGTTAACATATTCTTAACCTTTTTTCATACAGTGGACGATGTGTATCATGGCTTACATTCAAGCACACCCAAGTCCAAAGTGCAACCATCTAAGATAAGTCTCTTAACTTTGTTCACTGTTCCATTTCTAGTTGGTTGGTTTCTGACCAATTCAATGGTGCTTCCACAGTCTTCCCAATTAGTAATTAATTCCATATTACAATGTATGTATAGCCAGCTAGTTACACAGTGCTATAAAATAAATTACAATATAATAGACAGCAGTTTTACAAAACAAAAGTATCAAAAAGGGTAACTGTCACGAATGACACCCTAAATTCAGACCCCAATCTAAGCTCCCTGGTCTCGGCTCTCACTTCTGCCTATAACCGCCGCCTTTCACCTCGGGAGGAGCCCTCAGCTAATTGGATGCCGCTAGGTCTTAACTGAGAGAGGAGCAAAGCTAAAAGGTTCTGGACAAGCAAAGGGGCACAATAGTCTTACCAAGGAAACTGAATTGAAGAACAACACCAGACGCCACAGAGTGGTACAGGCAGGGTGGGCCAACACAAGCAGAGTAGAATCGTCAGACAGGCCGGGTACCTCCCTACGGGGCTTATCGGCTGCTCTTTTCTGAGCAGATGTAACTGCAGAGAACTATGTACCCCAGAACGAGACTTAGAGCAATGCTCAACAGAAGGGAGTTTCTCTAGGGAAGCACCTGCCACCATTAGAGTGGAAGCTAGACATGAATTTTTGCACTTTGAACCCCACTGGATAACCTCCCCAGTTACCCAATCAATGTGGGGGCTGTGTACCTGTAGCCAAGGTAACCCCAGAATTAACCGAGACGAGGAACCATCAAGAACGTGAAAAGCTAATTTTTCACAATGCATATTGTTCACACACACATGGATAATGCCTTAGATTTTTGGGTTACCATACCTTACCCAGTGGACATTTATCAGTAGCAGAAATCTTCATAGGAGGTGTAAGGGGAATATTATACCTTTCTGCGAAGGCAGCATCTAAAAAATTCCCCCTAGCCCCAGAATCCACCAAGGCAGAAACTTTAATTAAATCCCCAGGCCACGACAAAACTACAGGTAGAAATCTCTCTACCCAAATCGAGCTTCCCTTCTCCACTTAGGTTTTGAGGACTCCCAGGCTTCTTGGGACAATTTTTAAGGAAAGGCCCCTTATCCCCACAATTTATGCATAGACCCAGGGATCACCTTTGGGCCCTTTCCTCAGGGGACAAGCATGTAGCCCCAACTGCATAGGTTTCCCCTGAGGGTTAGGAAACAAGGGAGTTGGTGATATGTCATTACATATAATAGGGAAATCTGTATCACCCTCAGTCCTTCTTTCTCTTTCCCTCCTATCAATTTGGATGGCTAACCTCATGAGGTCATCCAAAGTGGATGAAGGAGGATAATTAACCAGGCTGTCTTTGATGTGGGTCACCTTGTAGTAAGGTCATAACGTACCTTACTTCATCCTCAACAGTAGGGAAGTTGTGAGGGAAAAAACTGAGGTATAGTTTACATGCCTCCTGAAAAACAAAAATTTTACTCCTATCCCCACTAAACTTATCTGGCAAGGGGACTTTTGGATCATGGGACAAAACTCTATTACCCAGAGTAGCATACGGGGCAGACCCTCAGAAACCGCAGCAGAGGCTTGCTGAACTGCATCCAGCCTGTCGCAGAGGGAATGCAGACCCTGGATATTGTAGTCTTGTTTCCCCTCTTGTACATCCAGGCATCGGAGGAAGGTCGAGTACAGCAGTTCATTGGTTGGTGGAATGGTGGTAGCATGACTTTCGCCGTCTGTTTTCTTCTTTCTCATGGGCCCATTGTACTGTCATGAAAGGCACCCTAAATCCAGAACCCAAGCTAAGCTCCCTGGTCTCGGCTCCCACTTGTGCCTATAACCGCCGTCTTTCACCTCGGGAGGAGCCCTCAGCTAATTCAATGCCACCAGGTCTTAACTGATAGAGGA
Source organism: Xenopus borealis (assembly GCA_024363595.1). Taxonomy (NCBI): domain Eukaryota; kingdom Metazoa; phylum Chordata; class Amphibia; order Anura; family Pipidae; genus Xenopus; species Xenopus borealis. Next base: position 77,657,997 of record CM044438.1, read on the forward strand.
GCAAAGCTAAAAGATTCTGGACGAGCAAAGGGGCACCATCGTCTCACCAAGGAATACTGGATTGAAGAACACCACCAGACGCCACAGAGTGGTACGGGCAGGCCGGGCCAGCACAATCAAAGCAGAAGCGTCAGACAGGCCTGGATCAGGATTGGAGAGAGCAGAATAGTCACAGACAGGCAAGGGTCAGGATTGGAGAGAGTCAGAATAATTAAGCAGACAGGCAAGGGTCAGGTTTGGAGATATCATAGTAGTCAGGCAAAGTAAAGGTCAATACACAGAAGATCAGGCAGGAAACACAAGGATTAAACACCCTATCAATGGGCCACTCGCTGTAGACTGAATTCCCCTTTTATAGTATTTGAATTTCGCTATTGTGCGTGACGTCATCAAGCTGGCGCACAAAGCCGGAAGTGTGTCGGACCTCAGGCCATAGGGGAACCAGACACGGAAGAGAAATGAGCAGCACAGCGGTGGACCCCGCTGCCCGCTAGACCACCAAGGTAAGTCCTTAGAATAACAGAATAAAACAGTTATATTAGAAAGCTATAAGGTGCATGTTACATAGATGTCAAAGTGGTCTTCTGTATGTATGTAAATTAATTAATCACACGTGGCTACTTGGGGAGATTAGTAACCCAGCGACAAATCTCCTTTTCTTCCGGCACCTAATATCCCAGAAATGCCTTCCTGCGGGCTACAATCTAAATCCCCGGCGGGATGGCACTCAAATATCTTTGTTTCTCTGAAGTCACAGGAAATTGCCTCAAGAGGAAACTTCGGAAACCATCATACACACTTTCATTGTGTCATTTACATTTTACATTTACTATAAAAAATAAATTTCTCACTATTTTCTTAAAACCACTTTGTCCAAACTTCAATGCACATTTTTACCATATTTATCAATAAATGAACTCAAAGAAATCTGGTGTGGGGAAAAAACTCGTAAAATATCCAAATCATTTGATCCGTATTATTGACCGTCAGTATTGTTGTATGAAACCCAGCACAAATCAGGATATCTTCTAATTTTGAATGGGACTTTTTTTTTTACTTCTACATGACCTCAGCATGTTTGAGATGGAATACGTTTTTATTCAGATTTAGTAAATCATAAACAAATTTCATTTTTTTCCTCTGAATGAATGGTGTTTTCCCCTATAAACTTCAACCAGAAAAAACTGCCTTTAATAAATGACCCTCTAGGTATCATTTTTATGTTAAAGCACTCAAACTGTACCAAGTCAAGATTTGGTTTAGGTACTGTATTTAATTTTTTTAAGTTTTCAGAAAAAAGTATTCTGTTCACTGCACAGATCTGGCCAATTAATTTTAGCCAAATTGGTAGGGCAAGCAGGGCACCAACTCCTGTGCAGCTCCAGCAGTGTATTCAAGACGATTAATACTGCTACTAGTTGCAAGAATAGGAGTCAACACTCAGGGGTCAATTTGTATTATTACAGAAAATTTTACAGAGCTGTAATTATATTTTGAGCAGCTTTGATCAGTCGAATACCATTGCTCTGAAATGACATAGGCACCAACTTTTGATAAATGTGTTAGTTCATTAAAGAAGACATGGGGGAAATGTAATGAAAATGGCAGAGAAAAAGATTTGCACTAAGAACAAAAGAACAAAAGTTTGCATTTTGCAATAAAATGTTCTTCAATAGACTGTTATTGCATTGCAAATATTAACAGATAAGCAAGACTAGTAGGGTTTTTGCAGAAATTTTCAATATATCAACCCAAAACACTATTTTTAAGCACATTCCTTCTTCTATAGTTTAACCTTTTCACTGCCAACCGATTTGTATGCATTGCATGGGTCTACTGAACAGTTTACTGCCCAATATGCATAGATATTTCAAAGCAGGTGGCATGTATGGACCCCAAATGAAAATAGTGCATCGCCTTCTTTGAACAAAGCCCACTGACTGCATATTATGTACAAAAACTCCCCAAAAAACATATATTTTTACACATTATGACAAATCCAAAATCGGTAATTATGTCTTTCTACTCCAAAATGCTAAATAAAATTAATGTATAACACAAGCATAAAACTGCAATATAATCACAAAAATTAACTACAATTAGACATCAACAAAATAATCAACTATTGCGTCACAGGACCGACATGTCTAGGGGGTTGTGGGGCCCATCTGACTAACTGCATGGTGGCAAAGACACTAGTGCTGCAAGAAAGCCCCTTAATGTGAAACACGTAGATACCATTTTTCTGCCAGCGCATGCATAGTAGTGGTATAATGGACTAGCATAGTTTTTATTTTAACACAATGGTCCAGATTAACTTCAGTGAGAAAAAGTTACCTCATGGGTTATTCACCTGATAAGCAGTGAGATAAGTTTTTCTTAAAGGGGTGGTTCACCTTTACGGTAACTTTTATTATGTGATAGAATGGCCAATTCTAAGCAACTTTTCAATTGGTTTTTATTATGTATTTGTTATAGTTTTATAGTTATTTGCCTTTTCTTTGCAACTTTCAAATGGGCGTCGCCGTCCCCTTCTAAAAAAACAAATGCTCTGTAAGGCTACAAATGTATTGTTATTGCTACTTTTTTATTGCTGATCCTTCTATTCAGACTCTCTCCTATTCACATTCCAGTCTCTTATTCAAATCAATGCATGGTTGCTAGGGTAATTTGGGCCCTAGTTACAAATCTGCTTAAAATGCTAATTGAAGAGCTGCTGTATAAAAAGCAAAATAACTCAAAAACCGTAAATAATAAAAAATGAAAACAAATTGCAAATTATCTCAGAATGTCGCTCTCTACATCATACTAAAAGTTATCTCAAAGGTGAACAACCCCTTTAAAGGGGTTGTTCACCTTCAATGTGCAAAGCCTATAAAACCAATACAAATACTCTCAACTCTCAACATGGTTTCCTTATAAAAAGAAAATGAAAAAGGTCCATTGTAAAAGCTGTTAAAGCGCATGAGCGGTTGTTCGGGCCCAAAACTTACTCCAACTGCGCATGTTTCGAAAAAGCTGGTCTGATTGTAAAGAAGAGTAAAGAAAAGAAGATGGTGCCCATGAACTCTCGAGGAGGGTTTATTAAAAATTAGGGGTATTTGCCTGGGAGATGGGAGGATGGTTTACGCAGGGTAGGGGTGTAGGGTTTTTTACATTACAGGTTGAATTCTCCTTTAACTATCCATTCTCTTTGATGCACTAACTGTATTGATTAGTGGAAAGATGCACCAGGGTTCTTGAGCAATCCAGCATGTGCAGTACATAACATCTTCTGAAATGAAATGAAAAAAACCAGTGGTGTGGCTCTCAGTGAGGATACCATCTTATTGTGTTTTAAGAGATAACAGATAAGTGTCTCAAATCACCCCAAGCACAACCATGTCTCTGACAAAGATTATTTTTAATCTTTAACCAATACATCACTGAATGTTTTATAAAAGTGAACAACCCCTTTAATTAACATGGAATCTTGTCCATGAGTTTTCACATGAATCTGGCCCTATATGTCTCCTTTAGTACTTTCCAGACTGTCAAGAAAGTTTTAGGGAAAATTTATTTGTGTGGAATTCTTCAGGATTATGCAGTTTAATATTTGACAAATGGGCCCTACAAATCTTGAAAATGGCTCAAAATATAAAATACATAACTATAACAGTTATTCGGAATAAACAATGTACAGTTATTAATGATTTCCATACTAATTACTAATATGTAACACATGTTCTGACAAATATGCTTGAGTGCTGCATTTAGGAGGTATTTGTGCTTTATCATGAGTGTTCTGACACATGAGATATCCAAAAGATTTTGGAATATATTTATATAAATAGAAAATCTGCAGCTAGAAAGAGGAGCAGTAAACAGCAAATTGAATTTCACTGCTAGGGATGATAGACACAAAAAACTGTATTTTTAAGCTTGACAAATCAAATATGTACGGTAGGGTTTTCTATCAGAACTCACTTAGGCTCAGTGTGAAACCACATAATTTAGACTGATAAGCATAAAACATGGGTTCCTGAGCAGTAGAAGTAACTGGTATAAAGAGATGAGTTTTCTTTTACTCTTTACCTATGTCTAAATGGATTTAGATTTGAAAAAAAAAATCTTATTAAAAAAGAAATTTAAGAAAACTAAATCTATTCTCAGCTCATAGGAATTCAGAATCCTTCATTAAAGATTTCACTGGATCCCACCACATGGATTAACGAGAACCATGCACTACATTTACAATTTCAGATTTGTTTTGACCAGTCACTATGATTGGGTTGAATTCTGCTGAAAAGGCTTAAACCTGGATTCAGTCCATTCCTATTCCTTGCCAATAATTCAACAGTAATCAACTATACAATGGCATTGAACATTTATGGTTAGATTTGCAACTGATTTGCTTTTTCCTTTGTAACTAAACAGTACAAAATCTGACATGTTCTCACCGAAAACTGCTCAGACCAAATCTGCACTGACTTCACCCCCTATTTATCAATACATTTTCAAGAAAATTTCTTGAGCTGGAAAAGACTCGATAAAATCTGAATCATACATATTTTGATGAATTTTTCAGATTTGACATTGAAACCACAAAAATGCTTGGATTATTGAACGAAACCCAACGCAGATCAGGATATCTTCCAATTGTAAACGGGACATCTGCCATTGACTTCAACATGAACTCGGGAGGTCTGAGACGGAGTACTTTTTTATTTTGACTTTTAACACCAATAGGGTTAAATAAATTATTTAAAAAATGTATTATTAGTTTATTTTCCACGAAAAAATTATGTTTTTCCCTTTAAACATCCTACCAGAAAAAAAATCGGAAATTAATAAACAATTCCCTAAATGCTGTACTCTGAATTATAGATTATAAACCTGTATATAGATAGATATCACAATTAGACATTCACATACATTTAGGGGCAGATTTACTATTGGTTGAATTCAAATTGTGGTCGAATATGAAACCTTCATATTCGAATATCGAATTTGAAGGTTTCTTCCGCAATTCGATCGATGGAACGATTGAATAAAAAAAATTCTATCAAACGATTAAATCGTTCCAATCTAAATGTTTTTTTTTTTTAATTCGATCTTAAAATGCTTTAAATCACCTATGGGAGCTTCCATGGGGTTTTAAAGCAATTCGGTAGCTTTGATCGAAATTTTTTTAAAGGGGAAGTACTTCGACCATCGAATGGTCAAATGATCGAACAGATTTTTATTCGAATCATTCCATTTGATCGAATTTTCAAAAATTTGATGGTCGAAGTACTCCAAAAAGTTATTCGAAATTCGAAATCAAATCTTTTTGAAAATTCGATCAAATTTCGAATCCTTCATGTGAATTTAGTAAATCTGCCCCTTACATTTATACCTAAGGAAGGGGTGTACACTGAGCTAGAAATTAATTTGTTGTTTCTATCATGTTCCTTCACAGTTTAGAAGTTCAGATAGTATCTATGAAATCTTTCTACATAACCTCAACTGAACAAGCTTGTGTTAAGAAGATTCTGTTCATTTGCTTAATTTAGGCGAGATATGACTCATCTGCTCATATGACTATCATCACTGCCTGGCATTTTCCTGGCACAATGCATTCTCATTAGTAATAAAGGGTTTATGAACTGCAACCTTACATGTGAAGTTTTTGGAGAACTGTACTGATGTCATTTTCTGAGACAGTATAGCAGAGATTTCTGTTGTACTGTACATGCAGTTGCTGATACAATTTCCCAATTGTAAATTTCACCACAGCAATACAGAATATGCCAGTTGCAAACATCATTAAATATCATACAGATTATGTATCCATATATTCAGTAAGGGTAGTAATATAGCATGAATCAAACCAAAGAATAAATATAGTGTAGGAAGGGAGGTAGTATTGGGGGGGGGGTTAAGAAGTGGGAATGGATAAGAGATGAGAGAGAAAGGAAAGCAGGCTTGAAAAAAAAGAGATACTAATATAAAGGAAATAAAAGGTGTTGTGGTGATGATTTCCAGTTTACAGGAATCATTTGTTTTCAGTTAGCCTTCACCTCATACAGTCATACCGATAAATCCCTTATTGCTTTAGGTGTGCATGTGACTTGTCAGAGAGGCCTTGTACATGCAAGATGTGTGCTCAGTTACGACTGATCACATAAAAAAATTGTGGGCCATTGGAGCAAAGTAAAGGACCAGTAACGAAAATTCGTTGGTATACTTAGATAAAAAAACACCAAATTAAAAGCCTTTATTAAGAAATAACTTACCCAAACAACATTTGCACTCCTCTAGAGGAATGGCAACAGGGAGACGATACATCGTGCGGCTCTCAATTTCTCCTCTTAAATAAGGAAGACAGGGAGGAGAAATCGAACACCGCACAATGGATTGCCGGATCGCCATTTCTGAAGAGGAGTGCAAGCAGAATTTTGGTAAGTTATTTCTTAATAAAGGCTTTGCGATTTAAAAGTTACATTTGTCTTGGTGTTTAGTTAGTTAGTATACTAACGAATTTGTTAAAAAAATATTTTGATGTCACTGGTCCTTTATAACCATTACAAGGGTTCTGCTATTGTGCTGACTTTATAAATAACCTTAACTATGTCATATCTGCAAATCCATATTTCATTACAGCCTGTGTAATGTTTGACATTGCAAAGACATCACTCGTTTTAAGCTTCTCAACGTACATACAATAAGGGCTTTGGGTGTCTTCAAAACATTACTAGTATGTGTACAAAGTAAAGTTCTCTAGCATAAGTCTTTCTGGGCAATCTGGTTTTCACCTGTGGATATGATATAGTGTAGGTTATTCATTAACACCACAATAGCAGAACCGTTGTAACCAGTTTTAATCTGCCATTTGTTTGCAGATGTCCAGCTGTGGCAGTACAAATGCCCCCCCCCCCCAAGTTTTTGTTTTCTTTCAACTTCATTTTCCAAATAAAGTAAAATTATATTAAATAAAATCATAAAAATGTCGATGTAATATTCTGCCAAGTTTTTGTTATGTAATCAGTTATACATGAGCACACGCTCACCTTGCATTTCCTGAAAGGGAAATGGGGGCATTTTCCTCCCACCGATTTATCAGTTGTTATATAGTTACTTCAATAAAACTTTGCTGACATTTTTAAATTTAACTGTTTATTTGGATAAGTATAAACATTCTCAATTCTCAAGTTTTTTGGGGGACACTCAATATATTCGAGTTTCAGAGTGACAATTCGAAAAAGTTGCACAATTCGAATTGACGCTTGATTTTGTTGTAGCTTGATCCCCTTGATAAAGGCCTTGGGCTGAAACGTTGGGGCTTTCTCACTAGTGGCTTGTGTATCCGCTGCTTGTAGGTTAACCTATTTGCCACATATTCATTTGTTCTCCTTGGGGGTATGTATATTCTTATTTAAAATGGTTGTATATTGTACTGCATATACACTGTCTATGTGATATTGTATTGTATTTTGAATATATTCAGTAAAGTTTTTTATGCATACACCCTCTGGTTAATGTCTTAATTATTAGAGTGTGCAAACCCATGTGTATGGATTGCATGGTTTGTATTACACGTTATTGCTATTTGGTTGTGTGATTAGGAGTGCCCTCCATTTATGTATATTTCTCTATGAACCTATAAAACCATGGCATTGCAGTATATGAAAGGTGCAAGTATTCTCACAAGCATTTGGGATCACTGCCTGTAAACAATCAAGCCTTGACAGGATGGTTGTTTCTACTGCTGATTTATTAACATAATTAATATGTTGCATCAATTCATTAGTGCACAGAAAACATTATAATAAATACATACAGTACTCTGAAATGTGGATTCACCAACTGATAAGGTATGTGAAACAGTGATCCCCAACCAGTAGCTCGCGAGCAACATGTTGCTCTCCAACCCCTTGGATGTTGCTCCCAGTGGCCTCAAAGCAGGTGCTTATTATTGAATTCCAGGCTTGGAGGCAAGTTTTGGTTGTATAAAAACCAGGTGTTCTGCCAAACAGAGCCTCAATGTAGGTTGACAATCCACATAGGGGCTACCAAATGGCCAATCACAGCGCTGCTATGGAACCCCAAGAACATTTTTAATGTTTGTGTTGCTCCCCAACTCCTTTTACTTCAGAATGTTGCTCACGGCTTTGAAAGGTTGGGGATCCCTGCCCTAAAAGATAGGCTTATCCAGCTCAAGTTTCTACATCAAATTTATATTACACCTAGAAAACTGGAAAAAATGGGAAGAAACCCAGGTGCTATCTGTCCCAAATCTGGGGAGGGGGAAGCAGGTTTCTGCCATATGACTTGGGCATGCCCACAGATCCACAATTTCTGGTCTTCTGTGGTGAAATATATGACTGATGAATTAGCCTTCCAAGGCCCCTGCACCCAAGAAGTATTCTGTTAGGACTAGTTGAAGATATACTGCCTCTGAACAAACCAGATAATTAATCTGATGATCAAACGGATGGCCCCCAACCCCCCACAACGACGGCATGGATTAAATTAATTAACAAAACACTCCCACTTGTCAAACTTACCTACGAGGGACGAGGCTGCCAGAAGAAGTTAGAAAAAGTCTGGACTTCATGGTTGGAGGTGAACCTAGAAGCACAAATTGATTAATCAATCCTAAAGAAAATACCGCCTTAGCATTGGCGCAAGTAGACCCCCAACCCAATTAGCCACAACAGGTCTACCCACTGAGCTTTCCTTAACAGATGTCAAAATGGAATGTTTAATATGCATATTTTGTAAAACCGGGCAAAGCATAACATGATGGTTTACTTCTGTTGTTTCTATAAACTATTGCATGGTTACAAGCATAAATAAAACCTTTAAAAAAAAAAAAAGAGTTCAAATACTGAAAAAAATCTGCAGAAAACAACTGTAATTAAAAAATGAATTACCTTCCTAACTGATGCGTTTTGAAAAAACATGTTTTCCCATGACAGTATCCCTTTAATATAGGTCTATCCAAATTAAGCCCACCAAGCTCCATAGTCAGTTGAGAGAATTCATATATCTTTTCATTTTAATAATGTTATTGGATAATGAGATGTTTTATGCCACACTCCAATACGCATTGACCACATCCACTTATACTCAGATAGCCCGTATTTCTCCTAAACAATATCCAACTTCATGTATGCCATGCTCCTTCTTAACAGGGTCTGTCCCAGCTAAATGGGGATACTTTATTAGTATGACATATTTAATTGTGATATTATTTTGCCACAGGCCCAGATTTGTGACCTAAGCCTAGAGGAGTGGCAGATAATGTAAAAAATGTGCTCATGTTTTGTGATTTGAACATCATTGTCTATTTATATAGCACCAACACATTGATGTAGCACTTATATTTGTAGTGCACCTGTGATTGTGCTTTAGGTGTCTAGGCCTAAACTGCAATTGTGGTGTCCATATAGAGTGTCACCCCTGTTATCTTGTGTTAGGGAGCTGTTATCTGGTTACCTTCTCATTGTTCTTTTGTTAGGCTGCTGGGTGGGGGAAAGGTGGGGGGGTGATTAGGGTTGCCACCCGGCTGGTATTTTACCGGCCTAGCCGGTAAAACACCCGCCAAGGCCGGGGCCGGTATTACAAATTTGCCGGCAATGTAGCTGCCGGTAAATTTGTAATACCTTTAAAAGGACCCATCGGCCAACCCCCAATCCCCTGTATTACTTACAGTTCGTCACGTCTCGATCATGCAGAGTCCCGGCCATGCCCCGAAAACGTCATAACCCCGCCCTTTTGATGTCACGTACCACCCCCTTTTGGCCCCGCCCCCCACCAGTCAGTAAAAATATTTAGAAAATGTGGCAACCCTAGTGGTGATATCACTCCAACTTGCAGTACAGCAGTAAAGAGTGATTGAAGTTTATCAGAGCACAAGTCACATGACTTGGGGCAGCTGGGAAATTGACAAAATGTCTAGCCCCCATGTCAGATTTAAAATGAAATATTAAAAAATCTGTTTGCTCTTAGGAGAAATGGATTTCAATGCAGAATTCTTCTGGAACAGCACTATTAACTGATGCATTTTGAAAAAAATTTTTTTCCCATGACAGGATCCCTTTAAAGTAAAAGATGCTGCCACAGCACAGTAGTTTCACCTATATACACATTTACTGCTAGTGAATCTATTGCAATCTGATCACAACATATAGCTCCATTTTTTTTTGTCTATAAATATAAGGGTGCTGTGAGCCTGGAGACTGCCCACTGCTTTGTACAGCTGTCTGCGTCACCCAGCACCCAAGGTGTCCAGAAGCTCACTGACTTTCACTATGACGCCAGCTGCTACTTTATCATCCACTTCCAGCAGGTCTCAGCCGCTCCTCAGCTCCTACAGAGGGGAGCTTGAAACTGCTGGAGCTCCGTGCTGATTGGTGGAGGGGCCTGAGTGACACTCTGAGCTTCCCCATTATCAGGAAGGAGACATAGATCAGGCTCCCAGGAGCGTAGGACCTCCCCCCCCTTCTGCTGCTTGTAACATTATATGACTTGTATGTCTCTCCTGCAACTCCCCCTCGCCTCTTGTGTGTACTCCACGTGTAACACTACCAACACGTCCTGTCATGAACTTTCTCTATTGTGCTGGCAGAATGTATTTTTCCTTGGGTTCGCTCAGAGCCGGATAAAGCCATTTGCATAGTTTAGTTAAAGGCCATAGATGTAAAGATTTTTAAAATATCCAATGGTTATTGTGAGACCACGGTTGTCTCAAAACGATTGTTTAAATGTACGATGTTTCCATCAACTAAAAAGACAATTTTAGAGGATATTGCCAGCAAAACTGAAGGGTAGCTGCCTGCTGGGCCCTGCAAACATAGGTAGATTGCATGGGGGCTGATAAATTCTGTGGCGTAACTACCAGGGGTGCAATTGCACCAGGGCCCCCACCCCCTTGGGGCCCATTGGAGCCATGAAAATGGTTATGGCAGGCGGTTATCTAGGGGAGATTTTACAGCACACATCCCATTAAAACTCCAGCATCCGATTTATAGAGGGAAGGGCCAGACAGGGGGGGCCAGGTGCCCATCCTGCACCAGGGCCCACCAGGGAGTAGGGTTGCCACCCGCCCGGTATTTTATCGGCCTAGCCGGTAAAACACTTGCCAAGGCCAGTATTACAAATTTACCTGCAATGTAGCTGCCGGTAAATTTGTAATACCCTTAAAAAGACCCATCGGCCAGCCCTCAATCCCCTGTAAACTTAACTTTTGTCCCCTTCTTGAAGGCTCTGTTTCGTGGTCATGCCCCCAATAGTCATTGCCCCGCCCATTTTTGACACCACACACCACCCCTTTTTGGTCCAGCCCCCCACCGGCCAGTAAAAAAATTTAAGAAAAGGTGGCAACCCTACCAGGGAGTAGTTTACACCACTGGATAAATTTTGTTACTTTGATACACTTTCACTTTTGGTGCTCATTCACCAAATTTCATTCACTGAGAGAAAAAAAAATACAAAAAAAGATTGGCTTTGCGTTCACAAAGCAAAGTTAAGCCAAGAAAAGTAGTAGACACTTGCACCTATAAGCCATGGTTAAGGGTGCTGCTGTTTATGTAAATAAAACAAGCTTTCCAGGTATATGTGTTTCAAGTTTAGACCATACCAGGGTTGCCAGGTCTAAGTGGGGCAGATTTTTGTCTACAATTGAGGAAAGTCACTGGAAAATGTGAAAATGTTTAAGAGTGACAGAAGACTGGAATACAGAGCCAAAAGCTGGTAACTCCTGACCTCTACACACCCATTTAGGGTTGCCACCTGGCCGGTATTTTTGACGGTTGATCCTGATGTTACTAATAGGACAAAAAGATAAATATATAGGCCGGTGTTTTTTTCAAGAAAAGGCGTCAACCCTAGTCCCATTTCATGCTGGGTATTGTAGTATTACATTTAATTGGCATTTGGCAAATTGTCAAACAAAAACTACATTACCCAGCATGCACTTGGAAAAGTAGGCTTGGCTCGTTAGGGCAAGGAAAGACTTTGGCTGGTTTCCAAAAGTACAAAGCCAAAGGTACAAAAAGTAGCATAGTTTGGCTAATTTGTACTTTCAAAACACCCTGGGCTTTAAATTAGTAGCCCGATTTGACTGGAAAACCGCCTACCTGGCAATTTTGGCCATACAGAAATAAGCATTCTTAAATTGCAAAACTTAATTTTTTTTCACTAAACACTCAAAAAGTATCCCTTTTTATCTTTTCCCAAGGGAAACATTCACTCTCATTTGTTGGTGGCAGAGAAAGTAGAAGAAGCTGAAGCGAATGATTACAGTGTATGTCACTAAATGCTATTTTGAATTGAATGACAGAAAGCATGAGCAAGTAAAGGCTGCCTGGGTGTCTTTGCATTTGCTGCTATTTTTAATGTTCCCAAGCATGACAAGGAAAGTGTTAATTTGTGTGTGTCTGTTTTTGAAGAACTACAACTAACGTGACTTAGTGTGACACTATTATTTGTATTAAACTGTGGCTCCCTGGGAAACGTGACAAACTTAGCTGAAAGGGGAAATGACCAGGCTGTTTTATTTTAGAGTTGAGTGTCCTGCTCATTACTCCTTCTGAAATGTCATTTTAGAGAACAAGGTTAAAGGAACAGTAACACCAAAAAATTAAAGTGTTTTAAAGTAAAGAAAATATCATGTAGTTTTGCCCTGCACTGTTAAAACCGATGTGTTTGCTTCAGAAACACTACTATAGTTCATATAAACAAGCTGCTAAGTAGCAATGGCGGAAATTGTAAAATGGCTACATGGCACAGGATAAGTAATGGATAACAGATAACATTATGTTCTACAGAGCTTATCTCAGGGATCTGCAATCTTGGCTCTCCAGCTGTTAAGGAACTACAAGTCCCACAATGCATTTGCCTTTATGAATCATGACAGACTCCTTCATTGCATTGTGGGACTTGTAGTTCCTTAACAGCTGGAGAGCCAAGGTTGCAGATCCCTGGCTTATCTGCTATCTGCTGTGTAAGTTGATCCTTTTCTACTTTGAATGGCTGCCCCCATGGCTACTCAACAGCTTATTTATATAAACAATAGTAGTGCTTCTGAAGCAAACACAGCAGTTTTACCAGTGCAGGGCAACACTGCATTATATTTTTATTACTTTAAAACAATTTCATTTTTTGATGTTACTGGTCCTTTAATGTGTGGCTAATATCATGTGTAGGAACCAGTAGATTGTTGCACAGAGAAACAATATTAAACTCAGTATAAGGGAAGTTTTATGTTACATTGTTGTGGGAGTATAGAGTGCTATGAAGTGTTAATAACTAGTAGTTTCTAGTTTCATAAGTCTTGTCTGCTAGCTTATAATGTTAAAATCCATAAGTCCAAATCTGGGACAAATGCCAGACGCGAGCTAAACCTTCAGGGAGACAAAACCATACAAATCAGGGCATTCAGCATGTAATGGCTGGAAGCTAATGCAAGGCATGCAGTCCCTGTCATTTTGTACAGTGAGGGGGTTCAGGTCTTTGGCACATTCCTTTTTGTTATAAGTATGTCTAAACACTAGCATACTATGTATCATAAGAAAATGAAATGAAGGCATAATGACTCAGCAGAACCCCTGAGATACCAAAATATACAAGACTAAATCACTAATTTCCTATTTCTATTTTGATATCTCCGAGTTCTGGACTACTTTTCATTCTGATATTCAGATCCCTGGTTGCCTGGGGGTCAGTTCATGAACACTCTTACATTAATCAACATACATTTCAAGTTTGGAAAGCCAGGACCCAATAGTTCAAGTGATCAGTGATCATCCAGGTAGCCACAGCACAAGATGTTATGCGGCTAGACATGGAGGGTGTCAACAACTAAAAGCCCAGGTCAGGCCCGGACTGGCAATCTGTGGGTTCGGGCAAATGCCCAATGGATTGCTTGTTTTAAAATGTAAATGGGCTGCTCGCCTAAAAATGCTAATTAGGTTTGTCTTTAATATGTAAATGAGCCACTCACTTTAGAAATGTAAATGAGCTGTCCATAACAGCTAGCTAGAGCTAAGTCAATGCCTACATTTGTTAGTGCACATGCATATGGGTAGAACCAGGCATTCTGACCAACTTCAGTTAGTAATATTAGAGTTGCCTGCTATCTACCCAATCGCTTATGATAGGTATGTTGGCAACTGGAGTTTCTATTTAACCTTGGGGTTGGAAATATAAATCATGCTTTGCATGTGTGGGTATACATGGGCTGCTTTGATACTTTTGCCAGGGCTGCTTTTTCCTTCCAGTCCGGCCCTGGCCCAGGTACAGGGGAAGGTGGCATCAACATTTTGATCTCATGAGCAACATTCAGAAGTAAAAGAAATTGGGGGATAACACTAGCATGAAAAATGTTCTTGGGTTGCCAAATAAGGGCTGTGATTGGCCATTTAGTAGCCCCTATGTAGACTGTCACCCTACATTGAGGCTCTGTTTGGCAATGCACCTGGTTTTTATACAACCAAAACTTGCCTCCAAGTCTGGAATTCAAAAATAAGCACCTACTTTGAGGCCACTGGAAGCAAAATTCAAGGGGTTGGAGAGCAACATGTTGTTCACGAGCTACTAGTTGGGGATCATTGCTCTAGAAGATCACTCTTTTCTAAGAGGCATGTGGAAAGGGCTATCTGCATGCTGGTAGGGTGAAAAGGGGGATTTCTTTCTCCCTTAATACTCATAACAGGCTCACTGGCTGTGCCAGAAATACCCCTGAATGCAGACTTCTATGTTTGACTAACCATATCATGAACAATATTATGTCTCTGGGCCATCATGGCAAGCTACTCCTGGTCTTTGGTAATAGGACTATGGGACATCCCCTCTATGTTAAACAATGGCTGCTTGTGTAAGTAATTTATTTATAAAGGTTTTAGGAAATAAAGAGAAGAAAGCTGCCTTTAAAAAAGATAATTGGCAAAAGTGCTTAATTTAAAGGAAACAACATATACATGGTACATGTATATTTTCATACTAAAAGCCAAATTGTTGTCCATTAAATAAAGGCATATGCTTAAAGCAATGCTGCACATGGTGATCCAGTTTATAGCTGTGTTCAGGAAAGACACATAAGTATTACAAAATTGATCATGTGTGTTTTGTGTCATGTATAATCTCCATGCACAGCCTTGTCCAACATAAACACAATTATTACAAAATACTAAAAGATGCCCTATATTGTACTCTTTAATTTTAGGTACACTTACTGGGATGCTCCTCCAGAGTGTAAGCTGCTCTGAGGAGAGTATACTCCTCCAATTGTATCAGATGTTTTTTGTTTGTTAATTTATTCCCACCTCCTGCTATTGTGCATCACTTGCTGTGCTGTAAATAATTAGAAATTCTTTATGAATCTCACACAAATTGCATGTGTCAGTGATAACAATGTTTATTTCTAGTCTTATTGTATCTGCACTCACCTCAATACTATAGACAATAAAATTACTTTTAGAAAATGAAATGTAAATGCATGTATATAAAAAAATTCACTCATTCATTCACTCTTTCATAAATCTCTTGGCTTGGCCCAGGAGGTCAAGCTGAAGTTGTTAGCACCGACCTGGGGGGGAGGGTGGACTGGCTAATGGAGACAATGATGAGGATTAGCATGTAGAACATCTCTATAGCTCTACATCACACATACAAACACTTGGATATGCACAATAATAAGATGGGTGCCCCCTCAGCTGACATTGCTTGTTTACATGCCAATCCCAAATTCACCCCTGCAAGCATACCACTGCTCACCAGCCAAGATTCAGCTTTTGAATGCTGAGGTAAAAGCCCTCACAGGGGTAATTTTTTTTCTATTAACTTTAAACTACATTCATTTATTCCTACCTCCTTTGTATGTAAAAAAACAAATCTATTCTCTTGGTTGTTGGTTTATTTTGATAAGAAAACCTGTGCTGCATTGATGGACCCAAGTAAGGGTGAAAACTGTGTGTTGCTAGAATCTGATTAGCATGTACCTTACTCACTGCGTGCAAAAGGAAATCATTCAAACAAAAAAAAAAAAATCAGTTTTTCTTTTTTTCTCAGAAATATAACAAACGGACATACTTAACATAAGCAGAAGATGGTCACTTGTATACCAGATATCATTTGCTGTTATGCTGACAATAATATTTCAGTATATGCCAGTTCATTTAGCTAGATGAAATATATCCACTTTGTGCCAAACATCGAGATCATTAATTTTGCAGTAGAAAAATAACCCCAAAGTATGAGAAAAAAGTAAAGCTCTTAACTGCCACCTACAGTCAAATTTGATCATAGCATGAGATTGGCCAGATTAATTTTGGATTATATGGCTCTTTTACACTGTGCATACTTGCAAGTGCTAAATTTCACCCCTTAGTGCTAATACAGTTAGCACTTGTGATCTGTCTTCTGATCATACAATAATACAATAAAAAGCAGATACAACCTTAGGAAACCTTTTGTGAACAAATACATAAAGCATGTAAGGCTGTTTTTTCTTTTTTCACATTGGATTACATGAGTGCCTCTGTTTTTTTCTTATTTCTAAGAGACATTAAAAATGATGGAAAACATTATTGCAAGTAAGCAGGTTACAATTTTTCATAATAATTTGGCCATTATAAAAAAATACAAATGTGTAGAAAAATATGGCTCTTATTTATTGGAAAATAGTTACTGCAACATAACATAGACTATATTGACCCTTCAGTGTTTTCTATTTGACTGAGAGGTGGAATAAAACATTTCCCTCTGTATAATGAGTTGTTTCTTAGTTATAACTGACACTACAGAAGTGGAGGAAGGAGCTCATTATTAGAGGGGAAACTCCCTTGCCAGTATGTGAACACTAATCTGTGGCATGTGCCAGAGGGGTTTGTTTAATCCTGCTGTATATGTTTAATGCTCACTGTTTAACTACATTAATAACAGCTATAAGCAATACATACTCATTTACAATTGATCAGCTATACATAAAATTGATCAGGTATAATATAAATGATACATTACTTGTACACAGGGTTTATTCCCCACCCATATAATTTAATTTATAAGTAGTAATGATCACATACCTGCACAAGTTTAATTCATAAGCACTACTAATGAGATGGATATATTCCCCCAAATACTATACTCTGGCCGTAATTCCTATTATACTGCACTTTACCTGCTTACTTGACAAACACTAATACACATTATGTATTTCTACTCATGACACACTGTATCACTTTACTGCTGCACAGTCAGTGTGGGTTTTTTTATGAATTGGGAAAATTTGTACCTTTAAACCAACCAATTCGCTTTTCACTAATTTGTTGCTACTGTAGGCATTCAGCATTTTTTCCTGAAAAGTTGTGGTTGGAACAATAATTTTTTTGTGCTTGTAGCACAAATGGAATATTTATGCTGTGTTTAGGTTAGACAAGTCACAGTGGCTCTCTGAATAGGAATAGCACTTTTGATCACATGCCATGTCTATCACCAGTGGGGCACTATTTTTTTTACAAACATCTGGTGTGCATGATTTTATCTCAGCTGCTAATGCTCCATTCTTTATTGTTGCAACCTAAATTCCTAACTTCTTAGGGCTGTGACACACTAGGCTATTTGGAGAGATTGAGTCGCCTGGCAACCAATCTCCCCAAACGCCTTCCCTCACTCTGCGCTGGCTTAAAGGAAAAATCGCCAGCGCTAATCACACATGGCGATTCGTTTTCCGAAGTCGCCCGAAGTTTCCACTTCAGGTGACTTTGGAAAATGAATCACAGTGTGTGATTAGCGCTGGCGATTTTTCATTTAAGCCAGCGCAGGGTGAGGGAAGGCGTTTGGGGAGATTGGTCGCCGCAAAATCAAGGCAATTAGTTGCCAGGCGACTCAATCTCCCCAAATAGCCTAGTGTGTCACAGCCCTTAGGACACTTGTATAACTTATAAACTAACTTTACTATGGCTCAAAGCAGCTCCACTAAACCACAAAAAAGTTGAGTGAAATATGTTTTGGGGTTGATTTGCCGTAGTAGCACCCAGATGCAGATCCGCAGAGGTATCCCAAAATTCTCAGGGAGGATTCTTGGGGATAAATCTAACTTTGTATCTACAAAGGACCATGGCCACAGTTCTCCATGTAGTAAAGTGAGAATGGCGTATCTGAACAGTTGAAGGTGTGCTTTTTCTAGGGATGCACAGAATCCACTATTTGTGATTAGGTCAAATCCCTGAATACTAGGTGAAAAATTCAGCCGAATACCAAACTGAATCTGAATCCTGTATATGCAAATTAGGGGCAGGAAAGGAAAAAGTAGAAAAAATCCACTTGTGATGAAAAGTTACATGATTTCCCTACCCGCCCCTAAATTACATTTGCAAATTAGGATTCAGATTTGTTTCAGCAAAGACACAAGGATTCGGCCAAATCCAAATCCTGCTGAAAAAGGCGGAATCCTGGATTCGGTGCATCCCTAGTATTTTCAAAGAATTTATAGTTTGTGTGGGTTATTTCACAGGTAAAGGACAGTTTGGATGAAATATACTTGTACATAAATTTGCAACCCCAATATTATGAATTGTCCCGATTTTGGGTGTTTGATGGCTGTGTCTCTGTGTGCAATCATACATATGGGGGGGGGGGGGGGGGGGGGGTATCGTTTTATTCAATATTATGCATTGTCCATGTTTTGGGGTGTTTGGTTGGCACATCACGTACACCAATACATATGGGATATGGTTTTATTCAGGGGGACATGCAGATTGATATTGAATAGACTTTTGTTAGTTGCCATGGAAACTTAGGGAGAAATCGAACTCTTTCTTTTTTCCTTATTTCAGACCAAAGCACTAAATTCTGTGAAGCACTGCAGCCACAATTCTCTATGTAGAAAAGCAAACATGGCACATTTGAATAGCTGAAGATGTGTACTTTTCGGAAGTATATGGTCTGTGGTATTATTTCACAGTTTGGGGGTGTTCAGACTGAAAAACTGCAAGTAAGTCATTTAGGGGAAGATTTATGCGGGGTAGAATTTTAAAATGAAAATACTTCGACCAACTGAAATTAATTTGAAGTTATAATTTTTTAATTGAACGATTAGCGCATTTGATCAAACAAAAAACTTCTCGAACTTAACCTAAAGACTCCATATAGGTTATAGGAGTAAAACAGCAATTCAGAAGGTTTAAGGTGGCAAATAATAGAAGTTGAAGTTAAAGAGACAATACTTCGATAGTCGAATAGTCTAATTTTTTCAATTTTAATCAAATTTTGACCAATTCGAGAGTGCCACCCCCAGATTTTCAACTGTAATTGCCTTTATTTAGAGTGCTATTTTGTCATATTTACATTTGATCCTGCTTCTAAACTTACATTTTAGAAAAAAACAAAAAAGAACTAACTTTCATTATGCTCTGGTAAAATGGTGTGCACTGGATGGGGAGAACCTTCCCCACCCTAACCTTCTGGAGAAGGTTGGTAGACAATGCCCTTCCCCTCATAAAACTAACTTATGAGACAAGAGGGGCATATGCTACATTTGGCAAGATTTGGGGTGTCTGGTGTGAACAGGACCCTCTCGAAACCTAAACTATCTCCATAAGGGGCAAATTCACTAAGATCTGAAAATTCGCTAGCGTTCGCGGCACTCCGCCAGGCGAATTTTTGCCAGCACTACTCAAATTCACTAAGATGCCAATTTGCGCAAACGTTAGCGAAGTAGCACTACCGTTCGTTCGCCAGGCAAAGGGCAGTTACGCTAGCGATGCCTAATTTGCATACGGCGGGAACTTAATCGTGTAATAGAAGTTACAGCCACGACATTCCACTACACAAGCCCAGGAAACCTTTAATAAATTAAATAAGTTGTCCTATTGCCC
>CM044438.1:77685623-77724901 GCA_024363595.1 Xenopus borealis
TTGCTCTTTTGAGAAATTGATTTCAATGCAGAATTCTTCTGGAACAGCACTATTAACTGCTGCATTTTGAATTTTTTTTCCCATGACAGGATCCCTTTAAATGGCTGACAAAATGTCCTGCCTAGTCCCCAGTGGAGATGTAGATAGTAGGTGCTATGCTGCCCTAGGCCCGCACCCATGTGTCCTGCTGATAAATCTGTGCCTGGGCAAGGTGGACGGATTATTGCATGTGTCTTTAGAAAATGAAATCCTGCTCACAGTGTCCCGAGACCTTGCTCACTAAAATGTCCATTACCCAGAAGTTTTTGTCTATTTTGAAGGGAACATGTACCACCTTGTTTAACATGAGTTTTTGATAAATCACATAAAATCTATGATTTTTGTTAGTCCTTGATCTAAATAAGGGCAACAAAAATGTAGGTTATTATATGTTTGGCATAGATAACCGTATATAACCCGCTTCCTTCATCATTGCTGTGACCTTTTTGTTAGTAAGACTAAAATGAAAAATGATTCCCACAGAGAACTGCAAAATAATACATAAAACTAAATGTGATTACCTATGTGCAAATTTTGCATCTGGCCCACCCTTCACTTACAGCTGAAGAACTGTTGCTGGCAGCAGGCCCTGGTGCAGTTTTGCCTCCTACACCCTTGATATTTACTCATCTGTAGAGGGAAACCCTACAGGTCATGGGAGTGTGATGTGTGCAAAGTACTGATTGCTTTCCCATTGAATTCTAGCTGAGAGACATGCCGGCTGTCCCTGTGTCACTGCATCTATGGATGATATCTATTTTGAACATACAATCAGGTAATTTTAACATTATAACGCTGTACTGTGTGTTTGCAAACAGTTCTAGTCCTGTGGGCCCAGCACTCACCCCTTCAAATCATTAAGAGACTGAAGCAGAGATTGCTTTCTGCAGTTAGGTCCTCATCATTTCTTGTGGTTAGACACTCTATACTAAGAATTTCCTTAAGTGTTCTTAGTACAGACAGATTTATAGTAGTAATCTGTACAGGCTACTAGCAGTCTTAAAGGGCACCTATTGTCGGTGTCGGACTGGGACATCAGAGGCCCACCCAAAAACCTTAGATAAGGGGCCCAACCACAAACCATAGATCAGGGGCCAACTCTCAGTACTATTATCCTTCCTCAGCTCACTCAACCTCTATTATCTGAGCCTCTTTTCTTTACATGCTATAATCTATTGTTCCATCTATTTAGCCTCTTTGTTCTCATAGAAATAGGGAATGGCCATGAAATAGGCTAAATGTGTAATAGCAGGAGGGCCCACTGACACCTGGGCCCATCGGGAGTTTTCCTGATATCCCGGTGGGCCAGTCCGACACTGCCTATTGTCAAAAAATGTTATCCCCAACCAAAGGTGCAGGCTGCTAGAGCCTGCATTCCAGTTGGGGATAACAGTATTATTTTTTACTACTTTTTTTTTTATCCCAGCGCTAGCCTACTTGCACCAGGAGGGAGTTCCCGGTGCAAGCCGCCATGTCAGATCAAGCGCATGCGCATAATGAAAAGCGGCCCTGAAATCATGCACACAATTTCAGTGTGCGCATGCGCTTGATCTGACTTGGTGGCTTGGACGGGGAGCTCCCTCCCAGTGCTAGTATGCTAGCGCTGGCTTTCAGCTTCTCAGTAGCAGCAATGATCCAGGACTTCAAACTTGTCACAGGGGGTCACCATCGTGGAAAGTGTCTGTGACATTCACATGCTCAGTGGGCTCTGAGCAGCTGTTGAGAAGCTAAGCTTAGGGGTTATTACAAATGATTAGTGATGGGCGAATTTATTCACCAGGGACGAATTTGCGGCGAATTCCCGCGATTCGCCGCTGGTGAATACATTCGCGAAACACCAGCGAAAATTCGCGACAAAAACGACGCAACGTGCATTAAAAATGACGGAAAACTTTTCGCCAATTTTCGCCGAAGCGAAACTGGGTAGATTCGCCCATCACTACAAATGATCAAGCAGTAAATGAGGTTGGTCTGTAATATAAGCTGATGCTAGAAGGCTGATTATTAAATTCTGATGCTAGTTGCACTGTGCTGCCATGTAGTAATTATCCATATTAATTTGTAATCGGCCTTATACTGACATTTATATTCTATGTGTACTGTATATTGTGAGTGGGTCCCTAAGCTCAGTAAGTGACAGTGGCACAGAGCATATGCAGTGAATCAGCAGAAAAGAAGATGGCGAGTTACTGGGGCATCTTTAGAGACACAGATTTCCCCTGCTAAAGGGCTGTGGTTGCCTTGAGCTGGTACAGAAGCCCAAAACATAATGCACAACGTTTCTAGCCTGCTTCTATAGTTTAACTTGTTCTTTAAGCTTTTTTTTTCCCTGCAACAGCTGTTGTTTAGGGAGATCTGCAAGGTTAACAAAAAATTGAAGATATTGGGCCAGAGGTGTATTTAACATATAGGAGGACCTGTGTCTAGGATGTCAGTTTAAAGGGGTGGCCCTCGGATGCCTATATGGTAAAAATCAATTTTGGAAAAACCCCAACTTCACCTACTGCCGAATATTTTCCTGTCAAATCCATCAGCAGAGGTAGGGGGATCCCTGTGGTGCTACAGCAGAAATTTTATCACACACATGCACTTTGCTCTGTGCTGGAACATCCAGTTAGACCAGAAAAAGTCCAGGGTAGCTTAGTGATGGTAGTGGTATGTTTCACCAATCTTATACATAGTGTTTTTATGCTTTTATAGTGGTTTTATTTACGTTTTCTTTCATTTTTAGTGTGGGGCAAGTTGTCAACTTGAAGACAAAAGTGAACCGTGCATTTAACTCTAGTATGGAGGTTTGTATCTCTAGAAAATGCTGTACATTTTTTGTTGTCATGGCTGCATATATGCCTTTTAAAAGCACATGTGCAAAATCAAAACACATTGAGAGATAAAGTTATTAATGTGGTAATATAATAAGTTTGCTGAGTTTACACCAGGTATTGTAAGCCATAGTAACATAGTAAGTTAGGCTGAAAAAAGAATCGCGTCCATCAAGTTCAACCTTTTTTTTTTTTAATTTTTTTATTTTAACTGCCTAACTGCTAGTTGATCAAGAGGAAGGCAAAAAACCCCATCCTAAGCTTCTCCAATTTGCCTCAGAGGGGGAAAAAATTCCTTCCTGACTCCAAAAAAGGCAATCGGACTAGTCCCTGGATCAACTTGTATAATGAGCTATCTTCCATAACCCTGTATTCCCTCACTTGCTAAAAAGCCATCCAACCCCTTCTTAAAGCTATCTAATGTATCAGCCCGTACAACAGTTTCAGGGAGAGACAGACAGCAAGTACTATTTAGTGGGCACTTGTCTGCAAGTATATATATGATTGGTTGCTATAGATTACTACATTTTCTGCATACTTTGCTTTAGTGAAATGTGTATTAGGTAGCTAGGAGTCTGTTATCATATAGAATATGCAGCATTATCTTTGGAGCCAGCTATAATATGATTTGGTTTGTTTGGGTCTATGTCATGTGCACAGATCCATTATGTTCACAGCAGCTGGATTTTATATATTCTTAAACTTTTTATTTAATTACACCATAGAACTGCAGAAAGCTCCATATGAAGTGTTTCCCCACCCCACAACATAATGTCTGCATCATTATTATGAATATACTTCCATGCCCCCAGCAGCCAGGGAACCAATATCACTCAAAAATTAGACAATGATCACTTCTTCTATGTGTAAGTGGCAAACTTTGATTGCAGTCATAACTTAATTTTTTCTGAATGGATTTACACTGTGCAGTTTCAAGTTGGCATACTTTGGGCCCATTGGAAAACCTCAGTCAAGGTACATCCCCACCCCCACATCAAAACTACATATGTGCTTTAGTTTTTTGTTCTTTAAATGGGTGTTCGTGTTATGCTGTGTTTGAGTGCACTTAGTGATTCTTATACTTATTATTAACAAGAAGTTTTAGGTACATTTATGTACAGTAAAAATATAGCACCTGGATCAAATGTATTTGGATATATATTCTGAGGTTCCAATGTGTTTGAGACAGTGCTGGAATTCGGGAGGGATGCACAGGGATGCCATCCCTTAACTTCTTTATTTTCGTGAAATAGCATCCTCTCTGAGGGGTTGCAAGAGTTTTGCTCCTGTCCACTTCTCATGCAAATAAAATGCAGAGGTAAAATAAAGTAAAATAAAATATAGTTGAATAATAGAAGATGAAAGGAGAGAAAAGATTGCTGGGAGAGAAATAGAGAAGAGACAGAGCAATGTTAAACAGAAGGGGGAGGCATCAGAGAGGGTAATAGAGAAAAAGAGAGAATACAACAGGTGAAGGGAAAAGAGGAAATGAGGGTATTAAACAGCAGCAGGTTACAGAATAGTGAGAGAATTATATCCATATGAAATAATCTTAGGTGATATAGAATATGTTGGGGTTGTGCTATGTTATGAAACAATACACAGGCAGAAGTTGGATTGACAGCCAAGAAAATTCACATGCACTATTTTTTTTTTGGGGTCCCTACTGGTCACATACTTAAATGCATACTGGGAATTAGATTGGATTGGATACATATTTTAAAACGATGTTTAGTGACTCACTTTTGTTACTTATTTGCAACTGTTTCTATATATGTGCACACGCTTTTTTCTAAGTTACACAGGTGTTCGTTTTTTTCCTACTCTTAACACAGTTGTACTTGTTTGTATGCAGCTGTTGCGCCATTCACTTCTTGAGAAAGAGCACAGTTGGTGTTCGAAACGTGTATATATATATATATATATATATATATATATATCTCATGCAATTAGTTGATTTTTGGTCACTTTGTATAAATGACACACTTTGATAGTATGGAGTGAAAAACATTATTTAAAAATTCTGGATCTGTGATCATTAAAAGAGTTGTCCACCTTCAAACAACTAGTTGTTTTCAGATAGATCACCAGCAATAATGACTTTTTCCAATTACTGTCTATTTTCTATTTGTAACCGTTTTTCTAATATTGAAGTGTAAAGTGTAATTTTTCACCTTCTAAAGCAGCTCTAAACCGATACATTTAATGGATACATTTCTTATCTTTGTCCCTGCTGAGCAGAATCTCTGGGTTTCATTACAGACAGCTGTTAGAATTGATACAATAGTTCCTAATACTCCAGAGATGTTGCTCTGAAATGTATCAATTAAATGTTGCAAAATTGTATTAGTTTAGAGTCTGCACCTGAATTACTGAGCTGCCAGACTCAAACACCACACACATACACCAACATTCAACTTTAAACTTAGATTTTGGAAAAACAGTAAAAAATAAATAATGGAAAGTAATTGAAAAAAGTCTTTATTTATGGAGATCAATCTGAAAACAACTGAACAGAAAAAAGTGTTTGGAAGGTGAACAACCCCTTTAAGTGTTAAAATATTTAGCTTTTATGACACCAACCTCACACATTGAATTCTATTTAAAAAGGCTGCAGAGCCATGACAATTAGAATGCACTATTTATATATTAAGGGAAACTACACCTTATGAACGTGTGACATCCATTTACTCCTGCATTTTCTATACTGCTACTGTTTCCTATTTCTAGGTTGGGATCCAGGTAAATTCAGAAGATTTATGCAGTGGAAAACAATGGAAAGTGTGTCAAGCTTTTGCGACATTTGTAGCACAAGCACAAGACAAGGGCAAGGTGAGAAACATACAGGCTGGCAGTCTAGAGGAAACTGTTTTTTGTTGTGATTGAGAAAGAAGCAGCTACTATTTACTATTTCCTCTGTTTTTGTTTGTTTGTTTTTTGCTCCATAACATAGCTCATTTCTCATGGGGTACAGGGAGGACTCCCCCTCAGCACTCCTATCATCACAACGATAGCCACTAAAGAAGTATGAGTCCCATAACTATATAACCCAGCCTGTGTCCCTCGATACATTCAATATTACCCTGCATTTGATGACTGTAAGCTTTCAGATGTTTCACATAGGCTTGTTGACAGGAGTTACTACTCCTAGCACGGGCACTTTTTTGTGTGCCTCAAACAAACAAACACAAGAGCTGACATATGAGCACACGCAAGTGAACAAACACCGAGGAGAAGAAGATTCGAGGTGGCTGGCCAGGTTGCCTAGGGTGCATGACACCTTGGCCCACCACTACTAAGGAATAATTGCCAATACTATTTTATCCTGTTAGTTGAGCAAACTAAACTTTACTGACCGTATATAAATTGTTTAAATCTTATTTCCTTCAGAAAGGGGGACCTGATGCACATGCCCTTGCACAGGCTATGTGGTTACAAAGTTTGAGGAGGTTTGGGCAGTGTGCAGAGGTTAAAGGAAACTAGGAAGTAAAAGCCATAGAGGCAGGGAAGTCAATATATATTTGACAGCTGAGATTTTTAAAAGAGCCTATAACAGCTATGAATGTTTTAATATAAAAAAAAAGAATGTGTATTTAATGTTTAATTAAAAAAAAAAAGAAAATACTAATTATACACCTTTTATGTCTGGGTGTCAGATCCCTTTTAATGTATTTGTATATCTTGTATTATAGGAAATCGATAGCCCCCCCTATCATAAGCAAGACATTTTTTGTCTACTTCCCTTAGTATATGTTGCTTTCATTTTTTTCCTGTATTAGCATTATTTCTATGTGCTAGCATTCTTTATAGAACATTGCAATATACTGTATCCAGTAATACATTTTACCACAATTGTACTGTTTTAATATTCGGTTTGCAGAGAGAAATTGTTATAGTACATTATGTGTGTTACAATTTTGTTTAATACATTTTTCCCCCTCTAAAATTATTTGCTTAATTTCCTAAAGATTTTTTTTTTATTTTTTGTGTTCATTATTGATCACTTGGTTTGGTGTGCAGGTAAAGCTTCCTCCCCTCACCCCAGTTACTGAAGAAGAGAAGTTGGAACACAGTATTGCTGCTGAAAGAAGGCGCATGAGACTGGTTCATACAGACATTATCAAAGATCTGCTTGTCAAGTGCACCCTTCAGGATGGTACAGTCTAAAAAGATTTATTTCTATATTTTAGTATATCTGTATGGTGTCTGTATGAATGCTCATATTGGCCTATGTTTAATGTATATCTTATTATACCAATGTACCCTTGGTTTTGGAATGGATGTTGGACAGGCAGATGTCCACATAGTTATGGCCATTTAAAAAGAGACCTGACTTGACCAGTAACCCATTTTGTTGCAGAACGAAGCCGGGAAGGAAATTTAAATGGGGAGGTGCTTGCTCAGGCAACCCGGGTTGAGAGCGTGGAGCTGGTGCTACCGCCTCATGCAAACCACCAAGGAAACACATTTGGTGGGCAGATCATGGCCTGGATGGTCAATGTTGCCACCATCGCTGCCAGGTAAAGAATCTAAAACTTTTATTAATAGATTTACTACCACACAGAGTAACTTATACTTATTTTATTATAATAGGCAGTTAAATATAAGTGCATAACTTATAGTTTGAAACAAACACCATTTACCTTTATCGCTGTTGAGCTGTCCAGACTGAAAATGTAATTTGTCATTGTTCCTACTCTGCACATAATTGGGGCATCAGAAACTACAAAAGTTATAGGAGCTACAGTTCATTTCCCCTTCTGATCAGATCTACTCAGTTTGACCATCTGGGTCTGCAGTAGCAGTGTGTGTATTCCCATCTTTAGCAATACAAGAGAGTGAGCACTGCACTGGCAGGTATAATAAAACTCTGACAGATGTTGTGCATATGGGTATGGATCAATTCTAACTACAGAGAAAGACTCCATAACTCTGCACAAACATCATATATAAATAAAATCTTTATTAATAAATACCCTGCCACAATTTATGGTGAACAATTATGTAAAAATAATTTTAAATTATTAAAAAATAAACCCAATTTCAGCCAAGTTTGTTTCTGCAGTGGGAAGTGTTATGTTAGTTTTTTTTTTTTTATTATTGTTTTTAAATATTTGATTACCACAGATTATGGCACTAGAGATTGCCTTTTTATATGATGTTGGTGCAGAGTTCTGGAGTATTTTTCTGTGGTTATCATATTCCCATCTTTAGGCCTATAGTTCTAGCTAAATAAAGTAGAACACATAGTAGCCACAAGATGGCAGTAGTGCTTTCTGAAAAAAAAAAAATTAGAATTGAACTGATTAGGTTGCATAGAATAAAATGAAAGATATACAGGTATGGGACCTATTATCCAGAATGCTCAGGACCTGGGCTTTGCTGGATAATGGATCTTTCCGTAATTTGGAATCTTCATACCGTAAGTCTATTAGAAAATAATGTAAACATGAAATAAACCCAATAAGCTGATTTGCTTCCAATAAGGATTCATTTTAGCTTAGTTGGGATCAAGTACAAGCTACTGTTTTATTATTACAGAGAAAAAGGAAATCATTTTTTAAAATTTGGATTATTTCATATAATGGAGTCTATGGGAGACCATTCTGTAATTCAGAGCGTGTGTTCAGTGGATTTGTTTTTAATTTGCTTCAGCTAAGCCTTTCATTTTTATTGTTAAATCAGCATTCCAGATGCCCATTCAGACAAAGTGAATCTGACCTGTGCTGTGGAATCCGTTCGTCTGATTCTGACAGTATATCTAGAATCTCTGCCATAAAGCAAGATAGGGCTTCTATTTTTTTTCAGAAAGAAAATATGAAAACATCATGTGAATACCAAGGAATGGATTCTGCTATGCAAACATTAAAAGTACCAATAACTTTTGCAACAGTAACGTGTTCCCAAACTTCTTTGCAGAAGAAAAACTGTATTTTTGTGCAAAAGTACACTTTGTATTCTGAAAACAATGAAGATTTTTTTTAATCCAAGTCATGGTAAATAGTATCTGGTAGAAAGAACCATATCTCGCAACTGTTCCATTATCTGTGGGACAGTCCCAAGTTCATCAGCTTAGTTTGCAGGCCCAGATTTGTATTAGAAAGTCCCAGGTTTCTCTGTGAGTGTCTGCACTAATGCCAGAAAAAGATACATTTCTTAAACGTAATTAAAATAAGAGGCTTGTTGGCAGAGAGCTCAGAACACACACAGCACCTGCACTTAGATACATTCGTTAACATTTTAGACAAACGAACATAAAATCAGAAGTAAGCAGTTGTGTGGAGTGATGCTTTGGAAATTTGGCAGTGTACTGTTTGGAAATTTTGATCTATACGTAAGAAATCTCCATAAAACTATATATATTTGGTATTGGCGTGTCCCAGAGACATTGAGCTTTTCAAATCTGCTGTGTTCCTGTGCATAAAATAAATTATGTTTGTGGGAAACATGATTTTTTATTTTTTTTTTGTACACTTTTAGCCTTTATCCTGTTGGAGAAGTAGAATTACATAAAAATTCTAGCATATTTTGAATGCTTAGGTTGTCCTGAAAAAAAAACAGACCCCTCTTAAAGTGAAAGAAGAGTGCAAAATGTTCGAAAAATGTCTGGCAATAAAAGTACTAAATTGATCAAATCGGCTGGCAGTGAAAGGGTTAAACCAGCTTTATCTTAATCTTTAGAATGAAGGTTTCTCATATGATCCTTCTTAAAGATTGGCAATGCTTCGGTGATGCATATCTTCAATTTTTGACCAGACCATCTGTTTTTTCTGTTCAAACAGCCGTCTCTGTCACACCCATCCTACTCTTAAGGTCATTGAGATGTTCCATTTCCGGGGACCTTCTCAGGTTGGCGACAGGCTCATTTTAAAGGCCATTGTAAACAACGCCTTCAAAGACAGGTAAGATCACCTTTGAAATTATGTCAGCTATAAAGACTGTAAATCTATCTATGATAAACCTATATACCACAGATAGCAGATTGCGTAAACCCTGGGTAAGTTATCTCACAACACATTGAAATAATTCAAGCATTGTGCTCGGTAGAATTTCTTAATGATAATAATCAAAAGGGAATTTGCTGTTCAGTTTTGTAAGTTGCTTCTAAACAAAAAAAAAACAATATAAAGGTCAAGTTATGAAAATGAAATGAAAACGATCCATATGTTTATAAATAACTTTTTAGCTACAGTTCTGGAAATACTTCTTTTCTAGATACTCTCAA
This sequence comes from Xenopus borealis, assembly GCA_024363595.1. Classification (NCBI taxonomy): domain Eukaryota; kingdom Metazoa; phylum Chordata; class Amphibia; order Anura; family Pipidae; genus Xenopus; species Xenopus borealis. The sequence goes on from CM044438.1 coordinate 77,695,707, forward strand.
ATCTAGAAAAGATGACGACAATGTACACATTTTATTTTGCATTCCATTTTGATTATTTTGTAGAACAATACATGCTATGTGTGACATTAGCTTTATGACTGCAACACATGCTCTCATACCTTCATATTTAGAAGTTTCGTAATAGTAACATTTGTAATAGTTTTATAATAGTTCAGCCAATTGTGTTTTACAACCTGCCTGTTTACACAGTTCCGTATGGGGTATTAATTCCTGGCACTTCATTGACAGGGCCTGGCCAAGGTAGTTTGGCACACTATAGATATGTGTAAAGATTTAATAGGGGAATATAGGATGGCTAACAGGAACTGTTTTTTTTCTCGAATAATTGAACAGATCAGTAGAATTGTGTGTGTGTGTGTGAGTTTGAGGCAGCTATGCCACCTGCTACACTTATATTGAGACCACAACTTGCCCTGGCAAGTCATTTACAGATGAGGAGGAAATAGGGATAAGAACTGGTGACAGGAGCAATACATTTTTGACTACTAGGTAATAACATTTTTATTGTTTTGGCTGGTTCAGCAGGTTGGCTTTTCAAGGACAATCAAAATAAAACACAATTACAGTTTTTGCTCAGCCTCCAGTTGTTTTTGGAAATAATAAAACATATAATGACAGGGGTTATGTTGACACTATACACCTCCTTCTTTCTTTATCCAGACAGCTCTTAATAAGGTGAAGGTCATCTCCCAAGAGTCAAATTTGATCATATAATTAATTTTTTTTAGATTGCTTTCTTTTTTTCCTTTGTAATAATAAAATTGCACCTTATATTTGATTCTCACTCAGCTACTTGAATCCATATTGGAGTCGAAACAATCTTATCCAGAGAACTCCAGGTCCCAAGCATTCCAGATAATAGATCCTATGCCTCGATACACATATGAGGAGAAGCTGACATGTTTCATATCTTGACCGATGCATTATACATAAAAAAAAAATACAGCCATATCAGATAAAAATAGAGAATGCTTTTCTACTGAAATGTATATAGACTTTCTCTTTTGACTAAAACAAAAGACCCTACTAATCGGTATAAATGCAGAATGAAAGCACTCGAATTAGAGCAAAAATAATGTTTTACTGCATCACAGCAAATATGGACATGAATGCGATTTGATCCTCTGGGGACCTTCGTCAGGATATGTGTGTGTGTGTGTGTGTGTGTGTGTGTGTATATATATATATATATATATATATATATATATATATAGATATAGATATAGATATAGATATAGATAGATATAGTTAAAGGGAAAATTGATTTCTATCTATCTATAACAACTACCCAATAGAATAAGTTTCTTCTTTTCAGATTCTTCAATCTCCAAAGAGATTTGGGAAAGCTTCTGTTGGTGATAATGTTTCTTACTGCTACATAATGCAGCTCATGTATTCCTGGTTGGGCTTTTTACTTGTGTAGGCAATGGGTTCAGCCACTGATAACCAGAAATACGAGCTTAAGGAATGTTAATTGCATAGAAAACAGATCCTTTCTGTTTTCACCATAAGCAGTCTTCAGATGAGACATTCTTTTGTAATGGTTCTTCAGTGGGGAATTTGCTTTGCATTCATCCCTGAGGTCAGTGTTTAGGCTACTTTTTCGGTTTCTAATGTTAGACTTCCTGCCAATGAGCCTCATTCTATTATTGCAACCTATGGGCTCCTAAAATAGATGATCATAGAGGCCACTAAAGTAGGTAGCATGGCTTTAACATCGGTAAAGGTTTAGGAATTCTTCTCTTTGATCCAAAGAGATGCAGCAAGGTAAGATGTTGAAATGACATTGCCTCTCAAGATTTATGGTACTGATATGTAGTCCAAAGTCTAAAGTAACTATTTAATGCATTAGCCTTGAAGAAAATACATTTATGTGTTTATTGCTCTAGTTGTTGGCACTCACTTGTGTGCCATATAATTAGGTGCTTTGCCCTGTTTTGACATTTTATTCTGTTGTACTTTTTTGTTGTATTAAACTACAAATGCTCTGGGAGAAAATGCCCACACATTTAAATCCATTTATCCAGTACAGTTACATCAAACATAAGTAGAATGAATAAAATTGTTGCTTCCATCAACACATGCATGAAATCCTGGAACAAGAGAGGCTGCACTTCCATGGTATCGATCTCTCTACCAGTTAAAAAGGCACATCAGTGTGATAGGCAATGATTCGGTTAGATAGTGTACTGGGTAATCTGCTGTGAAGGAATCTCAAGCAAGCTAATAAGTATGAGACAGCATCGGGCAAGTTCATCAATAAGGGGTTAATTCCATACTGGCTCATTAGAGTGCAGAGAAGAGTGTTGCAGGATGACACTATACATAGATTCTTAAGTAGGCCTAGCAATACAGAGGTAATTGTAAATGAACAATCACTACCTAGCTTCACTACCTAACATGTTAGTGCTATAATATAGCGAATAAAGCACCCCCTCTTGTAAATTATAAGGATATTATAAGTTACCTCGGAGTTTCATGACCATATAAAAACCATATAAAAAAATAAGGCTGAGTGTTTTTATACAGGTCATGGAACTCCGAGGTAACTTATAATATCCTCATATTTTGCAACTGGGTGTACTTTTATATTATAATACACAAGTATCAGTGAGTCATGTGACAGAAATGACATGAGAACTCAATGTTTATAACTGATGACATCAGAACTCACCGTTTAGAAAGTTATAATCTACAGTCTGTCATTTTCCTGTGGGACCAGGCTGTAAATTATATCCTCATTTATAATAAGGGTCCCTGGCCACTAAATTGGGCGCCGTGCCCCAAATCAGACACCAGTGACCAGAATGGACTCCGACCTCCTTCCCAACATTTCACTGTAGATTAAAATGCATAATGTACCCCCTTTCTGAAATTTATAAAGATATCAGAAGTCACCTTGAAGTTGTGTGACCTGTATAAAAGGGTACATTATCCACTATATAATTCACTGCTTTTGTGTATTCACGGCTTTTCTGTCTTATATAATAATAATATAATTTTGATGCCTTATTTATTGATATTGCTTTTTTCTCCCCATGTATTGCAGTATGGAAGTTGGGGTTTGTGCAGAGGCATTCTGTCATGAGATGACTGTGCCCAGGAGACACATCAACAGTGCATTTATGACCTTCATGGTTCTAGATGAAAAAAATCATCCATGTGTTTTACCGCGCATCAAACCAGAGGAAGGGGTGGGTAAGCTTTACTATACAGCTTTGTTTGAAGAAATTAAATTAATTAAATCAAACCAGTGTTGGTCTGTCCTTAACACAAACCCTTCAGTGTGGAGAGCCCAGCAATATACCCAATTTTTTACGGTCTTCTAGTTACCACATATGTACTCGGAATGAGTTATGTAGTCGTATTCATAATTAGGCCGATATTTAATGCTGAAAAATATTCATTCTTTTTCACAGGATGGACAAAGAAGGTTCAAGGAAGCACTTGCTCGCCGAAAGATCAGACTGGACCGGTGAGCATTTAATTTTCCAAATCTAGGAATTTGTAGTATTTATATAATAAAATGGAATTCAGCATCTGCAAGTTTTCCATCATGTGTAAGTCTGTAGATTAAAAGACCAGTAACATCAAACTGTTTTTTTTTTTAATTTGTATAGAACAGAAAAAAAACACCAAGACATATTTAACTTTATAATAACAAAGTCTTTATAAAAAAAATAACTTGCTGATACTCCACTTGCGATCCTCTTCAGAAAAGGCGACCGGGCGATGATCCATTGTTTGGCGCTCGATTTCTCCTCCCTTGGTATCTCCTATAAGGAAGACAAGGAGAAATCAAGCACTGCACGATGGATTGCTTGATTGCCTTTTCTGAAGAGGAATGGAAGCAGAGTATTGGTAAGTTATTTCTTAATAAAGACCTTGCGATTTTAAAGTTAATTATGTCTTGGTGTTTTTTTTTGTTATATACAAACATTTAAAAAAAAAACTGTTTTGATGTTACTGGTCCTTAATATTCTAATATAGGGATATTTTATTGTTGATCTATAGATCCATACATAGTGCAATAGCCAGTAATGATGTCATGAATTATTATAGGTTTTAATGAAGGGCTAGATGCTGCTATACATACACCTGGGCATCTCTGTCTAGGCTTCATTGGTTCTGTCCACCCGACTGGCTCAAATGTGAAGTAGAAGAACCAAAGGGGTCTTAGAGCTACAAAAATGATCAGAGCTACACCCAACTAAATATTATTTTACCCTTCAAGGTTTTAAGAATATAAAATATATTAATTGATGCCATCCTCTCTATTGTAACAGAAAATATGTAACCTCCTGTAAGCAATCAGAAGTCCCTCTGTCGGTTCCATGGGATCCAAGTAACCAGGTATGTTGGTACCACAGTAGAATAGTATGCAGATTTGAAGAGGCTTAAGCCTGGTAATATATTGTAATAACAGCAGGTAACAGACTCATTTTCTTACAGGTATATCTCAGTTACAACAATGTTTCTGCCTTGAAAATGCTGGTCTCAAAAGCTGACTGGGCATTAGCATCGGAAATTAACACGGTAATTTTTGATAAACAGAATTGTGAATATTGTTCAGTAATTACTTATCATTGTGTATGTGGCCATTTATTTACAGGTCCCAAAAATTGTTATAACATTATTGTAAAATATTTGTTGTATTTATGAAGCCTGTTAACTGGCCTTTCCACCCAGAGACCTCTGCAGCCTATAATAAATGCTGTTGGAAGGACTAGATACAAACCACTCATCCTATACAGCTCTAACTTTCAGAATGTAATGTTGTTAAAATCCTGAAATTCTAATGAGTTCACAACTCTGCTCCCCCTTTATCTGTGAATTTATCTTCGGGCACTCATCAAGCCACATGTTACACTCCTCTGTTGACCTAATCCTCAAATCTTCTCTCATTAGCTCCTCACATACTTCTGTTCAAGACTTTGCTATAGTTGCATCCCTTTCCCTGCAATACTTCCCCATGTTTGTCCAACTTTCTCCTAAAAAATAACATTTTAAAATATTGTTAATGCCAAACCTTTCACATGCTGACTTCTGATCTTGCAAAACCCCACACTTCACTATATACACCCATCTATTGTACAGCACTGCAGAAATATGTTTATTTATACAGTTGTGTTCAGAATAATAGCAGTGTGTTTAAAAGTCAATAAATCTCAGAATCCTTTTACATTCCAAAATATTTCTGCATCTCTTGGTATTGCCTCAGAAACAGCTTTTTCACCCCACAAGTTTTCAATTGGATTAAGGTCCGGGAATTGTTCTGGCCACTCCATAATGTCAATCTTGTTGGTCTGGAACCAAGATGTTGCTTGTTTACTGGTGTGTTTGGGGTCATTGTTGAAACACTAATTTCAAGGGCATTTCTTTAAAATTTCCTCTTCAGCATAAGGCAACTTGACCTCTTTAAGTAGTTTTATGTGTTTAAACTAATCCATGATCCCTGGTATGTGATACATAGGCCCAACACCATAGTATGAAGAACATTCTCATATTATAATGCTTGCACCACCATGCTTCACTGACTTCACAGTGTACTGTGGCTTGAATTCAGTGTTTGGGGGTCATCTGACCAACTGTCTGTGGCCCCTAGACCCTAGACTGCTTTCATCAGTCCACAAAATGTTGTGTAATTTCTTTTTAGGCCAATTGATGTGTTCTTTGGCTAAGTCAATAGCTTGGATTTCCATAGGCATGCATGCTGTTCTTCTAAACAATGTCCAGAACAAACCATCTTATTCAGATTTTTACACACGTTTTTTCACAAAATGAATGACCTCACTAATTGAAATCCACACTGCTATTAATTGGAACAAGCCATTAATCGAGGCTTGTTCAAAATAATAATAATTTCATTACACAGAATCGGCAGCATGCATGTCATGACTGTTGGATCTGTTGGTTTTCTAGTACTCTGCTATACCTACTAGTAAATTATTTGCCATGTAGAAATATAATTTCTAACAAAAACAATGACTGATCAGATTAGTGATGTTGGACTGCTATTATTCTGAACACAACTGTATGCATAGTAATACTAAGTATAGAGAGCATCCTTTTTTCTCCAACTCAAGATACTTTGTAGTATTACACCTGCACTAAAGACTATAAGTCATTATTTGTGGTTGGACAACAAAGTGAAAGATTAAGAACTTTAACCCTGTTTGTTTTCAGTTCCGTCTGTACACATTGGAGGAAGATGGTTATTTGTCCTTCAGGGTTGAAATGAGAGTTTCTATTGGTGCCAGAGAAGCATTTGAATTACTTTCCGACATAAGCCGTAGAAACCAGTGGGACTCCAACTATCAGTGAGTTGTGGAAAATTAGAGTCTAGAAGAATATGATTTTTTTGAAAGATTTTTCCATTAAACAATTTTACGGAGATATATTGCATAGTTTGAAATGAAAGGAAACCTAGTTAGCAAGTGAGGAAAAAGGTTACTGAAATAAATACTTTTATAGCATAAAGCTGATCCAAGGACTGGCCTTTTAGAGTTTACATTTTCTCTCCCCTTAGAGCAAGCTGGGGTCAGTTTCAGATGGGCTCTCTACCTACCTTTGGATACTTTAGGAAGGGTTTACATGCAGCACTTTGAACTTGATGGGCATTTTTATGTTCAGTCCCTTCTACCATGTAGCTATGCAATTACAAATTATTGTATGTAAAATTAAGTAATAAACTATTGAAGAAATAAACCTGGGGCAAATAAATATATTTTTTACTTATTTCCTAGGGAATGCCAACTGATTCAGCAGGTTAATGCTGATGATGCAATTTATCATGTGATCAGCTCAATGCGTTCCTCTGAGAAGCGGTTGCAGGATTTTATTATTCTGGCATCTCGAAGGCAACCTTGCGATGTTGGGTAAGTTGCCAGACTGAACTGATGAGATTATATATAACGTAGTATTTATATAGCATGTTGATCATTCAAATGATAAAATGCTAAAAATAATCAGTGATGTATGCATACAGTGTTGAGAAGTATCTTGCCTCTTTACAGAGACCCCTATGTTGTAGCCTTTCGGTCAGTCACCCTCCCTGCTTATCCTCCATGCCAAGAATATACCCGAGGAGAGACACTCTGCGCTGGATTTTGTGTCTGGCCTGAGAAAGAACATATGACAAAGGTAGGTGGTCAAGGGGATGTCCCTGTTAATCTGTAAGTAAGCATGAAAGAATAGGTGACATCACAACTAGTAGTAGTCATTTCTTCTTAAGAAAACTTTTTCATTCTTTGTTTTTCAGATTTCCTACTACAACCAGTTTACCCCTGGAATTGTGCAATACATAACAACCAATATTGCTGGGCTTTCATCAGATCTCTACACTTCGTTCCAATCATGTGAGCGGTTCCTAATTGAGAACACAAGGGGCAAGACTGGTGCCTGTTAATAGTTGTGCTTAGGAATGATGCATACACTTTAAAGGAGCACAAAGCTTGCAATAGCCAGACTGGTTTTATTTTAGATACAACCTAGTCTTACAGTATGATGTACATAGCTCTTAATACTAGCACACACAGCAATTTTTGCTCCTGATGTGGAACCTTTGAATATGGATTTCATCCATATATATTTTACTGACTGGTGGAAGGTACTGTATTTAACAATGGTGAGAGTAACTCTAGGAAATATATTGCTTTGTACTGAAACATTAAATAACCAGGATATGACTTCTGATACATTGAATGCCCAAGCTGTTCCGTTTGCCATTGCTCTGGTTTAACTTTCTGATGGCAGGCGAGTACTTGACATCATTCTGACACATTCAGTAGGACATTTTAATTTGATGGACATTAAGTAGAAGAATAATTCAAAATAAGGCCATGTTTTTCTCCCTTTGCTTATCTGAACAAATATGATACATTAATTCATAACTAGATTGTATATATGGTATAATGGAAATGGACCATGCATACAGAATTCATAAGTTCAACAAGGCAAATTGACTTTGCTTTTTTGTGATTCACTACAGCTAAGGGAAGGTCCTGCTTTCTTGTGGTTTTCTTATGGATACAGCAGGGGTTTCATGATCTGCAAGCACTGATGCATGCTGGGAATCAAGGCTGTAGCAATAAATTGGGAAGGAACTCTGGAGTTCAGGAAACCTCAGGCTGGTGCACACCTCAATATGCCAACTGGCTGGGACAATTTAATTCTTGGTGCATGAATTATACACGTCAATGAAAAAGATACGTTTTATTTAACATAATCTTGATAAGATTTTTTTCATGGCCAAATGGATGGTTCTCTAGAATGGCCAACACGCTGCTGCATAATGGAACATTATGTGCTCTCAGAAAATTTTAGATGTAAACAGGATTGAGGGTAGAGAAGGAAACAATGCCCCCTGGCCAATCCTGCCCTGAAGATGGGGAACATAACAAAGGGATGGCCAACCATCCAGCTGCTGTTGAAATAGAATTCCCCTGAGAACCTTTGATTGCTGGTGGGATTCTGGGAGTTGCAACATCCCAGAGCAAATACATTTCCTACCCTAAAAACAGCACTTCTGTAAAATGTAGAAGTTAAATTTTTATTGGCATATAATGTCTCTGCACAAAGGTTTCTCATATTCCAGACTGATAGGCTATCTTGCAGTGAGCCACTGGGGTTGACAGATCTGGGGCTCATTTATAAACACTGGGCAAATTTGCACCTGGGCAGTAACCCACAGCAGCCAATCAGATGTTTGCTTTCACTGTTCAACCTACAGTTGGCTGAAAAAAGCTAATCACTGATTGGTTGCTATGGGTTACTGCCCAGGTGCAAAGTTACTCATTGTTTATAAATGAGCCCTAGAGTCTTAAACTTGCCTTGTTGGTTGAATAAATATTGATTTCATTTCATACAATGGTATTACTGTCACATCCAGCTGGACTGGATGCAGTTGCATAACTTGTGAGCTCTGTTTCTTTTCCATTACACTATTAACCCTTTTGTAGAGGGTGTAAACAACAAACACAGCAAGAAGTATCACAGCATGCAGACTTCTTTTGGCCAGGATGAACAAACTTAAGCCCCTATTTGCACAAATATTTTATAACTTCACACATTTGGAATTTTAAACAGTTTTTCTACATGAAAAAAATAGTTTCAATTGACTCTTTATTCATAAGAGAAAAGATATAAATACATGTGTTTATGTAAATATAAATGTGTACAGTTGTACTCAGAATAATAGTAGTAAGTAGTGTGTAAGTGAATAAAGCTCAAAATCCTTATAATAGCTTTTATTTCCATACACACAAATGCATTGAGAATACCACACATTCTATGCCAAATCAAAACATGAAGAACAGTTTATCAAATTTGTGTTATTCCTTTACAGAAAGTGAAGAAAACTGAATATTAGGCTGTTCCAAAAAATATTCTTCTTAACAATCTCAAACATTCACTGTATAAACTGAAAAATGTTTCAAGATTTTGCTTTTCGTTGAGTCACTTAACTAATATAGTTGTATAATCACTTTCTGAGAACTGCTGCACATTTCTTCACCAACTTCTGGTACCTACATTCCACAATTCTTCTGCATTTGTGTGTTTTGCCTCAGAGACAGCATTTTAGATGTTACCCCACAAGTTTTCTATTGGATTAAATAAAGGGCATGCCAAGTCAAATTCTTTTTGGTGTTTCAGGACCTTTAATATATGTGTGCTTTTCATTAAATAAAACAAAAACTATTACTGTTGAAAGCATTGCCATTCTATTATGGTTCCAGTAGAAGCACCAGGAGGAGATGAAGATAGAGTCCTGCATTGGGTTGAGTACCTGCTGAATACCCAACATCCAGCAGGGTTGTGGGCAGAAATTCGTATCTTCAAAAAAAATGCAGGACAGTTTTCTGGTGACATGCCCCTGTGCTTGGCTGTCCCTAGATCTGGTCTGGTTCAGGAGGAAGACTGGGAGTGTTTGTACCTTTATATTTCCTGTCTGTGCTTGGCTCCCTTCTTTCTTGCCACCGCCAGGCTGTTAACAGCCATTACTGTTTAAATACAAGCAGGCACCAAGGCCTACGTCATATGTCACTGAATGTATTCGTCGTCACTTTCTACCAGTGATCAGGGGAGGTGGCGCCATTTTTTCCCCTTCTGAGTCTGGACCAGTGTGGCCATGCGACATGCACATTCTTGCTTACTCTCTTGCCTGCCTCACTCACACAGCTCGCCACACACAGCTTACATACATCTCAGCCTGGCCTGTGGTGGCTGGCTTGCCAGGTGCCCTGAGTGGAGGCTGCTTCATTGATCTTTCATACAGAGCCTGAGGTATTTAAATGTAATTGTCTTGCAGTCAGTCATCAGACTCACGGGTCGGGTCTAGGAGACAAGCACGTACGGTACGGGTAGCAGAAATATGCTGGTCAAATTGTGGGTTTGGGTTGTGGGCTACGGGTATGCATTTACATTTATATTTAATGTTATATTTAATGTTAACATTTTATGTTAATAGTTTTTGTTTATACAGTCTAAAATATTTTACTTTCCTACTTAGCATATTGCACATCTTGTCAACAACCTGTGTATAGCAATGTGTGTAAATATATATATATATAAATACACACACACACACATGCACAAAGGGTATAAATATAACAATATGGATAGTGTGAATAAGAAACTGTGGTTTTATGAAATACTTTTTACCTACTTTGGCCTATTGGCTTACAAATGAATTTGGTAAAATATTTTAAAATAGCTTAAAAAAGTTTAACAAAGAAGGTTACTGATGCTGCACATTATGGGGAAGATTTACTAAGCTCGGGTGAAGGAATCGAATGCAAAAAATTAGAATTAATTTTTTTGGCTAATTCAGCCATTGAATTTTTAAAATTTGAATGATTCCAATAAATCGTATGATTCAAATAAGAAAATCGTTTGATCATTCGATGGTCAAAGTACTTGCCCTTAAATTTTTTGCCTACTTCGCCAGATTAAACCTACCGAGTTTCTATATTTGCCAATGGGAAGCTCCCATACGCTTTTTCTAAGTTTTTTTTTTTTTAAATAGTTCGATTTGTCTAATTTTTTTCGTGAAATTGGATGAATTTGTACGATTTTTTCATGCAATTGGATTTTTTTGCGTTTTTTTTTTTTTCTGGAAATCAGATGATTGCTATTCGATCATTCGATAGATCGAATAGCGGTAAAATCCTACGAATTCCCCCTATGTGTTGGGGTTTTGTATATGCAAATTAGGGAAACAAGGGGCAAAACAGAACTGCATGTGCAATGAACAATTACATTTTTTTAAAAATTTCCTTGCTGCATGACAAAATGTCACACGATTTTTAGGATTCGGATCAGGCCAAATCCCTAATCTGAATCCTGGATTCGGTGCATAACATGATCTAAAATTCGTAATACAGCATCAGCTTTAGATGTACTTTCAAAACTGTGCTAGTGTTCCTCCATTTACAGTTGCCCCTTCATTTGTATAATATAAATTCTGCATATTTAAACAAATAGTTATTTGCTTTCTATATATATATCTTCCTCTGTTGTCAGTGGCCCCTTCAAAATCTTTCTTGTAGTGTTATTGTTTATTTACAACAAACCATCAAGACTGTGGCCTGATATATTAAAGGTAATGGTCATTAAAATAGTAAGAGCCCGCATACGAACATCATTACTAATACACCATTAAACCACTGTCTGTGTTAAAAAAAAAAAGGATCTGTGATTTGGAGACCTGTTATCCAGAAAGCTCTGATATACAGGAATGGAAAATCTTACTTAAGCATACAATTCTTCATTTTTAATAAATGACTTAATTTTTCTCTGTAATAATAAAACAGACCTTCTACTTACTGGTGACTATGCTGCATAAATAAAAGTTCATGGCAAAATACTAAAAAAAAAAAGCCCCAGGCCCCAAACATTCCAGATTACAGATCCCTTACCTATATAAAGATTTATAGCCATTTTCTGGTAACTACGAAGTAAAAACATTTGCCAAGAACATGTTCCGATAATCTTGCTGTAATCTGTAATAAATTCTGTTTTCTTCATGTGATCTCATGGTCATAAGTCCTGTATACCCATCAAGGAAAATCCCCTTTTCTGAGTTGTGTTCTATGGTGAGTGAGTACATAGGCGAAGCCTGCAGGAGTTTCACTGAACTCAGCCACTCTTTTCCCAATGCTACAGCATTCAGTTGGAAGGACACTTCCTGCCAGAGTCCTTCACAAAGCATGAGCATGTCTTGCACCAGTATTTCTGTATATCCTGAACCCAGAACTGATGCAGGCCAGCTCGGGGCAATGGTAACATATGGGAATATATCATTAATGGTGTTAATAAAGTCTATTCCCTGAATGTATCCTTCCATGCTGAAATTTCCATAAGACACTTCCATGCTTATCCACACTGGAACATTCAGTGCATTCCGGGCATAAATCCTACTCATAACCTTGAGTGTTTTGTTCAGAGCATCTTGAGTCTCTATTTTAAGGAAGACTCCCCAAAGATTGGGACTGGCCAATATGACATTCATGTAATCTTCCAGTGGTAACTGGGTTGGTGATTTGGGGAAGACCACTTGTGGGTAAGAACTGGAATCGTTCACTCTAATATTCAGAGTAATCATTCCAGAGTTCCCTGAAAAGATAAAAATGCTCATTATATACAGTATACACTTGTGTTCAGAATATTAGTAGGCCACATCACTAACTTGATCATCAATCACTGTTTTTGGTAGAAATTTATATATTTTGTTTTTTACAAATAATTTAGTAGTAGGTGTAGTAGAGTAATACAAAACCAACAGACCAAATAATCATGACATGCATGCTGCTGATTCTGTGTAACTGAGGCTTGTTCAAATTAATAATAGTTTGTTCCAAATAATAGCAGTGTGGAGTTCAATTAGAGAGGTCATTCATTCTGTGAAAAAAACGGCCCTTATTTAAGGAAGGAAGGCAGCAAATGCTGTAGAATGGGTCTTTCTACACATTGTTCAGAAAAACAGTGTACTTTGATTAAAGAGTTGAAAAAAGTGGAGAAAATTATAGGATGCTCAGATAAAATTATCTTTCAAATGACAATCTCAACCTGAAAGACGTTGAAGAAAACTGAAAACTACTTTTCAAAAGGATAGAAACAGAGCCAAAATTCTTTAAGAGGTCTACATAAAAATTCTTGAAGAGGTCATGTTGCCTTATGCTGAAGAGGAAATGCAATTGAAATGGGTGTTTCAACAAGACAATGACCTCAAAAACACCCCGGACCTTAATCCAATAGAAAATTTATGGGGTGACATCAAAAAGGCTGTTTCTGAGGCAAAATTAAGAAATGCAGAAGAATTGTGTAATGTACCAGGTGTCAGAAGTTGGTAAACCCATGCAATACAGATGTGCATGGAGTTCACTGCAGCTTACACAACTAAATATTAGTTCAGTAATTCAAAGGAAAACAAAATCTTGAAATTTTTTTTTGGTTTATACAGTGAATGTTTGCTTTTGTAAAGAAGAATGCAGACACTGCTATTTTTTTTGGAACAACCTAATATTGCCTTTCTTCACTTTCTGTAAAGGAATAAGACACATTTGATACATTGTCTTCATGTTTTGATTTGTAATCGAATGTACAGTGTTCCCAATGCATTTGTGTGTATGGAAATAAAAGCTAGTATGGGCGGTTTGAGCTTTACTCACATTTTTAAACACTGCTATTATACTGAACACAACTGTATATTTATTTAAATATATATCATTTGTGCCAATTACAAAGTCCAATGAGTAATCAAGGAACTGATCAAGATTTGGACTAGAGTTCCTAGCAAACAGCAATCATATCCCAACAATCCTTAGGCTCATAGTGTAATGCAACCCCTGTGTCCCCTTGTTCCATGTTAAAGTGATGGACTTGAAGTCCATGTGCTTTTCATAGTGGGTAGTGCACAGTCTAAAAATCAGTGGTACATCAAATCTCAGAATCCACTTTAATATAGAACAAGGGGCTACAGGTTGAATGACTGTCTGCTTAAAGGAATTGTTTAGTATAAAAGTAAAAACTGGGTAAATAGGCTGTGCAAAATAAAAAATGTTTTCAATATAGTTATTTAGGCAAACATGTAATGTATAAAGGCTGTAGTGACTGTAAGTCTAACATAACAGAACAGAATACTGCTTATTGCTTTTCAGCTCTCTTTTGTTTACACTGACTGGTTACCCTGGTTACCAGGCAGTAACCAATCAGTGAATTGAGGGAGGGCTACATGGGTCATAACTGTTGCTTTTGAATCTGAGCTGAATGCTGAGGATCAATTGCAAACTCACTGAATAGTTATGTCCCATGTGGCCCCCCTTCAAGTCGCTGACTAACTCAGATTTAGAGAGCTGAAAAGCAGGATGTTGTGTTGTATTCACTCCAGCCTTTATATATTACATTTTTGGCTAACTAATTATATTAGAAAAAATTGTTATTTTGCACAGCCTATTTACCCAGTTTTTATTTGTACCCTGAATTGTTCCTTTAAGGGCTTTGGGGGAATAATCCATGCAAGTCTGAGGCAGGCTATCACTGTTTCTCTCAGCCTGAGGAATCTGTGTTAAAATATATATATATATTTATATATATATATATATATATATATATATATATATATGTGTGTGTGTGTATAAAATAAAATCACCATTTATGTAAACAAATGCACAATTGTTTCAAAAAGAGGGTGGTGGCCATTGTATTGTAAAAATAAATTTTTATAAATTTATTGAAACAAAATGAGTGGTGGTATTTTAACTGTGGTTAGCGACTAAGTATACTGCTCATTACTTAAATCAAAAGTTTGGAAAATCCCAAATAAGGACATGCTCCATTCAAAGCTTTCCAATTTTTAAGAAGCCAGACACCATCAACTGTATCTTTATAAACAATTTAAAGGAAGCGGATGAATGTTTGTAGGAGTAACTCCGTCATCACATTCAAAGATATTTCGCAATTTTCACATTGCGTAAATGTTGCCACTTAAGCCAAAAAGATGACATTTTCAGTTAGTTTGGCACAAAATAAATGAATGCAGACACAGATACCTGTGCTGCTATTAACACTGGCAAACATGGATCCCATTCCACATTAAATGGCACCAGGGAATTGCACATTTCTTAATTAATTTTCATAACAGCCACTACTTCAAAAGTACCATTTTAGTTCAATTGGCAGTCATTGGCTGCAGTCTGTAACTGCTACTCATGAACCATGCATCAGTGGCATTAAGCTTCCGTTTCACAGGACCTGCAGGTATGCTTATTCCCTGCCAGTGCTCTCACCAGCCATGTTTGTTCTTCTCCACACTCCTCTTTCCACTTTTAGCTCCAAATTGGCTTCTGGTGGTTCCCCTTTCACAAAAACCGCCATCGTGCATTTCACCCTTCTTTTACTTCCTTTAAATTGTTTATAAAGATACAGTTGATGGTGTCCAGCTTGTTAAAAATTGGCCATCTTGAACAGTGGCGCCACAGCAAATTATTTTTCAGGCCCCCCAAAAGTTGACCTGGTTTATCAATATTTATTGAATTTGTATATGAATTAGGACCTCATGGGGCCCCTATACCTCCTGGCCAACCCCCCTGCAGCTGCAGGGTCTGCTTCCTCCATAGTTTGCCCCTGATCTTGGTATGGACACATTAGGAGCCTTTTATGTGGTAAAGGTTATGGTGGGAGCTCCCCTGTGTTTTGTTTTACTTTGTGGGGTGGTGTTTCAATGGATGTTTAATAGATTATTTATACTGCACTTAATGAAAATAAAATATATTTTTAATAATGATATCCTTGAGGGTAATGGTGGCATTTTAGTTAAATACATAAACTTGGCCAAATACTATTACTGCACTTTGATTACTTTTGATTGTTCCTTTTTGGGTCAATACTTACTGCTGAAGAATTCCTTTTTGGATAAGATACCTGCATCTGCTTCATACCAGTTAACCAGAAGCCCATCAGAATCGTCTGGCTGAAAATAGAGCTGTATGCTTCCCCCAGGGTAAAAGAGACGTTTTCTGTTTGGATTCACTGAGTTACACAAAGAATGAGAATCAGCAGGCAGTTTATTTGGGTTATTTGATATACTTTCATGTAGATTTTAGAGATGGTGGCAAACTATGCTGAGGACATTTCAAAGTGAGATAAATACAAAGAAAACATTGCAGTTCACCCTGGGGGCCAGTTATAAAATGCTTCACAGAGGCCCCATCACAAGGAGAACTGAAGTCACTAGTCACTGGGGAAATGCTTATGTAGCTTTGCTCCTTACACATCAGAAACTCCCATATATTTAATCAGGCATCATTTATTTGTAATCATTAAAAAGCTTAGTATTATAGTATGCTCAAAAGGCATTTTTGGGGGATTTTGCCCTTGCATTGGTACGATCACTGTGGAAATGCAGCTAATGTAGGGATTCACTCGCTTGCTTTTTATTTTATATATTTTACAGTTTTGAGTCTTGTAAAAGCACTATCATTTAATTAAAACTATATTTTTCACCTGATCTGTTGTGTGGGTGTGTTGCAGAACCTGCATAGAATGAGGGCAGAGGATGAATGATGTTCCAGCTGATAAAAGGATACTACACAGATATTAAAAACACTTATTAACCTGATCTCCTTGTCACCTGTTAACACTTACATGCTGCTTCCTTGAACTCAGATAACAGAGGCTCAAAAATATCATAATAAATCTCCTCTGGATTGCTGCTGTCCCGGATAAACAAAAGGTCCTCCAGAGTAAGTGGGTCTGACTTCCCTTGCCATAGAGTAATAGTGTATCTGAGTGTCAAAGGAGAAAATAGATTTATTGGCTCATAAAACACTTTCTTTTTAAGAGTGAACTCCTATATATTCTAATATTTATTCCAAGCAAACTACTCAACGTCTACAAACTAATTATTTCCCATTGGCAAGAGTATGTACATTACAAAGTAAGTTATTAAAGCTCTCATTGACCATATATTATCCAAAGAACCTTGTTTTACCCCAGGACTAAAGTATATGTAATAATGATATATATAGGGAGCCTTGAATGTAAAACTCAGATTGTGTTTTATCTCAGCGATTTTCTCTATCTATATGCTTATATAAATGTCACTAACCACATGTACTATGGACTGCAAAAATGCGGCTCCACTGAACACGTTATTGAATGTCCAAGCTTACTTTTTTTATAGCAAAGATTACTGAGCTTAAGTGTATGGCAAGAATGTGCCATTCATGCTAGTCTAGTTTAAAGGACAAGGCCAATTGAAAATAAAATAAGGCTAGAAATGCTGGATTTTGTATACTAAACATAAACATGAACTTAATGCACCACAAAGTTTAATCAAACAAATGATTTATGCTATCAAAGTTGGCCACAGGGGGTTTCATCTTGTTAAACATCTTTGCAAGACCAAGACTGTGCACATGCTCAGTGTGATCTAGGCTGCTTAGTGATAATCATAAATCAAAACAGCACAAGTGAAATAATATCTGCCAGAAGCCGATACAGCAAGACTGATTAATAATCAGAATATACAGACTGCACTGGGTCCTGTGTTGTCATGTAATCTAATGTGGATTTTATAGTTTTTGTATTGTTTTATACAAACTTTCTCCAACTCTGCAGAACCAGTGGCTGTAGCAAAATAATCTTCCAAACAGATGCCAGTTTATCTGTTTAAATCTGGCTCCATGATCTTTGTCCCTGCAGCTGGAGTTGGAAACAGTAAAGGGAATGTAAAGGCAAAAATAAAATCCAATACAATTCTCTACACAGTCGCCGACTGCTCTACAGGGAAACAAAGCTGCTGGAGTTCTGCATGGCTGGGAAGTAAGACAGGGGCTCACCCTGCTGTTCATAAGTATGATTGTTTATCTGCCCTACAGTTAGGGACCGTCTGACAATACCTATCCACAGCAGTAAATGAAGGGAGAATTTCACTGCATACAGTCATGCTTCTTATAAAAATGGTACACATTTTTTATTTAAAGTATGTCATTATTTTTTTAAAGCTCTGTCATGTTGCCATTTTATGTGTTCCATAAGTAGGGTTGCCGCCTTGTCTTTAAAAAAATACCGGCCTTCCTATATGTTAATCTTTTTTTCATATTAATAACATTGGGATCAACCATTAAAAATACCATTGAATAAAGTGAAATTGCTGTAGCAGATAAATCGAATGCGGGAACAGATACCCAAATGCAGGAACTGTGCTGCTGCTTTTTTTATTCACACAACATGTTTCGAGCTGTGGGCTCTTTTTCAAGTGTTAAAAAAAGCAGCAGCACAGTTCCTGCATTGGCGTATCTGTTCCCCCATTCGATTTATCTGCTACAGCAATTTCACTTTATTCAAGGACATAAAGTTTGGGAACCAGATATCGGATATACTAAGAATCCTCATAGCTTGGCCGCTCGACTCTACCATCATTAAAAATACCAGTCAGGCCGGTAAAATACCGGCCAGGTGGCAACCCTATCCATAAGGGTCTGTCATGAGCCTGCTATATGGTCCGATCTTTGACCCAGGGGAATCGGCCAAATGTGTACAGTAGGTGTCCAAATCAGATAGAGATATTCTTAGTGGGACCTCCCTAAATATGAAGCATATCTCATGACCATATCTGTATGCCCAGCTGCCAAGTTTGATAGCTAAGCTACTGCCTAGCCAAACATGTACATTGGAATACATTGTCACAGTTTGCCCATAGGTCTTCAGATGGATGGTCACGAAATATGAAGATCCCTTTGTGTGCAACCATAACTATCAATTTTACTCTTAACCTAGCTTTAGTCAAGCATTTTAGTCAATAGAATTGAAGGTCAATAATGTAAAGCAGGTCTAAGTTACATGAATGAAAGAGGGAACTCCTGACAGCTTGTAGAACCTTTGCTAATATTTCACCTGACAGATGAATATAGTATCTCCCAGTGCTGAAATTACCGGTCAGACTGCTGCAGGAGCCAGTTGAAGTGAGGCCATGCTGATCGGGTCATAACTGCCCGAGCTGGGTAGGTAATCTTTTGGGGCAGGTTCTTCACAAGGTCATACATCTGTTGGATCATTTCTCTGGTATAAGTTCTGTTAGAAATAATGGGTGGCAGATACAGAGTGACCCAACCAGGAGATAGCGTGACATCTGGAAACTTGTTTTGCACTAAATTCAAAAACCTGTAAAAAAGCATATAAATTGGTTATTTGTGGAATTCCTGAAAAACATTATAGCTATTGTCCTGCTAAACACAAGGAACATGATCTGAAATGTAGGCAATGATTTTTATTATGTACTAATCACAATCTAATTGGAGAATTAATTTATTTATTAATTGGCACTGGACTTTATTATTGGTTAATTACCAAGAAGTTGTTGGATTAATTGGAATTCACTCATTATCAATATCTATCAGGTTGATTCTTTCTGGAAAATTGATGAATTTATTTAAACAAAAAGCAGTATGGTGATATCCTCACTTTGTTTGAAGTTTGTTCGGTTCAATCAACAGGAAAAAGTGCTCAATTTCAATAATCAGCAATAAAGTTACTCCTGGAGAACCATAAAATCAGTGTGCTGTGTTTATTGGCTTTTCATGCACGACATGTTTCGAGTCACATGACTCTTCCTCAGGTGCTTCAATTTATTTATTAGCACTGCACTTTATTATCAATCAATTAAGGAAATTAATGAATTTATGGTGCGTTAACTTATAAGTAACTTGGTCCATATAATCAATTTTAAGGCACATTTAATTATGATCTAATTTATCATAAATTAATTAACCCATTAGCACTAGCACTTTAAATGGAGTGGTGGCAATATTCAGGTTTGAGTTGGTAAATTATTCGAAGTTTAATTCTCATGGTTGGTAATTTAGGAATTAATGGAATTATTGTTGTGAGATCTTTAATAATTGATGTATTAGGGTTTCTTTTCTGCTTGGATTCTGAAAATACTTCAGGTGTAACCTGACTCTCAGGGCACATGGAGCCTGATAATACCTTTCTACTGAATAAAATGGTCTTATAACATGGCATGGTGTTTCTACTGTTACATTCTGTCATTCTCTTCTATGCAAGGCTGTCGTCCACCATTTTGTGCACCCAAAAGGTATTTTCACCACAATGAAAAATGGTCGACAAGCACCACTGCCGAAGTGCCGTTTTCATGTGACTACCGCATAACATGATGGGAGGAGGGAGGGTGTAATTGGGGCACTTCATCACACAATATACAATGCCCAAGCCCATGCATAAACACTGGCCTATAATCCCCCTTGTACAGGTCTTTAGGAACCCTGATGAAACTCACTTCTTATCACCTGTATTTTTGTGACTCTATTTCCCTTCCATAGATTAATAACTGGCTCTCTCAGTACTTTATTTCTGTGCAAGATTTATGGTGTATGGTGTTATATGTAACAGGCAAGGAGATTATGGAATGCAAATTGATACTGACTGAGTTGCATTGACACCAATTTCATGGTTGACATTGGGTCCCTTCAAAATGTCTGCATTTAACCAGACTGGACGATTTA
Source organism: Xenopus borealis (assembly GCA_024363595.1). Taxonomy (NCBI): domain Eukaryota; kingdom Metazoa; phylum Chordata; class Amphibia; order Anura; family Pipidae; genus Xenopus; species Xenopus borealis. The sequence goes on from CM044438.1 coordinate 77,716,253, forward strand.
TTTTCACCTCAGAGGCCTTTGCAAACAGTATATCAAGGGATGGGCCAACAGCCTGGATGCTTTTGAAATCCAGCTTGATGCCTGTTTAAATTTAAATTAAAATGTTAATACTTTTTGTGGAATAGATATACATATATACATAGAAAGGGAGAGAAATTATACAGAAACATCTTACCTTTTGATGACTTAAGAACAGAATCTAGCCAGCTTTGTAGAGTGTTATCACTGTATACAGCAGGAGGATGAGCCATAATAGGGAGATTTGTTTCATTTGGCGTTAAATGTCCCTCCACATTGACATCTGCTTCAAGAATCATGATATCACCTACAGTAAAAGAGATTAACCAAACCACACTGAGAGCAATGTGAGATTGCCACTAAGGAGTTGAAGTTAATAACAACATTCACTTCTATAAACAGAATTACATCATTTGTGTAGTTTGTATCACAAATCCTAACCCTTTTCCAACACCCAAGCAGAATGAACATGATGATTGTCCTTATATCATGTTGGAAAACAGATGCAAGGAAAAGCAAAGTATCTTTATTCTTTTGAAGTTGTTCTCAAAGGGAGACTGTATACCGCCCTATAAAAGACATAACTCAAAAAGTTGTTGTGATGTTGGCCTCAACAGATTGACTTTTTAGTAAAGTTTAATCTGATCTGTGTATAATTGGTGTTTGAGTCCTGCAGCGGGTCTGGTACCTGTGTGTGACCCACAAACACCTGTGGTACCCTGTGGGTTGCAGACAGAAGTTCCAGGTGCTGGTATAGCCACGGGTTGCCGGTTCTGCGGGTCGCAGGTCCAGTGTCGGACTGGCCCACAGGGATACCAGGAAAACTCCCGGTGGGCCCAGGTATCAGTGGGCCTCTTGCTTCGAACAATTTGGCCTATTTCATGTTCATTCCCTATTTCTTTATGTGGAAAAAGAGGCTTAATAATGGAAGAATAGAGTATAGTAAGTAGATCTAAAGAATAGTAGAATAAAAAGGTTAAGTGAGGAGAGAAGGAATAATAGTTTGGAAAGTTGGGCCCCTGGTCTAAGGTTTTCTGGTGGGCCCCTGGCATCCCAGTCCGACACTGCGTGGGTCGGGCCACGAGTCTTCTCAGTAGCAATTTTCAGAAATTTTTTTCTGATCACGCCTACTTCCGATGATGTCACTTCCAGTTAAAATGACAGTACTTCCTGATTCTTGATTGGCAGCATGACATCACTTCCTGATTCTTGATGGTCAGCGGGTCGCTGGTCTGGGTTGCGGATAAGGTACTTGCGGGTCAGGTTCCAGGCGGGTAAGAATGCGGGTCCAGGTTGCGTATTGCAGGTTGAGGGTACAGGTCGCAAAAATTGGACCCTCGCAGGATTCTAACTGGTGCAGCACTGCTGCCAGTACTAATCTGCACTACAGTATATGGCTTTCTTATTGTGCAGGTTCTGAAGGGGCTACATGACAAAGTCCTCTATAACAAAATTGTTAGGGATTTGATAGTTCTTTGTATGATCAGAGCTTTTAATCAGGACCATTTTCTGTTACATACTCCTTGTTCTCTTTTGTTAATGAATTCATGAATTCATCCAATTTTACAGCACCCAGTATATGAAAACAGTACTACAACAAATATCTCTAAGCATTTCCCATTGTTTTGGTGAGGGCTTATGTATAATAACCTGATTATGTTTTGACCGCCCATTCTACCACACACAGAGAACTTTCTCATTCTCGCCTGAATCTTTTGCAATCCTTTATTAAATAAACAATTCCCAGTGTTCTCTGGTTACCCAGAATCAACTGTTCATTTTACTGAGAGTTCACTTTCACGGAATCTTATTCCTTGAAATGTTCAGAGCTTGAAGAAGCAAGAACATGAGATTTTTCAAGTGCAGAGCTCAACGAGGATAAAGAAGCAGCAAGACAAAAGGTGGAGAAGTATATAGATATATATCAAGATGGGAGCCACAAGGATACAAATGAATCTAAAACAAATTGGGCACATAGTAAATAGTTCATAAGTGAGAAAACCAGAAGAAAAAACAGACATGAAGGGCACAGAGGAAAGGACATTTCACAAAGTGTAAAGTAGGAAGGACCAAATTAGGAAGGGAGGGCAAAAAAGGAGAGAATTATTCTTAGATTAAATAAAATCTGTATATAAACATACTTACTGCTTAGCGCTTCCTCCATCTCACTCTTGCTGTTTGCTGCATGATACCAGCTAACCAACAGCCCATCCTTTGATCTGATCTCCCCTTGGTACATCAAATATTCTAACATATCATCCCCAGTACTGAATGAAGGGCTGGGATCTAGAAAGAGTTACAAGCAACTCATCAAAAACAGGAAAGGCAGATTCAGAACATCACTGGATCACACTGCAGAATGAGCTTGCACAAATAGTGCTATTTAAAAGTCCATTTTTATTGTATATACATTAAAAACATATTGCAAAAATATGGATGGAAAAGGCAGGGAATGTATGGCTCTATGCATTTTGTGACTGCATGGGTCACTTCATCAGGAGCAAAAAGCGCACCCTGCTGGCACAATATTTATGAACTCTAAGAAAAACACACACCAGATAGTTAATAGCAATCTAATTAAAAACACTGCAGTCAGTATAACTTTGATCATGTATATAAATATACTAATACAGATCTCTTGTAGATATATATATATATATGTATATACAGTTCATAAATAGATTTGATGAATGTATTTCATGAACATATAAGGATAATGATATAATTAGTCAATACAATGAATAAAGTGCAAAAGTACTTTTTACATGGAAAGGTCACCGAAAATATAAGCATTTCAGTTAGAACTAGAAATGGTTGAATTAAGGGTTTGGATATTTCTAGGAGAAAAAAAAAACAACATGAGGCATTCATTCCCCTCCAAAAAATTGCGTCAGTTGGAATTTCCTTCATGTACTTTACACATCAGATGTGTATGCAGATAAAGGATCCCTTATGCAGAAACCCATTATACAAAAAGCTCTAAATTACCGGAAGTCAATGTTCCACAGACTCCATTATAAGAAAATAATTATCATGCTTGATGTAGCTTAGTTTGGATCAAGTACAATGTTGTGTTTTGTTATTAAAACAGTACCATGTACTTGATCCAAACTAAGTTAAATCAATCCATATTGGTGGCAAAATAATCTTATTGGTTTTATTTAATGTATTTAGGCTGACTTGAGGTATTGAGATCTAAATTAAAGAAAGATCCCTTACACACAAAACTCCAGATCCAGAGCATTCTTGATAATACTGTATATCCTATGCCGGTATCAGTTGCGTTATTTTGACATTTGCAACTTTGTGAATCAGTATTCTGCCTGCAGTTGGATGGCTGTTGTTCATTGTGTGGTTGCATAACAGCTTACCGCAAATATCATATAAATCTGCTGTTTGCCTATTCTAAATAAATAAATAAATGTGAGTGGGATGCTTTCTAATCCAGAGTTCAGTTCAAGAGCAAGAGTAAAAAAAAAAAAATCAAATATGTAATGCTGCCCTGGGACTGGCTTTTCTGCAGTTCCATTCCAGGGATGAAAATCCTACCTTTGCTAGGGGGACGTCCAAGCGTTACACACAAGGCAACAACGGCAATGCAAACTCCTAGGAATACACCAATTCCAGCCGCTGTCCTGATATTAGCCACTGAGCAGCCCTTCATCCTGGGACCCGCTGCGACAGCACACACCACCTCTTCTTATCCAGTGCAACTGAGACTCCAAAGGTCTTGCAATGCTGATACGCTCTGCTGCAGGTGAGAGAACATTTAACTTGTCTCCATTTAGTGTACTCCCATTAGCTTGGCCCTGTAGAACAAGCTGAGCTCTTGTGAGAAATCTCATGTTTCAGAAGACGCCTGTGCTCCCCCTCTGACAATAACTTTGTGCCATCTGTAATTACAGAACATACAGCCCACAAAGGAAAATATGCTTTTCCATCCTGACCAGCACAGTTTTTCTACAGAAGGATTTCCCGTTGCTTCACAAAAATCTCTGTTTTGCAGCACACTGTGCATTGTCCTGTAATAATCACCTGCTTTGTATTATTATGCATTCAAGAAAAGATTTGTATTACGCTTTGCTTTCTAAGGTGATATACAAAACATCTATAAGCCCATATTAAAGCAGAGGTTCACATTTCAATAAATTTCGTGTCTCTTTTAGAAGATCTTATTGTGAGCTACATTAAATTTATATTCTTTTTTGATTCTGCATGGAATTTGAAATATAAGGCTTCCATTTCTGCCTCTCTTTCCAGGCTCCCTAACTCAACTGATGTTGCCATTTAATTCAGCATTCATATTGTTACATGCATCTTTTTATACATTTAGGCACTGAGCTCGAAATTAATTTAGTCAATTTCCTGAATTCCTGTGAAGTTTTCCTTACATCTGGATGCAGACATTGAATAAGCTAAATCAAGTAAGATTATATCAGTGATATACAAGTGCCAGGAGATTTTATGAAAAATAAAGAATATGGTAAATTGTTTATGGTAAAGTGAGTGGCCCAAGAACGTGGGTAATATGTGGTTTTAGCAAATTTACTTGCTATGTACACTAGACCACTTTTTTTGGCAAACCCCAGACAGGCATGTATATCTGATGATCTTGTTAGTGTTGTAATAGCATAATTATAAGAAATGAGATTAATCACAATTAAAATAAGGGATTTTGCCCAGTGTACTGCTATGGGCATCATTGGCCAAGTGTTATTCCCACAGGTAAACATGGGTCATAGTACAGTTGTGTTCAGAATAATAGCAGTCAAACATCACTAACCAGTTTAATTACTGTTTTGGTAGAAATGATAGTTCTACATGGCAAATAATTTACCAGTACGTGTAGTAGAGTAATTGAGAACAAACAGACCCAACAGTTGATTCTGTGTAATTGAATAATTAATTGAGGCTTGTTTAAAATAATAGGAGTGTTCAAAATAATAATAGTTTGTTCCAAATAATTGTGGAGTAAAATGGATTATTCCAAACATGGTTCAGAATTGAAAGGGAAAACATAAAGACATGCAAAAAATGATAGGTTGCTCAGCTAAAATTATATCAAATGCTTTAAAATGGCAACCATACTGTGGTGTTTTATCTCATACTAGGGATCATGTACCAGTTTCAATATATTAAAATACAGAAAGAGGTCATTTTGCCTTATACCGAAAAAGGAAATTCCCTTGACATGGATGTTTCAACAATACAATGACCCCAAACACCCCAGAAAACGAATAACATCTTTATTCCAGACCAACAAGATTGATGTTGTAGAGTGGCCAGCCCAACAAGAAAGAAGAAAATTACAGCCACTCAGGACTACATGCAAGTGGGACAAACCCTGCATGTTTATTACAAAAGTAATGTTTTGTAGCCAGCCCAATCCCCGGACCATAATACAATTAAAAACTTGTGGGGTGACAAAAATGCTGTTTCTGAGGCACAACCAAGTCTTGCTATTTAGGGGGAAGATGCACAAGATTACTCTGGGGCACCACCATCCAACTGCCCCCCCCCCCTTTCCCCGTGCTGCTTCCACGGGATCCCAAGTGGGCAGACCCGATTCTTGAGGGCTCAGGTAGTGCCTTCTTCTGTAATGTTTAGCAGGAGTGATCAGTCGGAAGGATTACAGCTAGCAAGCGAGATGCTGCCATGTCCAAGATGGTGCAGTGGCATAGAAGCAGTGGGCATTTGGGGGGAGGAGTTAGATATGCTAGCGAGTTTATAAAGCTGGGGGTTCTAACCTTGGGGCTCTTCTTGTTTTCTCCAACCTCTGGAGAGAGGTTGCTGCAGTCCACTGATAAACTGGTAAATCAAAGGTGGGGCAAATCTGCTTTTAAACTGTAATATATCCTAACTGAATTCAATATCTTATTTACAATAAGAGAAGAAATAGTGCCATCTACTGACAATATTATATGCATTTATTATTCAAAATATAGTTTTTACTAAATAGTTTGGAAACAACCTGTAGTGTATCGAAACAATCAATCACTAAATATATAAAACATCTATATTTTTACCTAAAAGCCCACTTTAGAAACAAATCATAGACTAAATCTCTCTAATAAATAATCACACAATAAATACATTACTCTTTAGTTACGAAAGTTACATTTACAGCCATAAATACATTCGTAGAAAAACAACTACCGAAACAGACTTCAGCCTGCCCCCTCAGCATGAGATTTGTGCACAAGCAGACACTTCTGCTATGCTACAAATACATTACAGAGGACAGTAGCCATTACTCCTCAGCTCTGCCATTACTACTGTTGTGTTTTGATAGCCGAGGATGAGCAGAGTATAACTGTGCATAGTACAAGTAATGTGCACAGTGACACCCGCAGGCCATTTGTATAAACACCACATTCCCCCTATAGTAGCAAAGCATTTGTACAAATATAATAAACAGTAACAATAAAATAGTATGTATCTTAAAGCAACATATACATTATTCACATCACATAGTCCTTGGTCCATGCAGGTAGTTTCCTGATTCTCTCAGTATGCCTTATAGGTTCACCTTCTTCAGGCCTATTGTAGTTGGTAGGAAATGTCCTTCATCAAATTCAAACGGAGCTTCTCCAAAGTCATATGTAGCAGGAGCAAGACGACTTGCATTCCATATGTGTCCATCAGACAGTTCATATGTGTATGGTCCTCTCTGGCATCTCACTTTAAGTGATTTAGTTAATTCAGATTGTCTTTGTTTCAGTAGTCCAGGTTTCTTATTTCTGACTAGAGATCAGGCTGAAAGTGCACTTCTCTTGCACTACGTTTTCTATCAGTATAAGCCTTGCATTTGGCTTTTGACAATGTCAGCAGTAGATGTAGTTATGTAGGAACTCTGTTGTAAACACTTTCCAAGATTTTCCGGTAAGATTTGCTGTCTGTAGTGCTTTCAGACTTCTGTTGAATCGCTCGATTTCTCCATTTGCTTGTGGGTAATACACTGCAGTTTTTTTTACAGCACCTCTGTGTTATATACATTGCTAGAGATGGTGTATGGGCTTCACAGAACACTACTTTTAACTGCTAATAATGGCTTTAATTGATGGAATGAACTTTGAACTATTTGGACTTTATTCATTGCGGTTGTAGCTCTTTTCAGTATATTTAAATGTGAGGGTGGTATCTTCTTTGGGAGGGGGAGGTGTCAAGACTTCTAACACATGTCACTTCCTGTTTAACTCTTTAAATATGTTTGCCTTTTGGGAAAACTTTGGGATAAATGGCTACCTTACCTTACCTTAACTAGATATGGTAATTTTGAGGGATGGTGAACAAGACATAATATGTAATACCCAGTAGGATTGTTGCAATAACGTGAATCAAGGTAGCTCATCTTCTCTTGCCCTTTCCTTTTTCTTTTCTTCTTTATGTTTGTTTATGAAAATCAATAAAGAAAATATGTTTAAAAAAATATATGTTTGCCTTCATTGGTGTATCACACTTGACAAAGAGCTTCACAAGCTCAAAACATGTTGTGTGCCAATAAAAGCACATAATAGCAGTAACATTGTTGTACAGTGCCATATTCTTGTTTTTTTCCATTTGAGTCAAGTTTAAGCATCCAAGGCAGAGGTGCACACAAGTATAAAGGCTCCATAAAGTTTTATACAAATTCCAGGATTCACACTCTACCACATGCCCCTGGACATGTGACTTGTGCCAGCACTTTAGGAGGGAACTGCTTTCTGGCAGACTTTTTCCTTCTCAATGTAACTGAATGGAACACAGTGGGACATGGGTTTTTACTATTGAGTGCTGTTCTTAGATCTACCAGGCAGCTGTTAACTTGTGTTAGGGAGCTGTTATCTGGTTACCTTCCCATTGTTCTGTTGTTAGGCTGCTGGGGGGGGGATGATATCACTCCAACTTGCAGTACAGACGTAAAGAGGGATTGAAGTTTATCAGAGCACAAGTCACATGACTTGGGACAGCTGGGAAATTGACAATATGTCTAGCCCCATGTCAGATTTCAAAATGAAATATAAAAAAAATCTGTTCGTTCTTTTGAGAAATGGATTTCAATGCAGAATTCTGCTGGAGTAGCACTATTAACTGATGCATTTAAAAAAAAAACTTTTTTTTCCCATGACAGTATCCCTTTAAATCACACCTCTGTGGGAGTTACATCTATAACAGACTGGGGAACATATAACCCTACCCTAAGTAAATGAATAGCAGTTTGCAGTGCAGCACCCATGATTATATACATTTTATTATACTCCTACACAGTAGCCACCAGTGGGACTGGGGATGTGAAATAAACATGCTAGAACCAGAACGGTTACAGGCTAACCCTGTGCACCAGGGAACCCTTTAGCTGCATCAGTTTGTGGTGCATCCCATCAGCAATTCCAGGTATTTTGATTGGCAAAATAATTTAAATGGGGTGTATTTATGTTTATATACATACACACACAAATATATATATATATATATATATATAGATTTCCAAGGAATCAGCACTCTCTTGATGCAGTGAAAACCTTTCTCAAGGATCCTTGAGAAAGGTTCCCAGGAGGAACCAAAACGTTGGAGTTTATATGTGTGTACAATAAACGTTGGAGTTTATATGTGTGTACAATAAATACACTTTTTTCACTGCATCAAGAGAGT
>CM044438.1:77726493-77837482 GCA_024363595.1 Xenopus borealis
AAATATAGGGTAATATTGTTTGGTAAAGCACACACCCCGTATAGTGCTTTTTATGGGTTACATTGTGCACCACTCTGTGTGATCAACCCTTTCCAATTTTAACCAACACCAGCAGGAAGTTAAATTCAATAAGAATGACTTGCCTTAAAAATCCAATTTTTTATACAGAAGGGTACTCACAAACGTTTAGTTTTTTGGATTGCATATAGAAAAAGGGTTACAGCTCTCCGTCCTGTTTCGGCTGTGAAATAATGTGCAGCAGCAATAGTGTAAAACTTTTATAAAATAAATTTTAAAACACACTCACATGGTTTCCATGTTTTAAAAGCATATCAGGTATTTGACATATCACCAAGGATCCCTCTTTTCCTGAAAATGATCTGACCGCTTTTGTTGGAAAAGATTTTTTTCTCACAGCTTCCTTTCCAGTATTGATCAGAGCCTCTGAGGCAGTCGCAGAACGAAACGCGTAAGGCCAAGTGACGTCACTGGAGTGTGCCCCTCTGATCGATACTGGAAAGGACGCTGTGAGAAAAAAACGCTCTCCTGTGTATTTAAGATGGTGGTTGTATATGTGTTTGTACTTTGACAAAGGCTGTGGTGTCAGCTGAAACGTTAGGCACGCCGTAGGGCGGTTATAATAAAACAATTTTTCACCGACTAAGTCCTGTGAATGCGGCTACATCCATTGCAGATCTTCATACTCCCAGCATGGTCTGCACCCAGGCTCTGATCAACAGCGTTTTTGTGAGTGCCGAATGTCCAGCTATTCTATATATATATATATATTCTGGTGAGTATCTGCACTCTAAAGCAAGATTTTCACAAGATTATCATATATCGCCGGGGTGCACGGTTAAAATGATGTATGTATATTCATAAATATCAGAGAACCGGCACAACCATGTAAAAAACTTTACACCTCTTTATTTTATCCAGGGTTGGACTGGGGGGCCCAGGGCCCACTGTGACTGCTGTCCAGCACACTCCTGTGGCCCTCAAGCCCCCAACTGTGATGCGCGCACTTGGACGCAGAAAGACACTTTTTTTGTACAATCCGGATATCAGGAGCAAGGGTCCGACCCTGATTTTATCATATCAGAGTACAACATTTCGGTCCTCATTAGGACCTTTTTATTTCCAACTGTAATTGTTAGTTATGGAAGAATGATAGAACAGAGTAGTCTTTCATGTTTGGGCTATGTTCTTTAAGTTCACCTTAAACACTTTTTCAGTTCAGCTGGTTTCAGACAAAAAAAGATTTACTTTATTTTAACATAGCATTAACTGGCACGGCATAAATGCCAAAATAGGAAAAAATAAAAAAAAACATAATGGAAAATATAATAATGAATATTATTACCCTGTCATAGAAAATGGCTTCTCAGGCCAAACCACAGGTAAATCCACAGGGTTTAGACCAGCTCAATCATCATAGTTAAACAGAACCAAGCAAAGTTGCAATAACACCCTGCAATCTTGTGATTGAATCCACTACTGCTTGCTCCATATGCCCCCTCTTAAGACTTGGACCATTCAGTCGAGCCAATTGCTTCCAACTGACAGTGTCGGACCGGGACACGAGGGGCCCACCCAAAAATCTTAGACCAGGGGCCCACCATAAAACCTTAGACCAGGGGCCCACTCTCAGTACTAATATTCTTCATCTCCTCAATCAACCTCTATTCTCCTAATTTGTTTTCTTTACATACTATAATTAATTATTCCATCTATTTAGCCTCTTTGCTCTCATAGAAATAGAGAATAGCCATGAAATAGGCCAAGAGTTTAACAGCATGAGGGCCCACTGACACCTTGGCCCACCGGGAGTTTTCCTGGTATTCTGGTGGGCCAGTCCGACACTGCCAACTGATTGTGCCCCTCACACCCAGGGTGCATGCATCTGTTACTTTTTTTTATTATCGTATTCTTTATTAGTATTTTTTAAATGATTTACAAAATTCAGACTCACCTTACCGACAGGAAAATGAATAATTCACAATACCTTCAGGGGGTCGGTCTCCATCAAACAAATGGACTGAAGGCAAGCCAGTTTAGGTGCCTTTTTGGGGTTGTGGAGTTTATACAAATGTTACGTAACTATTACGTAACTAGAGGGGGCGGGTCCTGATCCCACCCCCCTCCATACGTGATTTCCTGCTGAAAATCAGTGGCACGTGAGCTGCCGGGGGGCCCTGCTCCACCGGTAGTTCCACCACTGTTACTGTTGTGTAATGGCTGCATGAACCTGCTAATAAAGCCCTGTTATGCTCTGCTCTTCCTCGATTATCAAAACACAACAGGGGTCAATTTCAGAAGGAGCTTTTTTTCATAAACATTGGGATTTGGTCAAACTCCTTAACCATATAAATAAGATATCTCTTGTCAACTCAGAAAAACTAAACATTGAAATCATAAGCCAAAAGCGAGACAGCAGCAATTATCTTAGCTACACAGCAAAACTTGCATGACATTATACTCAGGGGTAGTGTTAAGAAGAATTGTTTTATTTAATTTGAATAGGATCTCAAATGATGTCTCCCTCCAACCAGCTTATAGTGTCAGATTTGAAACTGTATTACTTATTTTCCAATCTACTTGTTTACAACAGCAATGCCTTTTGCAACATCAGCACTAACTTTTATATAACGTACATCTGGTTTAATCATGAATAAACCATATTTACAGTGTGTAATATATGAAGTGGACATTCTCTGTGTGTTTCTGTTCTGGCAGTACTGTTTATTAGTGATGCACCAAATCCTTGATTCAGTTCAGGATTCAGCCAAATCCGAGCTCATTTTAGCAGGATTTGGATTTGGCCAGGTTAAACTGAATCCAAACCTTATCTAATTGAATTCTGTTCAGCCAAATGCCTGGATTCAGTTAGAGTTCAGTGCATCCCTGTTGTTTATAACCATAAAACAATGAAGACCTTAGTAAGTGTAAAACCAACTAAACTGTGATATACAAATTCACTTTCCACAATAAAAATGCCAGTGTTGGTTTACCTCCTCCCAGGAGTCTTCATTTAATGCACCCTTGTATTTAAACTTTTCCATAGATTGCTCCATAACATGATCTTAACATAACCTCTTTATAGATCCCTAGTAAGACCTCAGCTGGAGTATGCAGTGCAGTTTTGGACTCCAGTCCTTAGGAGGGATGTAAATGAGCTGGAGAGAGTGCAGAGACGTGCAACTAAACTGGTTAGAGGAATGGAAGACTTAAATTATGAGGGGAGACTGTCCAGGTTGGGGTTGTTTTCTCTGGAAAAAAGGGGCTATATACCCTGACTATGACCCTTCACAAAGGAACCATTACACAGGCAGAGCCCTCATCTCTCACAAACTGAGGATGCTTGTGCAGCTAGAGGGCTTTAATACAGACTTTCTCCATCTATTCATAACCAGTGGCTGCAGCAAAATAATCCTCCAAATAGAATCCCAGTTTATGTTTAAACCTGGACCCATGATTGTTTTCCCTGCAGTTGGAGTTGGAAACAGTAAAGGGGATCTACAGGTAAAAAAAATCCAATACAGATCTCTATACAGTCACCAACTGCTCTACAGGGAAACAAAGCTGCTGGAGTTCTGCACGGCTGGGACTTAAAGAGGGGGCTCCCCCTGCTGTTCATAAGTTTGATTGTTTCCCTTACCAAGCTTAAGGACCGTCTGACAATTCCTATCCACATAAGTAAATGAAGGGAGAATTTCACTGCATACAGTCAGATTTCTTATAAAAACTGTAGCCATTTTTTCATGAAAGTATACTGGAAATAGATTTTTTTAATTAAAAAAAGTAAAAATGGGATTTTATTTTTTGCATTTCCTTGTCCTTGAATCATTATAGATGCTAAAATCATAAATTGCTTTCCTTGAAATCCTATATCTAACACATTTAGGTCAGCAAGCATCATATGAGGAAAAATGTCTGAAAACAATGTAAAACAGTGATTGAACTAATTTTGTATTTGTCATTTTCTCCATTAAGGAAGAATCAAATACTTGCCATGGTGTGGTTTTTGAGGTCCAGCTGCAGAGTATTGCTGCCACACACAGTGGCAAGCAGGAATCATCATATTTCAGCTAAAGGAAAATGTTGCCTGTTGTTTTGGCTATACCAGCCTAAGAGTCTTTGGGAGGTAAAATCATCTGAGACAGAAGCCAGATCCAATGAGCCCACCAGTAAGAGCCAGAAGCTAATCCATCCATTTAGCCCTGTTTTCACTACCTACCATACAATGTATGTGCCATTGAGAAGCTCATCCTTCTGTAGACAAAGTAATGCAGGACATTGGTGGACAGAAGATTGACATGCCAACCCTATGCTCAGAACTCTAGAGGCAAAGTGGGCGGTGGGATTTAATGGGAAAATAACTTTTCCATTTGATGGATAGACATAATCAGGAATACTGCTTGGGACCTACTCATGAAGAGATTGTCACACACCTTGTTGCTTCAGAGGGTGGCATTAACAATAAAGAACTTCCTTTACTTCTTTACCAGATAACAAACAAGTTTCGTGATGATCAAAGACCTTGCTTTGGTTTGCTATGAGGCAGGGAGTTTTACATGAAAGTTATGTATACATTTGATATTTCAGAAGAAGCCGCATATGAGACATAAAATTGTGTGTGATGCTTACTCAAACATTTTTAGAGCACGGGGGGTTCCTTTTATTAAAGTTCAAGCAGATACTGGCAATATTGGTGGAAAAATGTCCCATGAGTTCCACCTGCCTGCAAATATTGGTGAGGACAGGTTACTAGTATGTGGGAGTTGTGACTTTTCTGCCAACGTGGAGCTGTTACAGCATGATGAAAAAAAACAAAAACCTTTTTTGTGTTCTTGGTAGACTTACTAACTTCTTAGTTTGTTTGTGTCTCACATAAACAAATGTTTATAGATATAGTTCCATTTAAATGAAGTAGTTCACCTTCCAAACACTTTTTTCAGTTCAGTTGTTTTCTTTTTTCATCTTTTATTTTTTATCATTCAACAAAATTTTAGTTTAAAGGAGACGTGTAAAAATTAAGAATGTACCAGTGCATTATATTCATTAAATATAGAAGAATGGTGCAGTGTTTCATTTGAAACAGGGACCAGAGAACACTTATAGGGAGCTCCAATAAAGGGGCTATTTTTAAAGATAATATTAATTTGTAGCACCATGTAAAAGCAACACAAATATTACTCATAATTGCCTACAAAATAAGTTTTTTTTAAATTCATCCTATGTCTCCTTTAATGTTCTGCCTTTAGTGTCAATGATCCAGGAGCATCTGAACTGTTACAATTTGCTACATTTAATTGATACAATTAGTTGATATATTTCTCAGCAGTATATTTGGAATGCTAGCAAATATTGTATCAATTCTAACAGCTGCCTTTAATGAAATACAGAGATCCTGTTCAGCAGGGACAAAGGTAACAAATGTATCAATTAATATACCCATCACATTTATTTGTATGAATGAATGCCATATTCTATGCTAAAAAAACAGATGTTTAACAGTTCTTCTTTTTCTGCATCATTTAAAATCATGACAGGGAAGGAGGGACTAAACACTGATGTTATACTGATTGTAACACCTTCTCTGCAGCTTACAGGCAGCATGCAGGAACTACATAACCCGCTAGGCATTGCACTGTGATGTTCAGTTCCTTATTGAAATGACAGCTGGCTGCTGATACAAAGTAGTCAGCCAGCTCCGCAAAGAAGTCAGAAAGATCAGCAGGAGAGCAGGGGGGTTAGGTTTAGGGAACTGTCAGAAACCATTAAAGTCATGAAAAGTCTGCATATTTTCAGTTGATGTATATTGCAAAGTTGCTTGAAATTATGTTTATTTTTCACAAAGCTTAAGTTATGTTTTTTTGATGTTCCTTTAAATGTATCAATTTAAAACAGTTTAAGAGTCATCAACACCCCAACCCCAAAGCTGCTTTAGGGCTAGTCCAGACGAGAAGATTCGGGGAGATTCGTCGCCTGGTGACTAATCGCCTCGCGACTATCTCCCTAAACTGCTTCCCCTTGCCTTCCAGCTGCTTCAATAAATAATCGCCTGGGCCACGTGGCGCTGCATTTTCCGAAATCGCCTAACGAGGCAACTTTGAGTAACTTCCGAAAACGCCCAAATCTTCTTGTCTGGACTAGCCCTTAGAAGGTGAAAAAGGAAAGTTTACCCTTCAAGATTAGATAAATGGTCACAAATAGAAAACAGTAAGTAACTGGAAAAAAGTCTTAATTTCTGGTGAACAATCTGAAACCAACTGAACTGAAAAAAGTCTTTGAAGCTGAACCATCCCTTGGTGGTAAAAACCAGGATTAATTATCAACATGAATAATTCCCAAAGCTCAAAATCATTGGCCTATCATCTGATGAGAACTTCTTTATTTTCGGCTGAGCAGATGTCTTTGCTTTTAAAAAGAGGATGAACGGCTGCTGAGTTTTGGCTTTCTGGCATTCACCTTCACAGCCTGAAACAAAAGCTTTACCAAATCCATTTTACCCATTGCTATCATTGCTTTAGAGAGTTCAACAATTTCTGAAGTGTTGTTTCGATATATAACCTGTAGCTCTTGATGAATGCTATTTGGTGAGTATTTCCCCTTGGCCTCTTTTGTCCATTTCTCAACCTCCTGTGCCAGACACTCCTCGTTTATTTTATTTTGGCTGTATAAGTTAAGGAGTGTTTCTATTAGGCACCTGAAACTCTCTGTACCCAGAGAACCTCTGTTGTCCAGTTGTATTGCCCTTTTAAAACACTCCATTGCATTAAGGTCTTCACTTTTAACTCTAAGACACTTTCCCTTGAGTAGCTGGATTTCTGGGAGGGTGTCTCCAAGTTCAAACTCTGTAGCTTTTGCAATGCATACCAAAGCATTATTAAGGGCATCTTCATCAACTTGAAATGTTTCCTTCACAGCATCCACTCCCATGTAATAGTATACCTAAAAGAGAAAACAAGCACTTTTGCGACTGACATGCATGTTTGAATCAAAAGGTGAAATCTTACACCATAAATGAAAGTGGATGGATAGGAGAAATCAATGGGAAGTCATATTTTGCAGTCCTGTCTGCTGGATATCTAGACAATCCCTGACCTAGTTTAATTCATGCATGCTAATAAGCTACCACTTTGCTAACAGGGAATGGGTGTATCTATGGCAACATATTGATCAGTCTATTTTGATTACAAATGTGGGTGGGGATATTATAGATGTTGCCAGAGGATATAAGGACTTCCATTGGATTTAGAAGCTGTATTACAGAAAGCAGTAAAGCATGTGTGAAATGCACTCCCGTGATGAATCTTTAATAGGAAGGATATCTTTTCTGTCCAAGGCAAATAAAAAATGAATCTTTAGGTCTTTTCTTTATATCTATAGTCTGTATCCATGCCTGACATTGTGGTAAATATGTTGTCTGTCATGGTGTTCCACTAAGATTCATTAAATGTTGGACTTAATTAGGTAGGATTATATGAAGGCTGACTTCTTTTATCTAGAGCAGTGATTGACAATCATTGGCTTGTGAGCAGAATGTTGCTCACCAGCCTCTTGGATCTTACTCCTAGTGGCCTCAAATCAAGTGCTTATTTTAGAATTACTGGCTTGGAGGCAAGTTTTGTTTGCATAAAAACAATAGAGCCTCTTGTAGGCTGCCAGTACACATAGGGCTAGGAAATTACTTCACTTGTTTTTAGGGATGCACCAAATCCACTATTTTGGATTTGGCGGAACCCTTGAATCTGTTGCGTAAGATTTGCTGACTACCGAACCAAATCTGAGCCCTAATTTGCATATGCAAATTAGCGAGGGTGAAGGCAAAAGAGAGCCACGCATTTCGCATTTACGAAATGCACGGCTAAAAATTGACACAAAGTTACATGATTTTAAGGATTCAATTAGGATCCTACTGAAAATGGCCGAATACTGAACTGAATCCTGGATTTGGTGCATCCCTACTTATTTTGCACCAACCAGGAACATATTTCATGCCTGCGTTGCTCCCAAACTCTTTTTACTGAATGTTGCTCATGGACAAAAGGCAGTAGTCAGTGTAGATAATATATTCTGAATTACTTACCTGAGCCATGTCTAAGAATGTCTTAAGACAAGGATAGCTGTCTATGATGTTATCTAAATCAGATTTGGCATTGGTCAAGTGCTTTCTGTCTGGCAGACCTCCTGACCCATTCTTGGCACGTTCAAAATCTCGTATATACATGTTTAAATAAATCTAAACAGAAAGTGGTATAAAAGATGGATATAATGCTGAAAAAAACTACAGGAAATACTTTTATCAATCATAATCTTTACATTTGTTCCTGCCTGAATGCAATATGTAATGTTGAATAAGCATGCTGGAGGAAAGGCAAAGGTTTTAACATAGCAATATTCTGTTAATCACATGTTAAAGGAGAAGGAAATGCTAAAATTAAGTAAGCTGTATCATAAAAGTCTATATAAATACTACACCAGTAATGCTGCTCTCCGTCCTCTGTAAAAAAAAAAAAAAAAAAACACAGCATTTCTTTCCTTATATTGTGTATACATGGGCTTCTGTATCAGACTTCCTGTTTTCAGCATAAATTTCTAGGGCTAGGGCTAGGGCTTGAGCATGCTCAGTTTGCTCCTCTCTTCCTCACTGCCCCCCCATATCCCCCTCCCTGTTGCAATCTGAGCCCAGAGCTATCAGTGAGCAGAGAGGGGGGAGTGATGTCACACAAAGCTAATATGGCAGCTGCTATCCTGAACAAACAGAAAGAGCTTCTAGAGCCATTTACTCAGGAATGGTAAAGCATTCTGCAGACTAAATATAGTCTTACATCTGGCACTGTTGTGACTAATCTATTGGCAATAAGCTGCTTTGGTAGCTTTCCTTCTCCTTTAAGTTCTGCCTTGATCCATTACAACAGTGCTGTTCAACTTCTATGATACTGAGGGCTGGGTTTTTTCTTGTCTACATGGTGGAGGGCCAATAATGGAAGCCAGTGTTAGCCACTCCCTGCATATGGCAGGCTGAGTATGGCACACACAGGGTGCATATGGCAGGCTGAGTATGGCACACACAGGGTGCATAGGGCAGGCTGGGTATGGCATATACAGGGTGTATAGGACAGGCTGAGTATGGCACACACAGGGTGTATAGGGCAGGCTGAGTATGGCACAGGGTGCAAAGAGCAGGCAAAATGCACAAAGGTAGGACAGGCAGATTATGTAGCACACAGGCAGCACAGGGAAGGCAGAACAGAGCAGGAGACAGGGAAACCCTTCAGGACCACTGTAAGATGTACTACACACAGTGTCGCAGTGCTGGTGCCCCATTAGCATTTTGAATAAGGTGTGAATAGGTGAACAATGTGGTCAGTTTCAGTCTGAGTCTCAGGTGTGACCAGTACAGGGCTTTAGGATGTGAAAAATAGAGGTGTCACAAGTGTGAACAATGCAGGGGGGATTACATGTGTGAACAATACAGTTAATTACAGTGTGAATTTGAGATTTAAACAATGCAGGGGCCAGTTATTCGCTGTAGTTATACCTTTTAAAGCAGAGCAGGCAGACTTTCATGTGGAGGGTCACACAGATGGGGGCCGTGGGCTGCCAGTTGGACAGCCCTGCATTAAAAGATCCTTACTCATTTTAACTGGATCTGTGACTGAATGTTGTCTCTGTAGCACTCTTGGAAGTGCAGAGTTCCTTAACTATTGCATGTTTTGCATTATAGCATCAAATTAGTTAAAACATGTTTCCAATTTAGGATTCCTGGAAGTCAGGCCATGCTCCCATGCTGCTGTTATCAGTAAAGTAGCTTGAATGTACAGGTACATGTCAATTACAGGAAAATAGTAAGTGTATAAAGTAATATTTATATGTATGGATGGCCAAACATACTGATGGGTTGGATAACTGTTGGCACATGGCCTTTGTAAACAAATCTGTGACCTTTTCTAGGACTAGACAAATTTTGGCATACACAGTGTTGCACAATTGCAATTACCAGAATTCACATACCAGCAGTGCTACCGAGAGGGACTAGGAATTTTAGCCAAGGGTTTTCTATAGCTATTAAATATACTTTTGCTGCACAATTCCCTATTTTCCAACAAAGTATGTTCTGTACCTGAGCACGATTTAGGTATGCTTGCCAGTTCAGCTTTGGATCCTGAAGTACATCAAGTGCCATATTACATGTCCCAATGGCTAATTCTTGCTTCCCCAGCAAATGGCAAATTTTGGCGAGGCGGTTGAGTATCAGAGGGTCGTCTTTTGCAAATTCTAAAGCCTATTTGTAATAGAGAAGTCTATAAGAAAGCATGCTAAAATTGTATAGTGGACTAGCTAGGCATCTGAGTTTACCCTATGAAGCTATCTATGTCTGATGTAGCCTTTAATTGCTAGCAGCATACTAACTGGATCCAACTGAAACTGTACAGTCACTTCATTTTTATGGACCTAATACTTGGTCCTGAGCTCATATTGTAAACCAGGGGTGTCCAAACGTGGTCCTCCAGCTGTTAAGGAACTACAAGTCCCACAATGCAATGAAGGAGTCTGACAGCCACAGTCAGGCAAATGCATTGTGGGACTTGTAGTTCCTTAACAGCTGGAGGGCCAAGTT
This sequence comes from Xenopus borealis, assembly GCA_024363595.1. Classification (NCBI taxonomy): domain Eukaryota; kingdom Metazoa; phylum Chordata; class Amphibia; order Anura; family Pipidae; genus Xenopus; species Xenopus borealis. Next base: position 77,737,121 of record CM044438.1, read on the forward strand.
TGGACACCCCTGTTGTAAACCGTTCCATCCTAGAGATAAATGGTGCAGATCACCACTATTTGGCCTTACTAAAATCATATATCTTGCAGTGCAAATGAGACCTGAAGATAAGGTTGTAGGATCAGGTGAAAACCCAGGGATACATCTAAAATATGTTTTGCATTTATTTTAAATGCAATTAGAGTAGCTAATATAGAACATCTACACCATGTGATAGACCCACTTAAAAATACAGTATACCACCATTCCCACAAAATGTTAATTATGTTATAAGTGGCCATCACTGTAGAGCAATGGAAAATGATCCAGACATATGATACACAACAGTAATAGAAGAAAATGTAGCCAGAGGATGCAGACACTCCCATATACTGAATAGAGCAGCACAGTAAAATGTAGAGATGAATAGAAGGATCAGACAATAAGGTGTAAGAAACAGCTCCCATCATAATCACATAAACAGAACGGTTTACTTTCATTAACATAACATTAAGTAGTCATTTTGCACAGTTTACAGCAAGTGAGTAGATAATTCAGAGCAATTACATGAGACTATAGGTGAGTTGCCAAACTGAAGAAAGCAGATCACAGTACAGCAATAACATGCAATTTAAAGAGTCTAGCCCTGTAACATGGTTATTTACAAGAGCATTTAAAAGCAAATGAGACTGTAAACATACTAAATAATCCTGTGTCAACTTTCCTTTCAGGGAGACACCCAAGAACCAGCTGTACTAAAATATGAATCTGTAGAAAGAACGGGAAAGGTGCTTGAGATCAGGGAGTAAAAGCAAGAATTTTTCAGGAAGGCATAGTAGAAGTGAGAGGAACCAACTGTATTAGAGAGTAGGTACAGATTTTAGACCTGTTATCCAGAATACTCGGGACCTGGGTTTTTCTGGATAATGGATCTTTCTGTAATTTGGATTTTCATACCTTAAAGAGATACTGACACCTGAAATTTAACTCTTTTTTACATCGATTATTGGCTTTGAAAGCTACTTCTAACTTTGCCATAAAGTATTTGCATGATGCTTTTTAGTCTGATCCCCCATGTTCCTGTATGAGGGGGCTGCCATATTTGTGTAGCAGCAGTCCGTTAGCATTAGAAACTGTAACTAACAGACTGAGTCAGGTTGGCAAAATCAGAGAGTCAGGCTTAGGAACTTCAACTAACAATTATATACAAAACCAAACCTCTCCGCAAAAATCAACATGCCCTATAGTTAACATTTAGGGGCAAATTTACTAAACTTCACCTAAAATCCCTTGAATTTCTTCGAAATAGTTTTAGGCTATCTTTTTCCTCGATATTCAATTTCTTGATGAAATCATACAGTCGAATGCCGGTCGTTCGTTTTCACGAAAAAAATCGTAAAATTTCCTTCGAGCCTCGAGTCGTTCGATCTTACAAATGGTAGTCCAGCAGGTGTTTGCAAAAGAAGCCTATGGGAGGGGGGTCCCATAGGGTCCCATAGGCTTCTATTCGTATTCGGTAGGTTCAATCTGGCAAAGTAGGCATTCAAAAAAATTTTAAATTTAAAATCCTTCGATCATCGAATGGTCGAATATTCGAATATTCGAATATTCGATCTATTCGATAATTAGAATTTTCAGTATTCGATGATTGAAGTGGCCAAATTTGCATATTCAAATATCCCAAAAAATCGTACGATCGGTATTCGATCGAATTTGATCGAACTTCGATCTCTTCACGTTAATTTTGTAAATCTGCCCCTTAATGTACATTTATATGTTAAAATTTTATTTTTAGCGTCAGTATCACCTTAAGTCTACTAGAAAATCATGTAAACATTAAATAACACCAATAGGTTGCTTATTCTTCCAAAAAGAATTAATCATATCTTAGTTTGGATCAAGTACAAGATAGTGTTATTATTATTATTATTATTAATAATAAATAGAAAAAGGAAATCATTTTTACAAATTTGGATTATTTTCATAAAATGTCTATGGCACTGGGAATTTTCAGAAAATGTATTGTCAAAATGTTTTGAACTGCAGTTTGTAAAAATTCCTTTAGTGCTCTCTATGAAGAAATCATATACAGTACATTCATATTTATTTTAGTGCTATGTGTATCTGCAGTACTTTACATCATTTGATCTGGTGTAGGTCAGTCCTGAGAGTTCACTGGGTGGGTCAAATGAGAGTGTAACCCAACATTTAGGTTAATTGGAGCACACCATACCTTTCCAAAACAACCCAGAGGGTCAGTTCCTGAATAGCCACAGTCATGTATTCCCATTGGAGTAGTAGAAAAAGTGTTTTGTCTTTCCAGCATCACCCCAAGATAACACCAGGCCAAAGCTATAGATACAAAGCCAAGGAGAAGTCAGTCAATTAAAGACTATAACCAAAGGCAAATTGATAGTTCGAATGCTTGAACTACTTTACAAATTTTTCTTTATAAAAACAGTTTGGAACCAGCATGTCCTAAGCCTGCATTATTACTGTTATTATTACTTATTTTTGTAGTGTCAACATATTCTGCAGCATTTAACAAATGAGATACATAATTCCCATCAGTTCATGCCCCAGCTTTTAGCATATGCCTAAATAAATAGGGATGGGGATAAAAATATATTCTACATTGTCTTTGCAAAACATATATTACCTTTATAATGAGCGTTTGAGGATTTTACAACTTCACGAAGCAGCATCAGAGTTTTGTTAAAATATAATAGCCTTTTGTCCATGTTAGAGCTGTTCATTAGCATTCCATCCAACCTAAAATAAAAAAAAAACAATTAAATATCCATGTCCAAGTTCAATATAATGTCATATACAGCTTACTTTGCAGTATGTCAAATTGATACATGAACACAGGATCACAGTTATAAATGAGAACTGAACATCTCAGAAAATGAATGTGGCCAGAAATTCTGAAATTTATATCATAAAGATACTATATTAGATATGAGGTTCAGCAGCCCTATAACGGTAATAACCTAGGAATTTAAACAGGAGACTGACATCTTGGATTTTGATTGGTCATCTTTTAGTGATGGAAATGATCAAGTAGAAAATGAGGTTCTTCTATAACTGCTGCTGCAGGGCTGAATATTGTATTTTGATGAAGAAGACACTGGTTTCTGATCTGTCGTAATGTAGATGTGAATTAACTGCTAATTAGCATTGCAACAATCATTATATACAGTACATACAGTGTTTAGAGTTGGCTTAGGCCACTGACAGCAGCCAGGAACATGTGCTGTGAATCAGAAGAAAGAATAAGTAAATCTATAAAGGTACCAGTGGTGTAACTATCATACAGCACCCAAGTCCCGGCCCCACCACAACCACAGGGTCTGTTGTACACCATTTTCTATATCAAAAAGAGCAGCACATACTAAGGGCATGTGCAGGAGTAGGTTGAGGTGAAGGCTAGATGCAGTGGGTTGGAAGGAACCAATTTTTTTGCTTTGGGCCCTTCAGCGGGTACTTTTGTTGCTGAGAGATACAAATATTCAGTGATGTAGAGCCCAGGTCTAGACTGAAATTCAAAACAGGCCCAATCATTTCAAGTACACATTTGCCAGAATCTACAGATTCTGGACCTGGTGGATACTCTTGGGCTACTGAAGGCCAAAACATAATAGGGTTTATTTCCAATTGGGAATGCTGTGTGTAAAGTGCAAAAACTGGTGTAACCTGCCAGTTCTTTCTATTTTTCACTTTGCTTTCTTACCTAAATGACCCGCAGCCATCACCATGAATACAACACTTCATGTGGGTGAAACACAAACATATTGACAGAAATGAGGAAGATATTGTGTTTGCTGTATACAAACAAACATGGATTATTCCTTCTAGCTGAATCTGGAATAATACCATAAGAGGAAGATAATGTGTGCATTGTCTTACTGTCTGTAACAGCTCATTCTATTAGGTATAATTAGTATGTATTTATTTATTATTCCAGGGAGGCACCGTGACCTGGGTGGCATAGCCTGTGTCAGTGGAAATAACAACCCTGAATGGTGTTGTATAATCTTCCACTGAAGTTATATACATGTATGTGTATAAACATATGAACAAATATGGGATTTTTAAAACTTATCTCTAGGCAGTGAAGGGAGCACAGCAGCACATCCTAATAAGGGACCCCCCATAAGAAGAGAGTTAGGAGTTTGCAGTTGGTATATTATGCCAAGTATATATATATATGCATTGAGGAGGAGAGCAGGGGAACTGATTATTCTAACTGGGGATGCACCAAATCCAGGATTCGGCCAGAATTCAGCCTTTTTCAGCAGAATTCGGATTTTGCAGAATCCTTCTGCCTGGCCAAACTGAACCCAAATTTGCATATGCAAATTAGGGCCAGGGAGGGAAATCACAAGACTTTTTGTCACAAAACAAGGAAGTAAAAATGTTTTCCCCTTCCCAACCATAATTTGCATATGCAAATTAGGGGTTGGATTCGTTTCGGCCAAATCTTTCGGGAAGAATTCAGGGGTTCGGCCAAATCCAAAATAGTGGATTCGATGCATCCCTAATTCTAACCTCTTCCAGGACGAAAATGCAACTATTAGTGGCATTCATGCTTCATCTATATTATTTAGTCATTAATAAAAGCAAAATTTTTATACACAATTTTTAAACTTATGCAACGATTAACATAAAATAATGCAAGGTAAATCTATATAAACATTACCTTTACATATTCAGTAGTGAAACAGTTGTCACCGAGCGCATTTCTGAGTTACCAGAAGTGACAAGCAGAACGAAGCTTGTAGGCTCTAACAGGTTCTATGGCTGCTGATTAATAACAAGTGAAATGGAACATACCTCATGCACAGAGTTGCCATTGTGAAAAACCAACTTCGTTTTTCTTCCACAGGAATCTGAAAGATGAAGTGTTGTGAGTAGTACTGCTGGCATAACAAAAATGCTGACGCCACAAGTCTCCATTTTACTGAAAACTGTGCAAATAAATATATGCAATTTAGACTTCCGTCACCTTTATGACACTGGACACATTGACATACTTAACAGTATATACTTAACAGATACTATTAGATAGTTGGATTCAGTTTGGTATTTGGCCAGATATTTAGGTGTTGATTTTGTAATAAACTGAACTGAAACATGATGTCTTGTCTAGTTGTGCATCCCTATTTGTATAGGTAAATGGATGTTGCCATATTAACACCCGTAGCAACAGTTTGAGTAAATGTTTAAAAATAAATATAATGTTAAAATGATTTTGCAGAAATTGTAGCACATTGTGCTGTATTGTTTATTTTTTCAGCACAGGAAAGCAATTTTCATTAACCTACTAGCAACATTTAGACCACGGATCCCCAACTTTTTTATAGACTGAGGAGCAACTGAAGCATGAACTAAAATCTATTGGGATCTGAGAGCAACATCTAAGGCTTTGGTGAGCAAAATGTTGCTCACAAGCCAATGTCTGGGGATCACTGTTTCAGACAGTAGAGCACAGCCTCCTTACAAAGGAGTCTAAAGGATTCCTATACAGGTATGTGCCATGTACAGTCTCTACGGGGCAGATTTACTAAATTCGATCGAATTTTAAAAAAGATTTGAATTCGAATTTTCAAATGTTTTTGAAGACCACTTCGACCAGTGAAATTTGAAATGATTGTAATAAAAATCTATTCGAATATTCAACTATTCCCCTTTAAATTTTTATTCAACGGCCTGGTTCGCCAGATCAAAGCTACCGAATTGGGTTTCATTATTTTTTATTGAATAAAAATATTCGATCGAATGGTTAAAATCTTTCGAATCTTTTAACGATCGATCGAATATTTTCTATTCGAATGTTTGACCAATCAAATTGAGGTAAAGTCCTTTTGAATTCAAAGATTTTATCCCCCAGCAATTCCCATGGTCGAATTTGAGGGGTTTTTATGGTATCTAATTGGGCTGTGGGCTGCCAACACCCCTAAGATTGTCGCCTGCTAAAAACGCCAGGCGACAAAATCTCCCCGAATCTCCCTGTCTGTCCCTACCCTTACCCAAATTACACAAGCCTCCGATCACCCCCAGCTGCATCATTTCTACAAATCTGCAAGCAAACTACTATAAGAATAACCCTGTTGAAAATAGAAATGATATATTTCTAAGTAGTTTAAACTAAGACTTTATGGATTGTTTGGCATTTTAGTTGTTGCAATTAGATATTCACAGTTGTCATTCTTGCAGTGTGATCAGCTGGTCCCCTCTTCCCTAACTCCAGCTTTGCTGTCATTTCATAGTAGGAAAACGTTTACTTCAAGGTCAGAAGGATATGTTGTCACTTATTCAGATAAGCAACATTGTAAGCCACACAATTTATCAATCCACACTTTTGTCTCACTGCTTAAACGTTGACTCACTTTGTAAATATACCATAAATTAATGGTGGATATTTTTTCTTTCTTTTTTACGTTCTAGCTGGCGGGAAGGCATTAAGGGCAGAGACACACGAGAAGATTCGGGAGATTAGTCGCCCAGCAACAAATCTCCTCTTCTTCGGGGCGACTAATCTCCCCAAACTGCCTTCCCGCAAACTAGAATGTAAATCACCGGGGGATGGCACTCAGAGCACTTCATTTTCTGAAGTCGCCTTAAGTTTCCTCGTGAGGCAACTTCGGGTGAGTTCTATAAACGAAGCTCTCCAAGTGCCATCCCACCACCAATTTACATTCTACCCACCGGGAAGGCAGTTTGGGGAGATTGGTCGCCCTGAAGAACAGGAGGTTTGTCACTGGTTGACTAATCTCCCAGAATATTGGTGTGTGTCTCTGCCCGTAGGGGCAGAGTTGCCTGAAGAAGAAGTGATTTGTCGCTGGGCAATCTCCCCCAGTAGCCACGTCTGCAACCAGCCTTAAACTTCCTCCTTCTCTCCACAAGGCCATTAAAGAGTAAACATATCTTTTTTCCATAGTGACATGTGTATCTGCCTACTGTCAACACTGCTGAAGTACTCATTTTACGGTACAGGTGGGAGCTGCCAATGCAAATATATAATTATGAACTTACTATGCTGTGAAACTATGGGGTCTCACACAGGCAGTATAGGATGTATGTACCACTACTGGACATTGTACAGTATATGTTTCACTTCAAGAGTAGTACAATGTGAGTAACATAACTGGTCTATGTCTGTACCACTGCTAGGTCTGTCATACAGTCCATGTGGGGCCACAGAGTTTATCATGAACCATGAACACAATGAACAGGAACATGTTTCACTCTGTGTTATACAGGGAATGGGAAGGTAAACATAAAGTACAATCTCTGCTGGGTCTCATGTGAGTATAGGTTTTAAGTATAAATCATGGTTGTAATCATAATATGTTTGTTTTCCCTTGAAGATAAATAATATTAGTTCCCTTATATTATTCCCTTAGTTTTCCACTCAGTAAGGCTTCATTATTATGTCAGGAAACTACAGTGAGTTTAGCTCTCAGGCTTATGTTCTTAATTGGTATGTGGTACTGCTGGTAGTTGTACTTTCTGAAAGAATGCAATAGGGCGACTCACTTGGCTCACAAAAGTGAGAATACTACTAAGAGTTCTTTTATAGCATAAGCAAAAATCTCACCTCGTGTTTTCCATATGCCAGGGCTTTATCGTAGAGGCCGATCCCACTGCTTAGTTTCTCAATGCTGTCCTCTTCATTAAGAAGTCCAATGTCAAAGGCATGTGCATAACCCTGCTCTGCCAGGCACCGTGCAGCCCTTAGTCTGACGTCTTTACTTTCCCCCTCTTCCCCTTCTAGACCCATGAGATGAGACAATTTATCTGTACACTGTGAGGTTTTATCCTCCATATTCAGTCTATCATACACATATGCAAGGTTAGCCCAGGCATTTAAGTTGTTTGGATCATGCTGACTAACTGATAGAAAAATGTCTCTTGCACTGTGAAATTCATCCAGGTAATAGAAGAAGACACCCAGTAAATTCTTGACAGCAAACTGCTGAAAACTGGAGTCAGTCTCCAGCTGGAACTGCAAGGAATCCCTTTTCAGTTTGATGTCTCTCCTCCTAAATTCCACTGGAGTGCACGACTCAAAATTTAAGTTCATTTCCAAATGGAAATGTCCAGGTATATATTCAAATTCATCTATAAGAGTCTCAATGTCCACATCAGGTGTCTCATCCATAACTGGGAAAGAAAGTAAATGTTCCTATTGTCTTTCCTGCTCTGAGTGACTTTGTACCTGTAATTCTGGTTTGACTTTACTTGGGAGGAGTTTAGGGAGGGAAAGGTGACAGCAGAGAATGTTCTCCCCACCCAGGTATTGCAGTGTAAAAGCGTGCGTGTCACTGCATTTTGCTTATGATTTTTATTGTCTTCAAGTTTCATGCATATGGTATGTGCTGCAAATGAACAGATGAATATTTATCTGCTTCACTTAACTGATTGCAAGAACTGAAACACAGCTTGTCACAAGGAGCACAACAGCACATTTATTTTGTTGTAACTTTTAAAAATGTTTTAACATTTTAACCATTTGAGGGGCATGCCACATTTGTTTTAGGGTGGGCTCGTGTCTAGGGCATTAGAGGATCTCTTTTGTCTTTATTTTGCTTGCTTGGACATCTAATACGTGTCCACTTCAAGCATTTGCACCAACATCTCTAATAAATATGTGACCTATATGTACCAGTCCTATTTAAATTGAATTAAGCGTAAGTTTACTAACGAAGTTTCGCTAGGCAGAAATGTACGTTAGCAAAAGATCGCTATGAAATGCTCTCACTGATGAATTTACACTAGTGAAACATCGTGAGTGTTCGCATTTTAGCGAATTAGCGTAGTGGTGGCGAATTATTGCCTGACAAAGTGGTGGCAAGTGTGGTGAAGCCTTCGCAGGCAAATATTTGCCCTTTAGTGAATTTGCCCCTACATATTTATACACTACTCAGGACAGGAAAAAGAAGTAATTTTTCAAGGAGAACTTTTTTTTCAGCCCTTTAATCTGCAATAACTTTTGAGAAGTATGGCAAGCCCCTCATTTTCATTAAAGCAAATATACACCACTTTTCAAGATGAGCACATTATGTCATAAAGGTGCATTAAAAAAATCTGAACTTCTGACTTCTGCACCGACCCATACAAATAATTTCCCAACTGCCCTTTTGGTTTACACGGGTTACTTGTTATAAACAGTTGGCAAATCTGTGCCCAGGCAGTAACTTATGTCTCCAAATCAGTTCATTGTTCTACCTGCAGTTGGTTGAAACAAAGCTAACCATTATTTGGTTGGTTAGTTGTTGTTGGTTAAAAAGGATTGAGCTGTATTTTCTTGTTTAAGTAATATTATATATTTTATGGGGGAGGTGGCACTCTCCTCAATGCTCTCCCAACCCCCATTTAATGAAGTCTTTGGAAGAGATCATGCTAAACAAAGAGAAAAGCAGGTATGGTCTTTCTCCCCAAAGATAACACTTTTTTCACTTAGTTAGGACTGACGCATGGACACTGCCTTGATGGGGTGCGTCAGCTTATGAATACTTTGTACAAACTTTGTAACTAAAAGTGGTTTTTTTTGTTAGTTACAGTTGTGCAAAAATAGGTTTCCCAGGGGCTGTATGTTGGAGTGCTGGGGTATTCTTATTTCTAACTTTTATATCGAGCCTGACCCACGTGCACCCAATTAAAAAGGATTGAGCTACAGTTGAGCCCCTCTCAGCCGGTATAATTTACTCCACTTTCAACAAAAAAGAGAACAGTGGTATGTCTTTCATTTCCCAGGAACATCTGAGTACTGTTGTGTTTTCTAAACAAATATTTTTAGTGAAGGAGTATTCAGTTGTATGAAATTAAATCAAATGTGAAAAACTGGCTGTGCAAAAATTTGGGTTACAAATTGCTTGGATTAGCCTGGCAGGTGTGTTCAATCATGAGAAAAGGTATTTAAAGGACCAGTTACAGCAAAAAAAAACTTTAACAACATTTGTTAGTATACTACGAAATAAAATACAAACACATATTAAACTTAAAAATTGCAAAGACTTTATTAAGAAATAACTTACCCAAACGTCGCTTGCACTCCTCTTCAGAAAAGGCGTTCCATTGTGCAACGATCGATTTCTCTTCCGTCTTCCTAGCCAAGGAGGAGAAATAGAGCGCCGCAAGGTGGATCTGCGTCCTGTCGCCTTTTCTGAAGAGGAATGCAAGCGGAGTTTCAGTAAGTTATTTCTTAATATAGACTTGGCGATTTTAAAGTTTTTTTTCATAGTATACCAACACATTTTTTAAAGAAATGTTGATGTTACTGGTCCTTTAAGGTGTCCAATTGCAAACTGTGCTTCGGTTTCATTCTGCTCTGTAGAGTGACAGCATGGGATTCTCACAGCAACTCTCAAAAGATCAGTTTCAACTGTAAGGAATGTAATGAGGAAATGAAAGGCCACAGGCACAGTTGCTGTAAAACCCAGGTCTGGCAAGAAAAATACAGGAGCGGTATATGCGGACGATTGTGAGAATGGTTACAGACAACTCAAAGATCACCTTCAAAGACCTGCAAGAACATCTTGCTGCAGATGGTGTATCTGTACATCGTTCTACAATTCAGCGCAATTTGCACAAAGAACATCTGTATGGCAGGGTGATGAGAAAGAAGCCCTTTCTGCACTCACACCACAAACAGAGTCGCTTGTTGTATGCAAAAGCTCATTTAGACAAGCCACTTTAATTTTGGAGCAAAGTGCTTTGGACTGATGAGACTTAAATTAAGTTATTTGGTCATAACAAAAAGCACTTTGCATGGCAAAAGAAAAACACTGCACTCCAAGAAATACACCTGCTACCTCCTGTCAAATCTGGTGGAAATTCCATCATTCTGTGGGGCAGTGTGGCTAGTTCAGGGACTCGGGCCCTTGTTAAAGTCGTGGGTCGGATGAATTCAACCCAATATCAACAGATTCTTCAGGATAATGTTCTAGCATCAGTCACAAAGTTGAAGTTACCCAAGGGTTGAATTTTCCAACAAGGCAAGACCCTAAACACACTTCGAAATCTACAAATACCTGCCATCCAGACACTAATCAAAGGCTATAGGAGGCGTAACTAAGTATTTATGTAATATCTCTGTTGTTATGCCCAAATTTATGCACCTGTCTAATTTTGTTATGATGCACATTGCATATTTTCTGTTAATCCAATAAACTTTATGTCACTACTGAAATACTGTTCCCATAAAGCATGGTATATATTAAAAGGAAGTTGCTACTTTGAAAGCTCAGCCAATGACAAAGAATTGGGCTTCCCAAACTTTTTCATATGACTTTTTCATGCCTCGACCATGGAAATAATCCTAATTCAAATATTTGCTACCTAAATAGTCAAAAGCAGAGGTCCGTTAAGCCATTTGGAGATTTTAATAGCCTTCCTGACTAGAAATATAGAAAAACTATATTTGTACAAATCTAATAAGATTCAAATTTGCTGGTCAGAACCATTCAATTGAATATTAGACATTCAAATATTTTCTTAAATAACATCCTCGTGAAATTGTGAGTATATTAGAATTAAACAAATTCCCATTCATTTCAGCATGAGTGTTAATGAGCATGACAGAGGATGCACTGGAATTATCAGGGCTTACATTGGTTGTTATAAAAGTAGGCTTGGTCAGGCAATGCATTTAGTTTTTTTTAACTTATAATGCAGGATATTTGTGGATTATAGTAGGTATATGTAGCAATGGCAAATAGAAAAAGCATACTCTAACTATATGCATGGACACCCATCTCTTACACGCCCCATTTTTGTTACAAATTTTTCTTGTAGGGAGTCGGCCATGAAGAAGACTGAAATATGCTGTTGGTTGAGTCAATTTTGCAATACTCAAAATATGTTGAATTACTGGATGGAGTATTTGAAAGACTCCTTGTGTTTTATGTTAAGCTAAAATATATACACTCTTATACTTTTCCTTTGGACAAATTAAGTTTCTATTTAAAGTACAATATCACAACGTACAATTAAAGCCATTTAATGAAAAAGTACACAAACTTGCTTTTTCTGCAACAAAACACACATACACACACACACGCTGTGTCACATTGTGTTTCACACACAGCCTCAAAATCAAAGATTCAAATAGCTTATAGGTTCCTGTGACCCGTAGCCGTTTAGGGGTATTGTCCAGAGTAGGAAATTATCTCCAATGTAGACTTGCCATAATTAGTGGCAAAAGTGTTGGAAAGAAGCAGTGTTCATATTTGGTTGTAATGCTCCCTATCAAAGTCAAGTTTCTGTTACAGCCAGTTGGCTTTTGTCTCAGTGACGTGCTGCTTTGCAGATTTTATCATACACTTCTGGAAATGCACTGCTGCAGCTTAATTTTCCTCGTAGATTTCTGTATAACGTTCCATCAAACATGTCCCAAAATTCCTCACGACTCATGTAACAGTCTGCATACAGCATCTGAAAACTAAGAAAATGATGCGTCAGATAAAACGTCACAGGGTGATAAAGAAATCCTAGCGTTGCAGATTTTAAAAAGGTGAAATTACTAAAATTTCTAAATGTATTGGTTACTTAGCATCCTTAATGGTTACATTCTGCTTTTGGCTGCTGTTATGGGACCTGTCCAGTATGCTTGTGACCTGCAGTTTTCTGGATAAGGGGTCTTTCTGTGATTTAGATTTGTTACAGGTATGAGATCCGTTATCCAGAAAGTGGCTATCCAGAAAACTCAGAATTACGGAAATAGACTCTAATATAATTGAATTATCCAAATTTAAAAAAAAATTCCTCTCTTTCTTCTTGTATTTGAAGCAAAACCATCTTATTTATTTTCATGATTTTCTAGTGAACGTAAGGTTGGAATATCCAAACTATGGAAAGGTCTGTTATCTGGAAAACCATAGGTCCCGAGCATTCTGGATAACAGGTCCCATACCTGTATAGAGAAAAACATATAATGTGTTGCTTTGATTTGCTTAAAATTAGGATACATTGTGATAACCTCACAGACCAGTACTGAATACCTTGTCAGCAATTCAGGCAGTGCTCTTTTCATCCATTCACATAAACAGATATAGTCACAGTCCCCAGGGGTCGATTATGATTCCAGATTATTGGATGTGTACTACTAGGGATACATCCAATCCAGGATTCAGCTGAATCCTTGGGGGAAATTCACTAAAGCGCGAAGGGTCTAATGCTAGCGCTAATTTGCCAGCGTGACGTCAATTCGTAACTTCGCAAATTTACTATCACCGACGCTAGCGAAGTAGACTAGCGCAACTTCGCATGCTTACACCAGGCAAAGTTGCGTACTGACGAAGGATCGTAATTGCGCAAATTCACTAAGATCAACACTTTCTTGAACATTACACTAGACTTTACTTCACCTGGTCAGACCTGGCGAAGTTCAATACAATAGATAGGAGTTTGAAAAAAATATTTGGAAAATTTTTCTAAGTCCCAAAAAACGCTGGCGTGTTTTACCATTGTAAGGTGATAGTCTGAAAAAGATCGATTTTTTTGGGGGGTTACCCTCCTTCCCCCCTAGATTTCCTAACATATGGCAACACAACTATACAGGGGGCACATGTAGGGCAATAGGACAACTTTATTTAATTTATTAAAGGTTTCCTGGGCTTGTGTAGTGGAATGTAGTGGCTGTAACATATACATCTATTATACACTTAAATTTGTGCCGTATGCAAATTAGGCATCGGTAGCGCTACTTCGCTTACGTTAGCGGACCTTAGCCTAACATCGCACTTTAGTGAATTTGCGTAGTGTTGGCAAAAATTCGCCTGCCGAAGTACGGCGAACGTTAGCGAAGGCATCGCTAGCGAATTTTCGCCGCTTAGTGAATTTCCCCCCTTGTGTCTGGCCAAATCAAATCCTAATTTCCATATGTAAATTAGGAGTGAGGAGGAAAATCATGTGACTATCAAAAAACAAGGAAGTGAAAAAAAGTTCACAGTTTTTCCTATCCTGCCCTAGTTTGCATATGCAAATTAGGATTTGGTTTTGGATCGGTATTTGGCCAAATTTGGCTGAATCCCAAATAGTGGATTAGGTGCATCACTACTATTTACATTTTAGTGGTGGTTATAAATGCTTGCATATACAAACATTTTACATACTTTGAGCTTTATTAATGTAGTTAATATAATCATAGTGTATGGTAGCAAAAAGTAGCAAGTTCTAATGTTAAGGTCATAAGACGTCGGAGATATCAATCAAAACCTGTTGCGCTAGTGTCACACAAAGTGTGTTCTCAGTCGTCATATTTACGTGGAAAATGCACACATTAGCAGGATGCAGGTGGATGCCTGTCATTGCAGACACGGCTGAAGGCGTTGGACTGGCGTTTTCTCTTCCATGTGTGACTCTTGCCTTAAGCTATGGAAATTCTGGTTGAGTACAAGTATAGTAGAAAATTAATTTGTACTTTAACTCAATGTACATAAAACCTCTGTGTCTAAGAAGTGTAGCCTGTGGATGTAGAGGCAATTATGGCTATTAAAAGAAATTGTTTCAGGGTAACCTGCTAATGCTGCTCATACCCAAGTTACTGACTTGTGTCAGTACATGACGTGTAAGTGCTGTGTCAGGCTTATGGGTGGTACAAAGTCCAAATAGGCTTCAGGACAAATGTAAACAATGCACCAGCATATGATGATTTTGCTCTGACCCAAAGTCAACATCACTCCTAAGGGTGATGGCAGATGGGGAGATTAGTCCAGGACTGGACTGAGAATTAAAATAGGCCCTGGCATTTCAGGTACACAAGAGGCCCAATCAGCCCACATAGAGGCCCAAACAGCCCCCACCAGCCCACTAAACACTGACTTTCTATGGCACCTTATAGCAGCCCCTCTGGCATTTGCCCTAAACCACAAATGGCTAGTCCGGGCCTGGATTAGTCGGCCAGCAACAAACTCCTTCCCGCTGCCAAGAATACTGGATGCCTCATGAGGAAACTTTGGGCAACCTCGGAAATCCAAAGCGATTTATATGCCATTCCACTGGCTGGCAGGAAGGCAGTTTTGGGGAGATTAGTCGCCCGCAGTAGAGAAGATTTGTCGCTGGCTGACTAATCTCCCTGTCTGTCACCACCCTAAAGGCAATGGCACACCAGAAGATTCATTGCCAGCGATAGATCTCTGCTTCTACTGTGATTCATTTCTTGTAAAAGCTTGCCCACCGGCAATAATGTGAATCACTGATAGTCTCCCAAAATCTTCTACCTCTTAAGACAACTTCCAGCAATTTGGGAGACTGAGTAGTGCAGCTCACCGACCATCTAATCTAATGTGTGTTAGAGGGCCCTAGGGTCTCAGTCTCTCCCAGGCAATGAATATTGCAGCTATATATGATTCACAAGGGTTACTATATTAGATCAAGACTTCATAGAATGTTCCCACAATCCTCCTCTAATTGCCTACACTGCAAAACACAACTAGGGACACTGATCCACACACTGTGGGGCTGCTCTGCTCTGCCTATTGCATCAGTGCTATGTGAATTGACCACCATTACTGGTCACTAATTTGAAAGATCCCAAAATGTGTATCCTGAATATCATTGCAGAAACAGTGAAACCCAGTACAATAAAAGCTTTTTTATACCAAGCCTTGTTCATAGCCCATAGGCAGATTTCATCAAGGTGGAATCACCCCGTTCCCCCTAGATACAAACATAGGAAAAGAATAGGGATAAACAGCGCAAACTGGAGAAATAACTGTGTAGACAAATGGGCGTGTGGATAGACACCGTGCAATATGGCAATACTAGCTGAAGTGATTGATCTTATTGTAAAGGAAAATATATGTAAACATATGGTTTCTTATAAATATACATTTGACTCCTTCTCATTGTAACACAATAAAAAAAGATTGTAATCCTTGTAACTGCATATATCTTTGGCTAAACAATAGTGATGGGTGAATCTGATCTGTATCACTTCACTGAAAATTCATGAATTGGCAAATAAAAAAAAAGCACTGAAGTCTATGGGTGACAAATTTGTTTGACGTGCAAAAAAGTTTTTGACGAACAACAATATGTTTCGCCTATCAACGGGCATCTTTTTCATGGCGAAACCTGGCAAAACATTTAACTCATCACTACTGTTGCCTGGATTAAAAAAAAAAAGCTATCTTACCCATGAACATCTCTGACAAACTCTTCTAAACGTCGCATAGAACCTTTGGCATCAAAGTGCTTTGTTTTTGGCTCCCCGTATGCTCCAATATCTACATAGAGCTCAGCCTCGTTTCCTTTCGGATGTACCATACCTGGGTGGCTAGGAAGTATGAAGGGGCAAAGCCACAATGGATACACCTGTATGGAACAAAAACAGGAACAAGTCAGATTGGCAGATAAAGCCCAAAAAGGCTCCTCTCCATGAAAGTACATTCAGAAATGTAATCAAGGTGCATTTTTAAATGGCCTTAAAACTAATTTATAAATAAGTTTATATTCTACTTCCTCTGTAGCTTGCCTCCAAATGCTAATACACTGGATTCTGATATAAAACTATGTAATGTTAAGTTAATAAAAGATTTCTCTTCTCACCACACACCCCTAGTTCTTTATCCAACTCTCCTTCATTTTCTAATTTCACAGACTGGTAGCTTAACTAGAAAGCCTACTCTGTTTCTCGGACTGACTAAAGCTATGCTATGTCTGTCCTGAATTAGAGTATACAGGTATGGGACCTGTGATTTTCCGGATAACGGATCTTTCTGTAATTTGGATCTTTGGATCCATTTGAGTTCCGGTCAGCTCTGCTTCTTTTTCTTACCTTAAAGCTGGACATATTGGTCGTTTAGACTAATTTGACAGCTTACAGTCTGTGTATGGGGGCTTCCGATGGGACTTCCCGGTGGATATCTGGCTACGATATTGTTTGGGAAGGTTTGATTTTCTTCTGACCAACCTGTTGAAGCCCTGTAGGGACCATAGGTCCGAACGTTCAGATCTGCTCGTTTGGCAATGTCTCCAAACAAGTGGATCTTTGTGTCTATATCCAGCTTAAGTCTACTAGAAAATAATTTCATCATTAAAGGGAAACTGTCATGGGAAAACATGTTTTTTTCAAAATGCATCAGTTAATAGTGCTGCTCCAGTAGACACCTGCATTGAATTCTCAAAAAAATTCTCAAAAGAGCAAACAGGTTTTTTTTACATTGTTTTGAAATCTGACATGGGGCTAGCCATTTTGTCAATTTCCCAGCTGCCCCTGGTCATGTGACTTGTGCCAGCACTTTCTGCTTTCTGGCAGGCTGTTGTTTTTCCTTCTCAATGTAACTGAATAGTACGCAGTGGGACATGGGTTTTACTATTGAGTGCTGTTCATAGATCTACCAGGCAGCTGTTATCTTGTGTTAGGGAGCTGTTATCTGGTTACCTTCCCATTGTTCTTTTGTTAGGCTGCTGGGTGGGTGAAAGGGAGGGGGTGATATCACACCAACTTGCAGTACAGCTGTAAAGAGTGATTGAAGTTTATCAGAGCACAATTCACATGACTTGGGGCAGCTGGGAAATTGACAAAATGGCTAGCCCAATGTCAGATTTCAAAACTTAATATAAACAAATCTGTTTGCTCTTTTGAGAAATGGATTTCAGTGCAGAATTCTTCTGGAACAGCACTATTCACTGATGCATTTTGAAAAAAAAAAGTTTTCCTCATGACAGGATCCCTTTAAATCAACCCAATAGGCTGGTTTTGCTTCCAATAAGGATTAATTATATCTTAGTTTAGATCAAATACAAGCTACTGTTTAATATTACAGAGAAAAAGGAAATCTTAAAAAATTTGGATTATTTGATTATAATGGAGTCTATGGGAAATGGCCATTCTGTAATTCAGAGCTTTCTGAATAATGGTTTTCCGGATAACGGATCCCATAACTGTAATAACCGTTTGGTGTTTTATTTGTATTTGACAAGTTATTTTATTTCTTTTATAATCTATGTATAGGGCTTATTTTTCTACCACCTACATTGTTTTTTATTTTCTCTGCACAAGTTTTAGTGCGTCGTGACAAAATGACATCACTAAGCTCTGTTTATAATTGATGACATCACTAAGAGTCATTTATAAGGATTTAATCTACAGTCTGGTAATTTCCCTATGGGACCAGACTGTAAATCATATCCTTATAAACGGCGCATTCTGACGTCAGTTATATGACCTGTATAAAGGCAATCAGCCTGCGGTCACAGTACTCCGAGGTTACTTCGATTATCCTTGTATTTCCCAATAAGGGTTACATTATTTATTATAACACACAATATTATGAGAGAGGATGTGTAACTGGAAATATTGAGGGAATACCTAATCTATTTCTTCTGTAATGTATAGTGTTTTTCATATGTCCTGCTGCGATAGCTGAGCGAATTCATTATTATTATTATTACTATTATGGTTTGTGACTGTAGCACACTATACTGCCTTTTATCTATCATTCTACATTCAGCAGCTTGCCAGGTACAAGAAGTATAAGGGACCTGTTATCTAGACTTGAGGTCTTTCAGATAACTGATCTTTCAGTAATTTAGAACACCAACATTAAAGGGGTGGTTCAACTTTAAGTTAACTGTTAGTATGTTTTAAAATGTCCTATTCTAATCAACTTTTCAATTGGTCTTCATTACTTGCCTTATTTTTCCGGTGCTAGATGCACTGGTTTCTGTGCTGCCATGTAGTAATTATCCATATTAATTATTATCAGCCTTATAGTGTGACATTTCTATTCTATGTGTACTGTATATTGTGAGTGGGTCCCTAAGCTCAGTAAGTGACAGCAGCACAGAGCATGTGAATCAGTGAATCAGCAGAAAAGAAGATGGGGAGCTACTGGGGCATCTTTGGAGACACAGATCTTTACTGCTAAAGGGCAGTAGTTGCTTTGGGCTGGTACAGAGGCACAAAACATAATGTACAACATTTCCTTTCTACTTCTTTAGTTTAACTTTCCTTATCATTTAACCATCAAATATAAAGCTTAGTTACATTGCAGAAAGAGACTCCCAGGAAAAATGAATACAAAATGGACTTCACTGTTCAATCATTTCCACATGACTGTTAATTAGCAAAACCTACACTGATCTCCTTGTGGAAGGCTGTAATGGCTTTCTGCAGGCATTTCATTGGGACTAGCATGTCCTGGACCACGTGATGCTGCTCATACAGTTTGCGGATTGTCTCTCCTTGTGTCAGTTTTAGCAGGGAGATTTTCGGAGGCACCATCCAACCAAAGCAGTAACGAAACAATGGGTGGTTGCCAAATGGAATAATGTCCTTTATATAAAAAAAAAAAAGAAAAATCAATAATTAGGAGTCAAATACAAGGAATAATAACTCATGTATGAATTTAATAGAAAAAAAACATTCTAAAAGGGGTGGTTCACTGTTAAGGTAACTTTAAGTATGTAATAGAATGTCCAAACTGGTTTTCATTATTTATTTTTTACAGTTTTATAGTTATTTTCCCTTTTCTTCTGACTCTTTGCAGCTTTCAAAATGGCATTGCTGACCCTTTCTGAAAAGCAAATGCTCTGTAAAGCTACAAATGTATTGTTATTGCTAATTTTTATTACTCATCTTTCTAATCAGGTCCTCTCCTATTCATATTCCAGTCTCCTATTCAAATCTGTGCATGGTTGCTAGGGTAATTTGGACCCTAGCTACCAGTTTGCGTAAAATGATAATTAAAGAGCTGCTGAATAAAAAACTAAATAACTCAAAAACTTAAATAATAAAAAATTTAAACCAATTGCAAATTGTCCCAGAATATCAGTCTCTATATCATACTAAAAGTTATCTCAAAGGTGAACAACCCTTTTAACACTGAAAAAACCCAAAACATTGTTAATACAGGCCATCTAATCTGTGCTTTTTTTTCTTTAGCTATCCCTTTATTATCATTCATTCTGAACTCTATTGAGCCAGGCCCTTTTCTTTCAGTTATAGGTTGTATTTTTGTAGTAATCTATTTGTTCGATGCATACTCTCTCCTGTTGTACAGTGTTGCTACTATATAAATATGATTCAATTTAAATAATAATGTCTCCAGTCTAGATTTTAAGATGGTCCCTTACCCTCTTAATCAGAAAGCAGACTGATAATGAGAAGACAGTTATATACTTATACAGGTATGTGATTGGTTATCTGGAAACCCTTTATCTAGAACAATTATATAAAGGCTGTCACTCATAGTCTCCATTTTATCTAAATAATCCCATTTTTTTTTAATTATTTCTGTTTTCTCTGTAATAATAAAACAGTACCTTATACTTGATCCCAACTAAGATATAATTAATCCTTATTGGAGGCAAAACCAGCCGATTGGGTTTACGTCATGTCTACAAGATTTTCTACAAGGTAAGGTAAGAAGATCCAAATTATGGTAAAAACTGTTATCTGGAAATCCGCAGGTCCCGAGCATTCTGGATAACAGGTTCCATACCTGTATTACTATCAAGCTTTGTGTTCAGACCCATTTTGTTTTTCAGCCTCACTTTTGCAGCAAAGCTATTTAGCTATATACACGCATGGCCAAATTGTAACGTCTGGGCTAACAACTGAATAGTTCTTAGTTTAGTTTGCATACAACTGTCTTTGCATACATGTAAAAAGAAAATTGTAGTTTCATAGAGCAATACATTTTTTAGCCTGCTGGGTCAGTAGTTCTAAATATAAAGTTGGAAAAGGTAGACTAAGATCAAACACACATTGTAAAAAAAAGATGAATAATTAATAAACATAATTCCAATGTACCTGCAGTTCCCAAAAGATGCTTCTAGTGTGTCGGTGATAGTAATGCCGTAAAGGAATATACTCTATTCCGTCCCGATTATTTTTTAGGTAAGATTCAACGTGACGGAAAAACCAGGGCTTCCAATATTGTCCAATTCGGTTCACCTATTAATGTTACATATAAGCAGTTTACATTTATACACAGAGGCCCCCAAACCCTTTGTTCAGTGAAAAGTTTACAGGAAAGCTGAAGGTCAGCAATGCTCAAACAACAATTAACACTAAAGATGGATGGATATGCTTTATCATTTGCTTAGCATGTAGATTAACTGAAGAAAAAGGGTTTTCTACATTTGTAATATTCACATACACTGAAGGAACAAAGCAAGATTAACTAAAGATTAGCTCAAGTTCTGAGGCTCTCATAAAATGTCCAAAAAGTGAAGAAAGTAAGCAGAAAATGGCCCAATCACAGTGTCAGAGTTCTAACCATACAGCACATGGTTTATAGTAAAATGTATCACAAAATTCAGTAGTTGATATGTTGCTATGTGTAGTCTATCTATCAATACTAATAAAGATCAAGAGAAGAGGACTGAAAAACTCAGTTAATGTATAGTTATATGAAAAAAGAAGAAAGAACAAAACTCCTCTTGATCTGTGCCAGGCTCCGATAAAGTGCACGTGCAATAAAGTTAATGAATAAATAGGTTTTTAAAAAGGAGGAATTAATTATTATCCATAAATGTAATTCATACTAATTAGTGCAATCCACATAAATTAATTGTCTAATAATAGTTCATTAAGATCCAAGTTGGTAGATATAGTGATATTAATTAATTAAATTCTAAAAGATGATAGCTCATCAATGGTGTTCAGCTGTATTGGTAAAAAAGAAGTATGAAAAGGAATAAGAGAGGTGTGGAGAAGTCCCGTATAGATCTGTCTGAATTTTGGCTACCTTCGGGACCCCACAAAGGTGGAGAAGTCTGACGCTCGTGGGCTGTGGTCTCAGTATTTAACTATCACTATCTCTGCTGGTAGCTGGCTATGCTAAAAAACCACAAACCCCTGAGTGCATAGAGTAGATTAGCTTCAGAGGTACGAGATACAAAGTTTCAATACAGCAAGAACCCACCAATCACCCTCAGACCCGTTTTAACCACATGCTTGTACGGGTCTGAGGGTGATTGGTGGGTTCTTGCTGTATTGGAACTTTGTATCTCGTACATTGTGCTGCAAAGGTTCTTACCTGACCTGCCTGTGCTTCATCAGTAAGGACACCAGTCATTATTACAGCTTCATCAGCAGAATAAACTAATCCTTCCACAAAATAGTTCTCCTTATTCTTGGACTCTCTGGAAAATTTCTCACATATCTTTTCCAAACCTTTCACTGGTGTGTAGTGCAGTTTGACGTATTTCTTAGCAGGAACAATCTTAATTTCTGCAGCAACCAAAAATCCAAGGGTGCCACAGGACCAGGGTACAGCATAAAAAAGATCGGAATTTTCTGTCTAAAAAGACACATGGGAACAATCAGTCATAGAACACATATGTTATATGATTTCTAATAAAGAAAAAAACATTTCTTACCGGCGTACATCTCACAAGGCTTCCATCAGCCAGGACAAGTTCATATGCCAAACAAATATGCTGAAAGAGGCCAAAGTTATGGGATGAAGATTCAATACCTGTCCCCATGATCAATCCACCTGCAAGAAAAAAAATAGATATATTTTTAAAATACAATAATGTTGTAGACACAGGGCACATACATAATAGGTTAAAAAAATGTATGGAATGTTTGGCTGATACGTTATCTTGCGTTCACAAGCTGAGCCCTTTGACTTCTATTCTGGCTGCACCCTTAGTCTGTATTTTCCCTCTAATGCATTATTCATTACTGCTGAAAAAGAATTGCCAGCTATAGTAGTTTAGTATTCAGCAAGCATAAATCGGTTATGTTGCTTTACTGGAAGCTTTAAGGACCATAGTGGAATATAAAGGTAACTTATCTGAGATCATCAGACTTGCTGAGAAATTAATTGCTCTTTGTCGTATAGATACGGGTAAGGGGTCACATCGAACCAATTAAGGAACCTGCATGAATTTGGTATAATGCAAATACCAAAAAAGTCGATTTGGTGCTGCTCTGTTAAAAATGTTCAGTAAAACATATAAGCAATTCCATATCTGCACATTTATATACATTAAAGGGTGCAGTTCACAATTGTGCATGAGAAATTTGCAATTTTTGTATCCACATTTGCAATTTTTGAAGGCATTTGTGCAGTAACTGGCATTGTAGTTTTAATTTAAACAACTGAGATTATACAATATTTTTGTAATTTGAGAAAACCTATTGCAGAAAAAAACATTTTATCATACTAGCTCAGACCTACCATGATGCCATAAAAGTCAAGGGGAAGTGTATCTCCTCAATTATGGCATGTAGATAACCACATTTGTTTTCAGTGAATATTCCAAAGAAGGTCAGTTTGACAAGTTCCAGGTTAAAATGCTTTTTGTACTTTACCATACTGAGTTACAAAACCTTTTTAAAAGCTAGTAATTTAATAAAAAGTCTTTAGCCATGACTAGTAACCAAAAGCAACCAATTAGATGTTTGTTTTTGAATGGCTGGTCAGTAAAAGATACTTGCTTAAGACCATTTACTTCATTTATTTTTTAATTAATATTATATTCTATGTTATAATAAACAAGTCAACCAGGTCACAAGACTTTGTGTAACCTGCAAATACATGTTTTAAAACTATTAATTCAGTGCAACTGCTATGAAAACCATTATTACCCCAAACCTAAAAAATACAAGGTAATGTAATAAAAGATTGTCCAGGTCTAGTCACCCATAGCAACCAGATGTTTATTTCTAAACACCGACCAGCAATGTATCCTTGACCAATATATACACATCTGTAGCCTTAATATTTCTAATATTCCATTTTTATATTCTTAAATTAAAAGCAAGGGTTTTATATACAATTCTCCTCATATAAAAGTTTATCAACTCTTTTCACTGTAAAGTAAAAGCATAAATATGATGACCAAATTCATTGCTCTTACCGACTGTCAAGTCATCAAGTTCTGGCACAACTGGAAGAGTCCAGCCAATAGAATTAAGTAATGCGGTCACCTGGCCCATGTTAACCAGCGGTTCCACACGGACAACCTAGTAAAAATGGAGAAACGCTGAATACAAAAGCAATAAATTATGTTTCAAGGTAGTGAGTATATATATTTATATATACATACATTATCCACTGTATACATGTATATACATACACGTATACAGTGGATAATGTAACCCCTACTGTAATTTATAAAGATATTACAAGTCACCGAGGAGTTACATAGTCACATAACTTCTCTGTGACATCCGATATCTTTATAAATTACAGTAGGGGCATTATAATCTACAGTGAAATGTGGGAGGGGGGTGGGGTCGTGTCCATTATGGTTGCTGGAGTCCATTCTGGTCGTGGAATCACATTCGTATAAACAGCGCATTCTGACATCAGAACATGCGGTTTATAAGGATACATTTTGCAGTCTGGTCCCATAGGGAAATGACCAGACTGTAGATTATATACATAAATATATATACTCTTAAAGGGATAAAATGTATATTTATGTATATATGTTTACTTAAAGGGATACTGTGATGGGTTTTTTTCCCCAAAATGTATCAGTTAATAAAGCTGCTTCAGCAGAATTCTGCACTGAAATCAATTTCTCAAAAAAACAGACTTTTAATATTTAATTTTGAAATTTAACATGTGGCTAGATATATTGTATCAGTTTCCTAGCTGCCCCCAGTCATGTGACTTGTACTCTGTTAAACTTCAGTCACTCTATACTGCTGTAGTGCAAGTTGGAGCGATATCACCTCCTCCCTTCCCCCCCTGCCCAACAGCCCATCAGCAGAACATTGGGAAGGTAACTAGATAACAGCAACCTGGTAGATCTAAGAACAGCACTTAATAGAAAAATCCAGGTCCCACTGAGACATATTCAGTTACATTGAGTAGGAGAAACAACAACCTTCCAGGAAGCAGTTCCATCCTAAAGTGCTGGCTCTTTCAGAAAGCACATGACCAGGCAAAATGACTTGAGATGGCTGCCTACATACCAATATTACAATTAAAAAAATACACTTGCTGGTTCGGGAATTTCATTTTATATTGTAGAGTGAATTATTTGCAGTGTAAACAGTGTAATTTAGAAATTACATCATAAAAATTAAAGACAGAATCCCTTTAAAATAAAAACTAGTAATTTGGGTTAAGTAGTGTGGTAAATACCTGCCTCTTGATGTCCACCTCCAGGATATCCATTAGGTTAATCATTATGTTTTTATGAGTATTCTTGTATTTGCCAACCCGAAGTGACACTGTTAGCCATCCTGGCCTCCCAGTGCACATGAATTTCTTCCCTCCTTCTGCTTTCCACTGGCGCACCTGAGAAACACACACATTGAGGATTGCAGATTTTTAAAGTTTCTTTAAACAGAAATAAACCAATTTGTACAGCATTAGGATCAACATCTATAAGAAAGTTGCCCAAAATGTGGCCACCTGTCAAGAGCGTTAGCAGTCACATTCGAGCAGCTGATGCGTGCCAGTGGGAAGTTGCAGCCATCTCTACATGGCTTGTCGGTCAAAATAATGTGCCTGAATTGCGCATTTTCAGCTCATTCACTAAAGTTGGGGCGGACAATGTCCACTTGCACTTACAGAGGTGTAATCATACCATATAATTTGTAGCAGACTTGCCATCCCTCTACCTGATCAAACTAGACATTTCACTTTCACAAAGAGGTCTACAGTATTTATTAAAGGTCGAATTTGAATGCTTTTAAAGGTTTCTGAAACCACTACTAAACTAACATTCTTAAAAAACCATGTCATGGAATTTATTTATATAATGAAAAAAAAAAACATGAACAATTCCCCCAAAATACGAATACCTCCAAATCCTCTAAAATTTTTAGTTTTTCATTAAATAAATCATATTAAAAGCGAAACAGATTAAAAGTGGTCCAGTAAGATCAGTGCAGCTACCATTGGCTTCTCGACAACTTTTACCTGAAATTTTTTGCATTAGAGGTTTTGTGGTTTTTACATTTTAAAAAAATCTTGAATTTTTAGAGCTATTGAGAAATATAGAAAAAAAAGCCATTGTTAGTGAATGGGCCCCATAGCATTGAAGAGTAACCACCAAACTTTTACCTGAAATTTTTTGCATTAGAGGTTTTGTGGTTTTTACATTTAAAAAAAATCTTGAATTTTTAGAGCTATTGAGAAATATAGAAAAAAAAAGCATACATTTTTGAGATTTGTGGAAAAAACAGAACTTTGATTGTTAGTGAATGGGCCCCATAGCATTGAAGAGTAACCACCAAACATTTTTCCATGTGGAGTTATTTTTCATTACAATGAAATATATGCATTCATATAATAATTATCCAACGATACAGAAAAAGATTTTAATTATGTTTGTATGAAATTCAATTAACTGTATAATCTAATATGTTACCAAAAGGAAAAAGCTTTGATAGCAGAAGGGGCTTAGTTCATAACCTGCCTTTATACTTACTTCATTACTTAAAGTAGAAGTAAACCTTAATCATGAATATGGTTAAAATGCCCTATTTTACATACTGAATTCATTGCACCAGCCTAAAGTTTCAGCTTCTCAGTAGCACCAATGATCCAGGACTTCAAACTTGTCACAGGGGGTCACCATCTTGGAAAGTGTCTGTGATCCTCACATGCTCAGTGGGCTCTGAGCAGCTGTTGAGAAGCTAAACTTAGGGATTGTAAATTCTAATGCTAGTTGCACTGGTCTCAGTGCTGCCGTGTAGTAATTATCTGTATTAATTACTAATCAGCCTTACATTGTGACATTTCTATTCTATGTGTACTACAGATTGTGAGTGGGTCCCTAAGCTCAGTAAGTGACATCTGCACAGAGCATGTGCAGTGAACCAGCAGAAAAGAAGATGGAGAACTACTGGGGCATCTTTGGAGAAACAACTCTTTACTGCTAAAGTGACATTTATATTCTATATTTAATCGGCAGAAAAAAAGATGGGGAGCTAATGGGAGCTCAGATCTTCCCTGCTGTGGTTGCCTTGGACTGGTACAGAAGCCGATAACATAATGTACAACATTTCTAGCTACTTCTTTAGTTGGGCTTTAGTTCTCCTAAAAGGTGCTACTATAGCTACCTTACAATACAAGCCACAGTGCTGCCATACACCAGTATATTGCACATACAGTCACACAGCAGTGTCTACAACATTATGGTGTAAAGAAAGTAAAATCTTCCAGCTAAATCCATTATGTTTATAGGTATTATGGAAGTAAGACCTCTGAGCACAGTGGCTTATAATTAAAAGAAACCAAATTCATCCAGTGAAGACTGGTTTAATACACCCCCCCCCCCACACACACACACAAATAAATGACACATGTAACAGCACACATTGCTATTATTATATCCCTGGTTCATTTATGGTTATTATGCCCCTCTGCAATGTTTTCTTAACCATCAGTCGGATATAATGAATGCCTATGATGCCAGTAACCAAATATAATTCAGATTTACCTGATCTTGAATCTCTTTCACCCGGCGGTCATGTAGTTTGGGAGCACTGCACATTTTAAACACCAGCCAGGCTCGTACATAATAGTAAATGTCAAAGACAACTGAGAGAGGAAGCAAAAAAAGGCAGACGAATATCCATCTGTGGTGGACAATGACATACTCGAAGCCTTTTGCTTTTATCCATAGCAATGAGAAGATCAGCAAACCACCCACATAGAGAAGCAGGTCCATTGAAATGTTGGTGGAAGCCCTGCAATATAATGAGTAGATAGGGTTAGACTGCATGTCCAAAGTATTACAAAATAGTACAGGTATGGGAACTGTTATCCAGAATGCTTGGAAGCTGGGGTTTTCTGGAAAATGGATCTTTCCATAATTTGGATCTTAATACCTTACATGAAATAAACCCAATAGGCTGGTTTTGCTTCCAATAAGGATTAATTATATCTTAGTTGGGATCGAGTACAAGCTACTGTTTTATTATTACAATAATTTAATTAAAAAATTGGATTACTTAATTACAATGGAGTGTAGGGGAGATGGCCTTTCTGTAATTTGGTGCTTTCTGGATAATGGGTTTCCAGATAACAGATCCCATACTCTACAGGATATGAGACTGTCTCAAAAGTGATTTCATTCCATAATAACACAAGATCTACCAAAATCCTGTAAAATATATAGCCTTATAATACACAAGAGCCATTAATAAACCAATATCAATACATGTTTACCCTTACAAAGCATTTGTATTTTAGATAGTGATGCACAGAATCCAGGGTTCTGTTCGAGTTTCGGCCAGGATTCTGCCTTTTTCAGCAGAATTTGGCCAAACCCTGTAGATTAGGGATGAGTATGAAAATCATGTGACTTTTCATCACAAAACAAGGTAGGCCCTTTATACAGTCATGGAAATTCTTATTGAATCGCTAACATTAATTATCATGCACTGTATACATCGGCTTTGCACTAAAGCAAGGGTCCCCAACCACCAGCATTCCTGGAGTACGCAGTGGGGCCTTTACAAGGTGCGCCGAATTGGACGCTGGTGCACCAGGATTGGACGCCAGCGCGCCAAATTGCACGCTGACCCACCAACCCCCCCCCCCCCCCCCCCCCCTTTGAAAAATAAAGGACGCCTCGACACCGTCCCCCGCACTACAGCTCTCATCCCCTGGGTGCTAATGTATATGTTGTACACTAGAAATTGCTATGAATGTAAGGAGAGCAGACGAGTCCAATAAGCTGCCGCTAGTAAGACCGTACCATGTATTCATTACCGTGGGTAACGCTTCAGTCACTTTGGAATCGTTGCTGCTAAACCATTTCTTATAAAGAATAATAAAGGAGTACATACGCGTACAGAATAGTATCCATGCAATATGAAGCTGAATACTATTCGGAAACGGCAATTACAACGTGCGGCATGTCACACTCACACAATGAAAAACGTGAAATTCTTGTCTCCTGTCAGTTCTCCAGTGGTCTCTCCGCCTTCTTTACCAGTGGCCCGACGACGCTACCCAGCTTCTGTCAGTTGTGCTGTCACCCATACGCGCTGTACAAAAACCACCCCGCCCATCTTGACTTTACCCCGCCCCGTGGGTTTTATTGGGTATGTACAAGGACTGTGGCTTCAGGTGGTGAGTTAAGTGCGGAGAGCCAATCACAATCAGAGCTTTGTATCGGAACAGAGTGGAAAGGGGGGGTCAGGGGACAATTTGACCAATCAGCTGCTTGGAGGCGGTGCTGGGAAATGTTTTTTTCGCCTTGGTTGTGAACGCATCTGTTTTATGCAAATGGCGCGTGACGGGTACCGAGGAATCCTCAGCTCAGACCTTGACATTGGTGTAAAGTTTTTATTAAGTAATTGGCTAGGGGTTGCCTGAAATTCATTTTCTCCTGTATAACAGTCGAATGCGAATATAATAAGGCAGGCAACAAATAAATGGTCTGTGAATGGTAAAGTGAAGAGATGTTGAATATATAAAGTGTTTTTAGTCACATCCTGAGTGAGAACTCCACAAAAACATAACCAGCTTTTAAAAAAATTAATATAATTTCAAGCAACTTTGCAATATACATCAATTAAAAAATATGCAGACTTTTCATGATTTTTAATGGTTTCTGACAATTCCCTAAGCCTATCCCCCTGCTCTCCTAACTGACTAATTTGCTGAGCTGGCTGACTACTGGTGGCCATAGACGCACAGATAATATCGTACGAAACAAAATCGGTGCATGTATGCTGGGAAATGAGTAGAGTTGCCACCTGGCCGGTATTTTATCGGCCTGGCCGGTATTTTTGATGGTTGATCCCAATGTTATTAATAGGAAAAAAAGATACATATATAGGAAGGCCGGTATTTTTTTCAAGAAAGGTGGCAAACCCTAGAAATGACCCGACCGATATAGTCAGAAGATTAAGATATCGGTCGGCTGGTTGATCGGACTGGATGGAAAATTTTGATCGGATGCCTTTGAAAGCACCCTGAACATCAGCCATTGTTAGTGCTGAATCGTCAGATACAAGTAGAATTCTATTGTTTCTACCTGTATATTTGACGATTCAGCTCTACACGTGTGTGTTGAAACGAACGATCTTTCTTGGAAAGATCTTTTCCGAGAAAGATCGTAATTGTTACGTCTATGGCCAGCTTTACTTTTTATAAGCAGCCAGCTGTCCTCAGCCTGCATCCTCCAAACCCCACAATTCCATGCACACATGATTTCAATAAGTATAGGGACGTCACAGTGCAATGCATTGTGGGTTATGTAGTTTCTGCATGCTGTCTGTAAGCCGTGGAGAAGCTGTTACAATTTGTAACATCAGTGTTTCAGTCCCTCCTTCCCTGTTGCAGAAAGAGAAGAACTGTTAAACAGCTGGATTTCAGCATAGCATATGGCATTTATTCATACAATCTGAAGAAACAGGTGTGTGACGGGTATATTAGGGGTTTCTGTGTTGTGTGGGTCTCTTTATCAAATCTTGGTTTGGTAGCCAGAGTTCCCCTATCCCCTTTAACAATGTTGCTTCTAATTATAATGGAATGAATTTGTTTATTTGGTTTATCCATTTCATTCATTTATTTCGTGTTAGTTTAACTTCAGATGCAGCTCAACCGCCATGATATGTTTTAGCCTCTCCTGCTGCTCATGCAGGGGCGATCCCGGCCCTTTTGCCGACTGGGCTGGCCTTCCTTTTGCTGCCCCCACCCCTCCCCACGGCACTCACCTTTTCAGCTCCAGAGGGTGGTCCGTGTCTCTAGTGCAGAGAGCGCAATTGCCATTTTTCCAGGTTGAAAAATGGAAATTTGGCTCTTAGTTACCAGGAGTGGCATTTTTGCTCTGCACTGAACAGCCAGAAAAAGAAACAAAGTCTCTAACTTGATTGGCTTTTGACAGAGAGCACAGAACAGCCTCAGCAGAAGATAAGATACATTTATAACAATTTCTAGATAAGCAAATAAGTAACTGTAACAATATAAGATAACGGTCCCTTGGGAAAAGTTAGACTCGCAGCTTAAAGGTCAGCTCACCTTTATTAGCAAAACTGTAATAACTGTAAAAAAAAAAAAAGAAATATGTTGTCACAAACGGCACCCTAAATCCAGAACAAGTGCTAGGCTCCCTGGTCTCAGCTGCCTTTTACCCCGGGAGGAGCCCTTGGCTAATTGGATGCCGCCAGGTCTTACTAAGAGGGGAGCAAAGCTAAAGGTCCTGGACAAGCAAAGGGGCATGATCGTCTCACCAAGCATAGTAGAAGGAGGAACGCCAATTTGAAGACAGGCCAGACAACACAGCATGGAACAGGCAGGCTGGGCCAGCACAAGCAGAGTAGGGAATAGTCAGGATCAGGATTGGAGAACCTAGAATAGTCAGCGGACAGGCAAAAGGTCAGATTGGAGAGTTCAGAATAATCAGGCAGGCTAGGGTCAGGATACAGAGTTCAGAATCATCAGGTAAGCAGGCAAGGGTCAAATGCCAGAAGATCAATCAGGATTCACATAGAATAAACACCCAGGAACAACTAAATAGAACCTAACAGCAGGCAATGTGCTAAACACTGGAATCCCTTTAAATACAATTTGAATTTCGCATGATGGCGTCATGACGCCGGCAACAATGCGGTAGAAAACCCGCGCCATAGGAAAGCCAGCACAGGAGCAGCGCCGTTCCTGAGGACATTGCCCCCTGAGGCGGCTCCAGTAATGCGCCCCCCCAGCCCGATTACATTTCAGGGGGAGGCAGCAATGCTAGTGTGGAGAGCGCAATTGCTCAAAAACCGGAAATGCAGCCTTTAAAGGCCCCTGGAAGCCCAGCTGATGCTGCCGCCTGAGGCGAATGCCTCAGCTCGCCTCATAGGATGAGAAAGGATGCATGCAGCTGGCATACCCGCCAGCCACTAGACCACCAAGGAGAGCCACTGGACCACCAAAGTAAACTTTATTTGTTACGTATGTTCAAACTTTCATAACCTGCCAAATTTTGTAAAATGAACATGGTAGTTATGGGGTGTGACCGCAAAAAGCTTCTCGCTGTTAAGCGCGGCAACTTTTTTGTCGCTCTTTTTATTTCCAAAATCTTCTTTCTCTTGCTTATACAACCTTATTGCTCTCTTCACTTCCTTCTAAACTTTCCTTTCTTTTGACCAACCTTTTTCTACTTCTTGTCATATTTCACGTTCCTGTTTTGCTTTGCTGTTCCCCTTTTTTGAAATCAACCTCTTTCCCTTTTCCCTCAAACTGTTACTGCTAGAAAAAAAAATTGCAAAGACTCCTTTAACCTTTTTCAAACTAAAGGTTTTTTTTTCGCCAACACTCTGATTATTGCTGTGTGCATTTCTTTAAATACAAATTGGAGCCGTACAGTGACACTGTACAGTCTACATATATAGATTGTATTAAGAGAAACGTACATTGCAATTCAACTACTGTCACAAGTTTGCAAGTAAGTGACCCCTTTTCATTGGTGGTTATGGCCACAGATCAACTGTCCACTTAGTGGTCCAATTAGCCCCTGTGGTAACCATAGCTCAGCCCACTAATTTTATGCTGCACCTACTTCTTGTCTAATGGGAAAGTTTCTTTTATCAACAAATTTGGTAAGACCCAGACAAAATGATATAGATTTAAAGTAACCATGGTCCTCTATACAGTAGATGCCTTATAACTATTGAAAACCAACTCTTAGTGTTCAGCCCTTGGAAACAAACAATCTTTTGTAATGGAACTTGGGCACTGAAACACAGCAACATCTTTCTCTGTGTCATATCTGTATAGTAATCAGTATAATATCATTCTTATTAGAGACTTATGAGACATACTGTTGTGAACAACCTGGCATATCATCAATGCCTGGGACACCCTAGCATCTGCCATCTGAGCAACATATGTACAACTGTAGCCTAGGTTGTCTTTGACAGGGCATGCAAGGGCTCACACTTATAAAGCAGTAACACATGAACACTTAAATTTAGTAGAAAGGGTTAATACTGGGGGGGGGGGGGGTAGCACAATATCATTGTAACATAAGGTCCATAACTTTACATGCAGTAAATGACAGACAAAAAATTACTTATATAATAATATAATATACTCTTGTAATAATATAATAGACTCTTGTATTTGATTTTCATTTCAGCATTTACAAAGTGCATCCTCATAGGCAGTGCCGAAAAACCAACTGTTATACAGTATGAGCCATTGCTGCCAAGTTGTATGGTTGCCCCCTTCATTTTTTATTTGGAAAGCCAGACAGGCAGGTTTTACTCAGACAGCCCTCCAGAAACAAGGCTACCGGGGTGACAACTTTAGATAGCTGTAGTCAAAACTTGTAAATTGTTTGTCTGTGGGAAAACAACAAATACAGCAGCACTCCGATATGTGATTCAGTTATTTATTCGTACCACTAGCAAAGCTTTGCTAGTGGCACGAATAAATAATTGAACCACATATCGGAGTGCTGCTGTATTTGTTGTTTTACTGTAGATGCATTCCTTGGCAGAAAGGAATACAGCTGATGCTTCAAAAGGCGACATAGTGTAAGTGGCACCAATATTGACTTTGTTCGTCTGTGGGATTATCTGCGGGATTAGGCTCTGGCCACAAGGATGGCGGGCCTTTGTTTGGCTTTATACACAGGGCCTCTATTAGAAATCACGGGGCCCTGTACAACAAAATTTTTCGTGCCCCCTGGGCCGCGCCCACCCTGGCACCCAGGCCCCACCCCTAATCCCACCCACTCCACATCACAGTTAAAGGACCACACAGACATCAGTGCTAAAAAAGTAACCCCCCACACACAAGTTATAAAAAGCTATTAATGGTTAGGGCCCCCCTTAAAAGTTGGTGGCAGGGGCCTATAGAGTATTAAAAGAAAACATTGGTGGCCAGGGGATTAAGAAAAAAAAAACCCCACATTGAAGTACTTCAGCAGCAGCTCCTTTGTGACATAGGGTCTTTCCACCTCTTCCGGACTTTGCGTCTGTTTGGCACTTCCACATTCAGCCTTAGGAACATCGGAAGGAGCCTCACAGGCTTGGTGCTCGTAAGGGGTGCCCGGCTCTTGGAAAAATGCAGCACTGCCGGGCCCCCCTTCAGCCCCGGACCCGGGACACTTGTCCCCCCTGTCCCCCCCTGATGGCGGCCCTGCTTATACAAAAGGAATGTTTATAGCAGAATTTGGGTGAATGGTAGCAGGCCAGGGCATTCTTGAATGCAAACCCCTTCACAGCTAGTGTCCTGGTTAAATTTCATGCAATAGGCTGCACCATACTGTATATTATCTGTTATATTATTTTGGAGTTAGCTACTGATAAAATTGCCTTCTTCAAAAATGGCAAATAGTCATCTGTAAAAATGGTTACTATTTTTCCCAATGGACAACAAATACCATTGTGGAAGAAGCCATCTACTGCTTTTACTAGGAAGTTTCTCTGGTGACCATAGTCTTAACAGCAGCTAATAGGTACCCGTACAAAGTGGTTGTTGTTATTTTGTGCAACACGAAGAATATGCATAAAAATAACAACTATTGCTTGATTCAATTACATATACTAATGCAAAATTTACATTTTGGGAAGGTAAAATAAAATATGCCATATATTATTTGTTGCAGCATTGTCTTTTTCCATTTGACATACCGGTAGCTCTTTTGCAGGAAGCAGGGTATTGTAAAATATTGCTTATAAATGTGAAATGGTTAAAGTTATACATGCCTTTTAATTTATACATGCCTATTTATTTAATTTACTGTCATATTTATGGCATTTATATGCCTATTGTGTAAATAATAAGTCTATGAGCAGCTGTGCACTCACCTGCATATGTGTGATTTACCCTTGATGGTAAATCAGCAGTGGTGCGTGAGATAGATGTAAACAAAGTACAGTAGAACCCCCAGTTTACGTTTTTCAGGGGACTAGGAAAAATTATGTAAAATCAGGGAAATGTGTTAAAGTAACTTTTTCTTCAAGTACTG
The DNA here is from genome assembly GCA_024363595.1 of Xenopus borealis. Classification (NCBI taxonomy): domain Eukaryota; kingdom Metazoa; phylum Chordata; class Amphibia; order Anura; family Pipidae; genus Xenopus; species Xenopus borealis. The sequence goes on from CM044438.1 coordinate 77,771,957, forward strand.
AAAGGATTAAAGCACAGGAGTCTGTTTTACTTTGAGATACAATATTTACTGTGTTAAAGTGGACCCGTCACCCCAAAAAAAATTCAAAATCCTATTTTATCACATTAGTCAAGCAAAATCAACATTAATTACACTATATAAATTATTTAAATCTTGTTTCCTTCAGTCTGGGAATTCATAATTATAGCAAGCAGACAGGAGCCATTTTGTGGACACTGTTATTAAGGCAAGCCTTGCATCATCTCAGAATCTTGTCTGTGCACCAGAATGCGGGACCCAATGTCTATCCTCATGTCCTGGCCTAAGGCATAGAGGAGTGGCAGACATTAATTGATTGACAGCTGATATTTTTAAATGAGCTTAAAACAGCTATGAATGCTTTAATAAAAATTTGAAATTGGATTTCATGTTTAATTTGAAAAGGACTTTTATTATACAGATTTTTGTGTCTGGGTGACTGGTCCAGTCACAAGGAGTGTTAATATGGGGGGCATGAGCAAGACTCTCTGTCAGTCACATACACAACCTAAAGTGATTGGTGGAGGACTCTATAATGGGCAGACTCATTGACATTGACCACTTACAGGTAGAACAGGCACAGAATCTGTTTAGTATTTTAAACCTCTTTATTTCACAAATAATAACATTCATAGAGGGAAAAAAGGCAGTTTTTGGGAACATCAGGACAACATTTTGATGTAAAATCAGGGAAAACATGACTTAAAATCAGGGAAATGCACCCATTGAAATGCATTATAAATTGGTGAGACCACAAATTAAAAATGTAAAATGCAGGAAAACTTAAAATCAGGGGACTTAAAATCAGGGTTTCACTGTATTAGTTAATTGATCAGTATCTCAAAACTCGCACTATGTGAATTATAACTAATTTCATTAAATTTTATTATTGATTACTGAACTCCCAAATTAACTTAACCAAGTTTATTTATGCCATACATTACTTACTGTCATGCATTGTAAACTGTTATTATATATATTGACAATCATATATCATTTCATTCTACCAAAAAATTGATTTATTAACAAAAAAAGGAAACTATTGTGGAAATAATTAAGGGCAGATAAGAATTGTCATTTGCTAGGGCCCAAGGGCTTGGCCACTGTCACATGTTTTACATTGACCAACTGACAGGTCTGTTGGTGTGAGTACACAAATAATAATAATAATAATAATAATAATAATAAACCTTTGCAGCAAAAAACCTGCCTTGTGTACCTATATTCCCAACTTTCATTTTATTTTACAAATTTGGGTTCTATTGATATAGGTATATAACTTCACAGCCCACATTTGCACTTTATGTGGAGAAACTTGTTTATTAAATAGGTTTTAAAATAGGTTTTAAATAAAAAACACTGCAAGCATACACCAGCCTTTCCAGAATAATGTAGCCTGATGCTCAGTCCTTTGGATAGACTTCTCTCCCCCACAGTCAAGGCTGAGCAAAACAAGGTATGGTCAAACAGGGCCTTAGCCCCTATGTGTTTATTGTGTCAAACGAAAATAAGCATGTGGGGGCAGATTTACTAATGGTCGAATTTCGAATTTAAAAAAATTCAAAATTCGACCATGGGAATAGTGGGGAAGTAAAATCCTTCAAATTCGACGGATTTTACCGCAGTTCAATCAGAAATAAAAAATTTGATCGTTCGAATATTCAAACGATTTTAATCGATTGATCAAAGTTTTATATTCGATCTCAGCTAAGGATTGCCAATTCGGGAGCTTGATCATGGCGAAGTAATTGGTCGAATTAAAATGTAAAGGGGAAGTATTCGACCATCGAATTTTTGAATATTTGAATAAAATTTTATTCGAATCATTCGAATTCAAATATTCGATGGTCGAATTAGCCTAATTTCCATATTCGAAGATTCGATTTTGAATTTAAATTAAATTCGATCGAACTTCAAATTATTCACGTGAATTTTGTAAATCTGCCCTGTAGTATTGACACAATAAACACACAAGGGCTAGTCCCTGTTTTTACTTGCCTTGCGTGTGCCCATACCTTGTTTTGTTCAGCCTTTATAGGTTGTAAAAACCAAGAATAAACTCATTTTCTCTAAAGCCATAAATGTCATGACAGTTATTAAAAGATCTGGATGTAAAAAGCACAAATGAAAAATGAGCTATAAATGAGCTAAAAAATATACAAAAACCTTGTAACAATCTAAAACTTTGAGTTTTTGGGCAATTACTAGTGAAAAAGATCATAAAACCTCTAAGAATCCAGATACCTAAAAAAAGTCCAATAGGATCAGCCCAGCTCCTTTTGGCTTCTATAGGACCTCAACTGCTTTTACTTGTCAAATTTTGGTATTAGAGGTTTTTGTGGGTTTTACACATAATACATTTCTAATTTTTAGAGTTTTAGAGAAATTAAAATACAATTTTTTATAGAAAATAATAGATTCATGAAAAAAATTGAAATTAGAATTTTAGTAAATAGGCCCCCAAGTAATGTGACAAAAAATAGTCCATGCACTTAACAACATTAAACACTAGAGAGCAGCACAGGGCAGCATCACAAGCTAGTGAGTAACCTGTGCTACGTATGAGTAATGATGGGCGAATCTACCCAGTTTCGCTTAGCCGAAAAATTGTTGTTTTCGACGCGCGTCGCCAGGCGAATTTATTCGCCAGCGGGAATTCGCCGCAAATTCGCCTCTGGCAAATAAATTCGCCCATCACTACGTATGAGCAGCTTGTTTCTACAGTAGAACGATAAAGAGATGTTAAACTGCTTTATATTTCTAATGGTAGTTTGCCAGAATTGCCCTGGTGAAATTTCTTTTGGCCATGCATTGACATTTAAATAAGAGACAGGAATATGAGTAGGAAATAGACTGAATAGAAAGATGAGTAATAAAAAGTAGCAATAACAAACAATACATTTGTAGACTTACAGGGCATATGGTTTTTAGATGGGGTCAGTGATCCCCAATTTGAAATCTGGAAAGAGCAACTACTTCAAAAACTATGAAAATAATTAGAAAAAAGGAAGGACAAATGGAACTAAGCTTAGATTAGAATTAGCCATTCTATGATATATTACGGGGCAAATTTACTATTACTCCCGGAAATTTGCTCGACCTAATTCGCAATTCAATAAGACCATCGAATGCTTATCGAATTGTTTTAGGCTATCATTTTGCTCGCAATATGATTTCTCAATGAACGGATACCGATCGTTCGATTTCACGAAAAAATCGTGAAGTTTCCTTTGGGTGTCCAAAAAATTAGTACGATTCGAACGATTGAACGCTCCAATCGTACGAATGGTATTCGAGCCTCAGAAGCCTATGGGGAGCTTCCCATAGGCTTCTATTACAATTCAGTAGTTTCAATCTAGCGAAGTAGGCAGTAGGCGAAGTAGGCAGTAGAATAACTTTAAAATTTTTATTCCTTCGATCATCGAATGATCTAATTATCGAATATCCAATCATTCGATCTATTCGATATTCAATATTCGATGATTGAAGAGGCCAAATTTGCATACAGGTATCTGATTTCACGAAAAATTTGTACGATCAGTATTCGATCGAATTCAATCAAACTTCGATCATTTCATGTGACTTTCGTAAATCGGCCCCTACAAGTTAACTTAAAGGTGAAGCCCCCCCTTTAGCCTTCAAATTTTTTTATATTCAGTTTTGAAATCTGACAATCTGTCAATTTCCCAGCTGCCCCTGGTCAAGTGACTTTTGCCAGCACTTTAGGATGCCCCTGGTCATATGTCTTTTGCCAGCACAATCTGTCAATTTCCCAACTGCCCCATGTCATGTGACTTTTGCCAGCACTTTAGGATGCCCCTGGTCATGTGACTTTTGCCAGCACTTTAGGAGGGAACTGCTTTCTGGCAGGCTGTTGTTTTTCCTTCTCAATGTAACTGAATAGAATGCAGTGGGACATGGGTTTTACTATTGAGTGCTGTTCTTAGATCTACCAGGCAGCTGTTATCTTGTGTTAGGGAGTTGTTATCTGGTTACCTTCCCAGTGTTCTGTTTAGTGATGGCGCGAACCGCCGAAAAAAAGTTCGCGAACTTGTTCCGGAAATTTGCGAACGGTTCGCAAACGGTTCGCGAACCCCATAGACTTCAATGGGAAGGCGAACTTTAACAGCTAAAAAAGATATTTCTGGCCAGAAAAATGATTTTAAAGTTGTTTAAAGGGTGCAACGACCTGGACAGTGGCATGCCAGAGGGGGATCAAGGGCAAAAATGTATCTGAAAAATCCATTGTTGACACAGCGCTGCGTTTTGTGCTGTAAAGGGAAAAAAGTCACTCAGGTGGTTGTGGACACTGTAATATTATTGATATTTAGACAGAATGTGAACAAGCTCACACAGCTAGATGGCAGTTGTTTGAAGAACACACTGGGCAAAAAATGGCTACAGGGCAAATAATGGCTACAAGGTCAACGTATACACTACTACAGCGGTGGATACGGATTACGTAAAATATATTATGGCTGCTTGAAAAAAGTCACTCAGGTGCTTTTTCTGGAGAGGGTAATATTATGGATATTTAGACAGAATGTGAACAAGCTCACACAGCTAAATGGCAGTTGTTTGAAGTACAGTAGATTACTAGCCAGCAAACTTACTATCCACTGTCCCTGAAATCACTAACAGGCAGCTCTCTCCCTACACTATCTCTTCAGCACACACAGGCAGAGTGAAAAAACGCTGCAGGGCTTCGGTTTTTATAGGGAAGGGGAGTGGTCATGGGGGTGTTGGGGTGGTCCAGGAGGGAGAGCTTACTGATTGGCTGCCATGTATCTGCTGGTCTGGGGGAGAAATGGCAAAAAAAAAGCGCCAACTAAGGCGAACCCAAATTGGCGAACATTGCGCGACGTTCGCGAACTTCCGGCGAGCTCGAACACCCGATGTTCGCGCGAACAAGTTCGCCGGCGAACAGTTCGCGCCATCCCTAGTTCTGTTGTGAGGCTGCTGGGGAGGGGGGGGGTGATATCACTCCAACTTGTATTACAGCATTAAAGAGTGATTGAAGTTTATCAGAGCACAAGTCACATGACTTGGAGCAGCTGGGAAATTGACAATATGTCTAGCCCCATGTCAGATTTTTAAAATGAAATATAAAAAAATCTGTTTGCTCTTTTGAGAAATGGATTTCAGTGCAGAATTCTGCTGGAGCATCTCTATTAACTGATGCATTTAGAATTTTTTTTTTCCCATGACAGTATCCCTTTAAGGTTACAAAAGAAATAGATGTTCAACTATAACAATATACATTTTCATATACATGCTAATGCTTTTATGGATGTAGATGGGACCACATCACTAAAAGCAGTCCTCGCATTACTAAAGTATGGGCATGCCTGCCTTAGCAGACCTACAACAATGTAAAATTATCTGTACAAAAGTATGAATGATGACTCTTTGGTAAAAAAAAAACATTGTTGATTGTAAAATCTGTGCCTGATTGATGATGAATCTTCCTGTACATTTAAAATGAATTTGCATAAGATTGCATAAGATGGGCTAAACTCCATGAGCGCTTTTGTCAGATGGTTTTGGATTGACAAAATGCATCTGACTGGTAAAATGCTGAACAATGTGTAAAAATTAAAACAATTGCGTATGTGTGTTTGCTAACTGAATGCAAGTTGCAGCTGATATTTCCAGTAGTGCAAGTTTGCTAGGCCTGTTGTGCTACTACTGGAATTACTACCCCATTCAGCAATTGTGCATACACATGTTTGCAAATTGAATGCAAGTTGCAGCAAACATTTCATCATATGGTGTTAAAACACCAATAGCATAAGATTCAGGGAGATTTAGTCAACAGACAACTAATCACCTCGTCGGGCGACTTCAGAAATCAAAGCATTGAGTGCATTAGCACAGGCGATTCTTCATTCAAGCAGGAAGAAGGCAGTTCAGGGAGATTATCACCCCCCCCAAATCTGCCCATCTGCCCTAACCCTAAACAAGACAAAATGGAGGCCTAATAAAGTGTTGCTCAGAACAAGCCATTCTATATTACACCAAAAGTTAACTCAAAGGTGAACTCTTTAACCAGGCAATGTGTGTACACTGTGCATTAGGCATTCCCACAAGTCATTAGGCCAATTTTATTTCTGCTATATTAAGACACAAGCTGATTAATTATTAGTCAGTGGCTACATACCAAGGAACTGAAAAGAAAACAGGTCATTAGAGAGAATTTAGTGTGCTAAAAATAGTGTCGGGTTTAGTACATTTAGAAATAAAGAACAAGTAAATGCTATGTGCGAACATTAAAAAGAAACAATACATTATATATGGATAGACATCTACTTAAATTATTTTTGTTAGGAATACATTTACATATCTTTGTTGCAGAAAAATATATTCTAGATGTACAAGTTTATTTCCTATTTATCAGGGATCTTATATAAGGGCAGATGCTCAGATTCGGGGATCTCCTCTTATTCGGGGAGACTAATCTCCCCAAACTGCTTTCCCACTGGCTAGGATGTAAATTGCCGGTAGGATAGCACTCTGTGAGCTTCGTTTTGTTTCCTCCTCAGGCAAAAAACGAAACATAAGGAAAACCAAGCGTTCCGAGTGCCACCCCGAGTAAGAGGCGATTTGGCGATGGGCGACTAAATCTCCCCGAATCTTCTCGTCTGTCTCTGCTCTAAAAGGACTATGCACTTTGTGGCCTCAGGACAACAGTTTATAAATCTGAGTTAAGTGTTTTTATATTTGCTTTTAATGGCTTGAGTCTGTTTGCACATCCAATTGCTTCACGTTGTTCACAATATACAAAACAAATTGTATGGCATTTACACTTTATTTACAGTATTTTGCAATCGATGTAGACGTGTGTTTCCTGTCAACTGCAATGTTGTTTCTATAAACAGTCATTCAGGTGCCTCTTTGTCAATATCTGGTTGGCCTTATCACACAGGATAAAGGTGCATGTTACAATGGCAGGGGTGTAAGCATTGAGTGGCTTGCAATGATCTCTAGGGCACAAGAGGCCCCATGAGTACAAAAAAGTAAAAAAGTGTTAATGGTACAAAGAACAAAGCTTTCGTGGGGGAGCTGAGAAATCTTGGGTTATGGAAGTCAGAAATTAAAATCTGGTGATAATTTGGTTTACTGTTGCTTGATTAACAAACAGAACATTGTTCTGCAAAATGTAAATTTAAGGAAAATGTTTCAATCTGTAGACTTATGGAAGACTGTACACGTTTATGGCTACCTTTTATATTGTTCAGGCTGACAAATGGATATTTCCATTAAGACCAATGATATACTTTACAACAGAACAAAAGGACTTCTAGTATAAACGGGCCCCTGATAAGCCAGCCTGCCTGAATTCTGGGCATTTATGGCCATCCTTACTTGTTTATCTGCCATCAGCAGGAACGATTTGGGCCACTTTTGCTGCCGTGATGCAGCCCCTATGATGGTGCCACCCATCTTTCCACTGCACTGCCATGAGAATGGGTCCGGGGGGCTGCATCACTAGTGCAGAGAGCACAATTGTTCCACTGGAGCTGCTTTTTCCCTCCCCTAGTAAATTGCTGGGAAATATTGATTGTGACTTTGGAATTCATAAAGTGTCATCCTATTCAGCAGCCCTATAATAATGCAATTGGCTAGTATTTATGTTCATTTATATTACATTATTTAATTAAAGTTGAAAATAAATTATCCAGCAAATATGATAAAGCCAATGTAAGCCTATGTAGAACGTGGCAGGCAGACATTCCCTCACTTAACGATGAGGAATGGTTGGACGCCTTAGAGGCACCTGGGGTTGTCCCTCCTAATGCAAATCATAGAATGATCCAGAGATATATCCTCCATAGACCATATTTTACCCCTGTACTCCTACATAGAATAAATCCCAGATACCCCCTGCCTGTAATAGATGTAGCTCAGACCTGGTAACATGCTTTGGGACTGTACAAAATTAAAAAGGTACTGGAAACAGGTGTTTGCTACAGTAGCGGACTCTCCGGGAACACCTCTCACTCCACTCCAGAACTAGCTATATTAGTATATATATATATGATGAATCTCAGTTCAATAAACACCACCTGACTACTAAACATAATAGTCTATTTCAGGCATGTAAATGTGTAACCCAAAGGTGGAAAAATGTGGACCCCCCAACTCACCAATTATGGCTGGAGCAAATGCAGCAATATATAAACTGTATATCCTACCTCTACTTTGTCAGCTTGAGAAAGGACCAGGTGGTCTGAAATGTTGCTGTGCCAGATTAATATTTTGAAATAAAGGTGGTTTTATTGATATATGGGAGTGCTGCTATCTATTCTGGAAATTTGTCTCAAGGATGTGAAGGCGAACACATCAGCTGGTGTGCATACCTTAAAAGTAAGCTTGTGAATTTAAATGCTGGAAGACCTTCTATATCCTATCTCTACACAAAAAGGAAATCTCCTGGGGAAATTTGAAAAAGTACGGGGCTTATGGCCAACCTGCTAAATATATATATATATATATATATATATATATATGTTCACTATCATAAGTAACAAGAATATAACAGTGTAAGTACATGTAATGAACCTGATTGACCAATAAAGGTTATGATGTTAATTTAAAAAGTTAAAAATAAATTAGCCAAGCATATACTGAATTCTATTATTACATGGGCTAGTTTCATAGGCAAAAGTTCCTGATAAACATTTCAGGATCACATGATTATATCGCCGTTCATAAGCCCTTTCCCCACTTGCTGTTTTAGTCACATACAATGCAGCCTAAAGGAGAACTAAAGCTTGACTAAAGAAGTAGGCTAGAAATGTTGTATATTGTGTTTTGTGCTTCTTTACCAGCCCAAGGCAAACACAGTCCTTTAGCAGTAAAGATCTGTGTCTCCAAAGATGCCCCAGTAGCTTCCCATCTTCTATTCTGCTAATTCACTGATTCACATGTTCTGTGCTGCTGTCACTTATTGAACTTTGGGACAACTCACAATATACTGTGTATACAGAATAGAAATGTCACAATATCAGGCTGATTAGTAATTAATACAGTTACTTCAGAACCCAGTGCAACTAGCATCAGAATTTAATAACCAGCCCTGTAGCATCATCTTATATCACAGGTCAATTTTGTGCTTGATAATTTATAGGTCTCTCACGAATTTTGTTTGATTGACCCCTTAGCAACTCAACAGTTGCTCAGAGCCCACTGAGCATGTGAGTGTCACCGACACTTTCCAAGTTATGACAGGTTTGAAGTCCTGGATCATTATTGCTATTAAGCTGAAACTTTACGCTGGTGCAATAAGTTCAGTATATAAAATGTGGCATTTTTAGCCCTATTCATTTTAGGGTTTAGTTCTGTTTTAATATAAAAGTGTCTATTCAAATATAGTTTAATATTCGTTCAACATTGAGGGGGTTTGGTGCAACCTGAATTGTGTTAAATATTGCTGGTATGCAGCGATGGTCTTATACCATTATATATGGTTTGTATATTAAATTTAGCAATCTTTTATTACACAGGTTTCTTCATGATTTTACTGAGTTTTTTTTCCCGAACAATACATTTTTTGGGAAAAAGTATTGATAAATATGGTAGTTTTTAGAAAATTCAGAAATTTCCTTTAGAATTCAAACTAAGAATCTTCAGACGGCTAGTAAACAGGTTAATACTGTATGAACTCTTAATAGAAAGTTTATGAGGTGATTGAATTTTAAACAGAGCAGATTTAGTGGTTCCCTCTGTGATGTGTAGATAGGTATTTTTACCTCCAGGGAAGGTTAAACAGAGGTGTGCAGTCCAGCTTCAATGAGGTGGAAATGTAGGGATTCCATTTGCATATATTGGAATACCTTTAGAACTGGCTTGATCGACCTTGGGCAGGATTGGGCTGAGCCTGTTAAGGGAAAATCACAAGCTGAATAATATGCTGGAAACTGAGTATATGACAAGCAGAGCTGCATATTTCGCCTTCTATGCCTCACCTGCTGCTGTTCAATGTGCAGCTGTTTGTTTGAGAGCTGCTGCTCAGGACTGAATTGCTCACCCTTTTAACTCCTGCTTCCTAGAACACAACAACCATGGCAGAAGATAAAACATTTCGCTATGGACTAATTATCCTGGGTTTCTTTTTGGTGATGATCGGCATGTTCATTATGAGTGTAGATAAGCCCCATGTGTACATTACATTTTGCTCTATGGGGGTCCTTATGATCTTAATTGGTATTACTTGGAGTATCTGTCAGTGTTACCCAAAGGTAGGTCTCAATGCAACGTATATAAGAACTAGCAAATCTGGCTAATTTTACCAATAATAACATGAATGGGTTCCCATATTACTATGGCAATATAATGTTTTGCTGAAGTTTTGAACACTAAATTTTTTTTTTACCATCAGTCTTTTATGTATGACTGATTACCAAGATTAGGATGTCAGTGATGACTGCAATTGAACGATTAAAATATACAGTAAAGATAAAATGTACATGTAATAGATTATGCAGTATTTAATGATGTTGTATAGGAAATTACAGCCCTCTCCTTGTATTTAAACTGGTTGCAGATTTGCATCCAGTGGGAGAAAATACCCTATCACTTTTCATTGCAGCAAATGTAAAATGCTAAAGCTTATAGCTCCCTGAAAATGAACTTTTATTAGAATGAAAGCAATGATTTTAGAAGACTAAATCGCTCTTTATTTTGGTTTGTAAACATTTTATAATTTACTCAGCAAATTTCAGCTTGGATTGTCAGCCATTATTTGTTTTTTAAGGACCCACTAACCATAGCATATTGAAAGATGAATATGGGAGGTTTGAATAGAAATCAAATATTCAGTTAAAGCCTACAAAAACATAGACATGCTAGTTACCCAACTATATGTGTCAATGTTTTGTAAAAAGTTAATTATAAGATTAATTTCTTCTTTCAACCAGTATTGCAACCCATAATGAACCTTTTGATACTCCGTTCCTCTTTCTAGGAACCACTTCACTAATAAGTGATTCCCATTAGCTTTTGCCGGTATTAAGTAAAAGCAGTGTCGGACTGGGATGCCAGGGGCCCACCAGAAAACCTTAAACCGTGGCCCACTTTCCAAACTATTATTAACCATCTCTTCACACAACCTCTTTATTTTTCTAGTCTTATATATATATATATATATATATATATATATATATATATATATATATATATGAAAAAGATCCCTGAGAGGGATCGAAACGTTGGATGTGAATTCAGCAATAAACACAGTTGAGCACTTGGAACAAGGAGTGTGCGGATCCTTCTTTCTCTCTCTCTCTCTCTCTCTCTCTCTCTCTCTCTCTCTCTCTCTATATATATATATACTTACTATATCCCTCCATTATTAAGCATTTTCCCATGAAGAAATAGGGAATGTCCATGAAATAGGCTAAATGTTTAGAAGCAAGAGGACCCACTGACTCCTGGGCCCACCGGGAGTTTTCCTGGTCTCCCGGTGGGCCAGTCCGAAACTGAGTAGAAGTCTGTATTTCAGGCAATGACCACCTACTAGCACAAGCATCTGAATGGGAAGTGGCTGTCAGCAAAAAAAGATTTGAATGCATAGATGTCCATGAAAATATATGGATATGCATCTCTTAAATAACTTGGTGGCATATTATGTTTTATACATTTATGACATTTTATTACATTACATTTTAGAATAATGCCTTCTAATAATAATAACTGCTCATTAAATAAAAAATAGTGTTTTTTAAGTAAATTTTAAATGTTAATTATCTTTAAAAGCTGTTATCACTGTTTCATCCTATTCCCTGTACTGCTGGATTTGACTGTTGAAACAATGTAGCAGACTAACACCATTGTGACTGTCGCAATTCAGTCCTAATCATCATCCTAATTGGGACACTTTTTAAATTTTGCATAAACATTACATACTGCAAATGGAGAGGCCCCTCATAACTCATTGCCCTGTTTTTATTTGTTAGGACGTGATGTTTAATACAGGTGATATACAACTAAAACAAGATATTTTATATATTATTTCACATGATTATTTTGCACCTTGGACACTCAAGGCTTGTAAGTATAAGTCTTGTATAGTGTGGAGTATTGAATGAAGAAGATACCAGCTGATTAACAGATAAACTATTCGCTGGAGGAGAACTATTGTTCTAATGTCAAACTGAGACATATTGTTTTAAAGTCAGAATGCAGAAAGAGACAGGCAAACATTGGTTTTATTTGCATTAATGTTGAGAACTTGAAAAGCTTTCAAAGCAATGTATTTGCTTGTAGAACAACATACATTCTTACTTTATTATATTATTTTACAGATAACCTTTACTCCAATTGATATGGAAGATAATTCCTTAACAGAGAAGTCTCCAGTGCTCACAAACGACTCTATCCCTGAGAAGCAATGGTACGTACCAAGGCTCTCATTGCTGCCATTGTTGCTGTGCATGACTTGCAGTATTGTACTTGAACAGCTCATCACTCATTCAAGCCTTTTTTATTCAAGGTCAATTATTATTACATTGTATAAAAGGGAAAATATGCTCCTTGTTCATATCTGCTTAGTAAATTTTAAACGAAAAAACAATATAAATATAATATCACATGTTTGAAACAAAAAACATTGTTAACGATCAGGGACGAAGAGGTCAGACAAGTCATGCATGATCATGTTGGGTTGTAAGATGCCTGTATACCTTGAATCAGGCTCACTTAAAATGTTTTTCAGAATTGTAAAATTTTTAAACACTTTTTATTCACAATGGTGAGGTCACTACAAGCAGTAAAGACTTGTTGTTCGGTTGGGTCTTTATTTGTGATGTAACTCTGGGCCCAGGGTTATGGGTCAAACACTGAGTTGCTGCTGGGTTACTGTTTCCTATGATAGACCATTCTCAAGATGTACTTCAAAAGCATGATCCTCCGTTCAATTCTCCACCACTCACTCTAGGCCAAAGCATGCTGTGTTAGTTTCAGGTGATCCCTTGTGGTTCATACATGTGCCTGTTATACCAACTGGTCTGCTATTGGACTCCGCTTACAAAGGGAAGGTTACAGCTATAAATAACAAAGCATTATGTGCAGAAATACTGAAAAACATTCAACAGTTATATTAATAAAGATGATATTAATGAATTAAAACCAAATGCAACATTGGGGAGCAAAAACAAGAGTATCCAGCTATAGTAATAAAATGTAAAAAAAAAATCCTAATGGTCTCCTTTATTTCTTCTCTAGTTCAAGTACTCGATATACTAGCAGTAAAGAAGCTGAACTCTATGAAACTGACTTGCCATCCTATGAACAGATTCATATAAAGGTGGAAGAACCTGGTGAGGAGAAAAATGTTCAGTCAGTTCCTACTCTGTTGCAGCCCTTGTTGTTAGACTACTCCCAAATGACTTTGCAGGCCAAGATTGAAATACACAGAAATGCGGACAGTGATGACCAGAGAACAGCTGCCCCAGCTGGGACTAACGATCCAGCCTGGTAGGTACCAGTACTGCCCATCAAACATATTCTGCTAAATATTTTTTTGTGATAAGTTTTGAAAATGTATGTGATTTAATTAAATTATTTTCCAATACTGAAAGTATTTTAGGAGGCTGCAGGAATATATGGGTACATTGAGCTGTGTCAAATTAAGAAACTTTTTAAGATTAAGCAAAGGATTTTACATCATTGTTTGCTTATAAGGGGCTTGTAAACAAAACCACAAAACAATGGGAGCAAGAAACACTTCGAGCTAAAAGCAAATAATAACATACCAATGTATAAATACTAAGGGGGGGGGTTGTAATAAAAGTCAGTAATGGTAAAAGTCTCGATGCAAAGATGTACGACTTGAATGCACAAATTTAACATAGATTTTTACATTCTTATTATTTTTGCGAATTTGTGTTAACTTCAAAGTCCAAAAATAACATCAATGGCATATCACGAAATTGCCAAATATATGTGTATGTAAGCATGCCTATTCATGTCAGAAGGTGTCGGTGGTGTTTTTTTTTAATCACTGTGTTTGATGAGTAGTACTGAGCGAAATTCAGCAGATTCTCCTCATCTGTGAATTCCTGAAATTTTCACATTGATATATATTGATGGCAAATTTTGCCATTTTCATGGTCTGATTACATCTATTGCTTGCATTGGCCATCTTAAGTAAATTTGTCTAGGGGCAAATTAGACCATACAATTTATCTGTGTACATTGTGAAAGTGTGTTCACTCATCCCTGGAATGAGTGGATCATTCTACGGCAGCATTGTAAGTACAATGTCTCAGGCAGGTACAGGAGTGTAGACCAGCGATCACCAACCAGTGGTTTGTGAGCAACATATTGGTCTCTGACCATTGGAAGTTGCTCCCATTGGCCACAAAGCAGGTGATTATTTTTTAATTCCTGGCTTGAAGACAAGCTTTAGTTGCAAAAAAAAAACTTCCAAACAGATTCCAAACTCAATATAGGGGCTACCAATTGCTAATAACATTCCATATTGTGCACCCCATGAACTTTTTACATGATTATGTTGCTCTCCAATTTATTTTACATTTAAATGTGGCTCACGGGTAGAAAAGGTTGGGGACCCCTGGTGTAGATAGTCCATATGCTGGGCATTCCATAGATAGTTTGTTGATAAAATGTGTAATAACTGCATTTTTTTTACAATCCCTTCATTGAACTAATGCTGAATGCTGCAGACTTTTTATCACCTGTTTAATGGGCTTTTATGGAGTCATACAGTCAAAGCCCAATTTTATGTTCCCTGATTTTCCATTTTCCTGCATTTTGCATTTTTTTTTTCAGTCCCATTGTATTCTAATGCAGGGTTGTCCAAACTTTTGGCTTCCCTCAGCCACATTGGACAAAGAAAAATTGTCTGGGGCCACACATGAAGTACACAAACACTTTTGATTTGTAAAAGTAAAGAAAATGCACAGAAAAGTTGGATAACCAGATGGAGCTATACGTTGGAAAATGGGACACCTGGATATTAAATAGACTTATTATTATAGTATTATTATTACTTAATGGGCAGAGTCCCCCTCCTCCTGCCTACTCCTATATCCTTTGTAACATAACGTTTCCTTGTGAACTGAGTATTTCAAGCTAGGCTGCATTCATATCTATCATGGGCCGCGTGCCGCCCTCGGGATGCAGGTTGGACACCCCTGTTCTAATGCATTTCATTTGGATCATTTTGTGTATTACTATATTTTTTATTAGGCAAGAGCTTGAGTATTCTTGCAGCAGAATGTAATGAAGTATAAACAGGTAAAGGCTGTCTGCAGGGATTAATAGTAGAAGGTTCTAATAGTGAGGGCTTGATATGATGAGGTTATGGATCAATGAAATAATAGCTGCTTGAGGATGAAAGGTGGATCTTGCAACAATGCTTGCAGTGTTATAAATTTAAATTTCTATTGTTTATGAGGGTACTGCCATATAATTGAATGGGAGGAAAAATAATAGAAGCAGGATATGGTGGTCAATTATAAATGTCACATTCTCTGTCATATCGCCTTCCATTTCTGCCTTTAACCTTGTGCCAAAGAAACACATTTGCTAGAGCCTCTAAGGACAATTAGCTACCATTTAATTTTGGATGAACCTATGGTCCTTTATGAGTTTCGTGACACAGAATGGTCAATACAAATAAATAGTAAGTTTTTTTAACATCTCTAGACTATTACATGAAAAATGCAGTCAATCTTTATTTTGCTTTACATGCAGCCTACTTGATTACCACAAAGATGCACCACTCGCTTCACTGAATGATGAGGAAGAAATCAATACAACATCTTGTGAATCAGATGCAAGAAGTAGCCATGGTTCTCTGAATGCCTGTGATACATGGTCATTTAAACAGAAATCTTGTGGAGAAGCAACCTCTTTGGAAGGAATTTCACATATAGATTAGCTGTTAAATGATGAAATAAGTTTACATAAGTTGAAAATGAAGATGTTTCTCCTCCAGACCCAAAGAGAAATACTGATAATGAAGATCTATCTGTACAAGCACTTTGTATCCCTGATCAGGAATCAGAAGGGAATGACTTGTATTATGGACTGAAGGATGAATTGGATCACTTAGTGATTGCAGATGAATCAGACTTTGAATAATAATAGAAACATACTGACAATTACTATTTGCTTTACAACAAATGAAAAATGTATTTTATATTGAAAGGGAAGAATCTGTAATGATTGGCTACAAAGGTTGAGAGATAAAGAGTTAAAAGGAGATTAACGTGTTGTCGGCTGTTTCCGGTAGAATATGCCATAATTTTTGCCTTCAAATTCTGTTAGTGACAGCACAATTTATTGATGTTGTAAATATTGCATTTCAATTCCAAACAAGTGCTTAATTGTCAAAGCATAATATTTATTGAGACCAACAGGTCAGTCCAAGTTCCAAGATAACATATTACTACAATATGATCATGATTACACTTTTTCTTCTAAATATAACAAAGTGTAAGAGCAGAGCTGCTAGGGCTGTTGTCTTTAATGCTGATTTTCAGGCAGTCACAATAGAATTTCATGTCCTATGTTATTTTCATGGTTCCTGCTGAATACTCCCAAAAATATATTATTCTGACTAGTGAAGGCTTACCTTACTTCCACTGTAAAAGTTAATCGAGGCCTTAGGGATGATGAGTGATCTAAAGAACAATAGTCAGATAAGTGAAAATGTCAGTGTGATGGTCAAGGAGTGATTATATAGCGATGTGCAATTTGCTGGTGCTCTAAAAATGCATGATAATAATAATAATGACAGTCCAGATAGGAAGCTGTTTAGTTCACCCCATGAGCCATTAGCCCTTCTCTTCAGCCATCAATACATATTCTCCTGATTCTTCATATATCTGTGCATAACCCTGAACCAAACTTTTTTAAGAAGAGGCTTAAGAGGGTGACTTTTTATGATTGGAGACCAGCTGGGGGGAAAATATGAAAATATAGAAAATATGTTTATTGTAATATGCACAGCAACACCCTATTTGTTTCTTTCAACTGGTCTGTCTAATACGAACTCTTCCAGACAGGGGTAATTATGTGATGGGACCAATGTGGGGAGCACACAGGAAGGATGAAGCAGTAAGTGAATAGCTGTTGGTTTTGAAATATAGTATTTACCCTACTCCTGATAAAAAGACATGCAGAACAATATGGCACCTTCTTGCTATAGAGGAAAAATGATATATTAAATATTACACTGTAATAAAGAGGCTTCAGTTTAGCACTCTGCCTCTTCCATGCCATGCAATAGCAAGTAGCATAGATAGCAATGACTCTAATCGTTCCTCACTATATAGGCAGAGCACAGTGATATATACATATATAAATGCCTATTGTACTTTTAATAGAGAATTAGAAAATATACATCTCAGTGGTGAGTACTTAATTTAAATCCAAGGACGTTGTAATTATGGAAAATGAGCTTGTGTTAAAGCCAGATAAGCGACCATGGTGCTGAATAAGAATGGTGGCTTGTGAATACATATTCTCAGTTCTCTCAGGTAATAACACTGTGTCCTTGTTTTCTGTGGAATGAGTTTATTAATCATGTTATCTCCTGATTTCAGAACTGGTCCAGGTGAAATGCCTTGTGGAACAGGGAACCCAAAGTTGGTTCAATTAAACTCTTAACAATACAGAGCTCCCAGAGGGAGTGATTTAAAAACAGATATTATGTATACAATAGATCATTAAATGTGTGTTCATAATAAACAATGACTTCTAGCCAAGCATTCTTTCATGACCATGGTTTGCCCTTCATGCTATCTAGAAAAGCCTTATAAGTAATTCTGAATTCAGAACTGTGACATGAAGAGAAGTGAAAAGGTCAGCATAAAGTTAATGAAATAAAACTCACAGAAAAGCATATAACACTCTATAATACAATCTTTAAGCCATTTTTTTACTCTGTAATACAAACCAGCCATCCAGCCCGGTATTCTGGGATTTTCCAATGGACAATAATGGGGAGGGGGTGGACAAAGAGCTGATATATTAAAGAGAAGTGCAAAGCTGGAGCATCACTTTATAATCTTTGGTGTCACTAGAGCAGTGTCTCTAGATGCCAACACTGACATGATGTCATCAGGAAGATTGACTATTGCCACATGAATAATAAGCATTTCATTGCCCATCATCGCCTTGTTGTACTGCGTAAAAAAATGAAAGCTGTTCAAAACTGTTTTTGAATGGTGACAAAATTGTACAGCAAGCAGAGTTGCTAGCAGAGTATGAGGGTAATCGGGAGATTCAGCAACAGTCAGGACTCAGTGCCAATCAGTATGATGCTTCAAACATGATTGATAATGTATCTGATACTCAACAGATAAAAAGGGTACAGCATCAGTTCATGGAGACTTTTCCCAGAATGCACATTTTTAATAACTTTATGAACATACAAGAACACGAAAACTGACTTCTACTGGCAGAACTAAATAACGGTAAAACACAGTATAGAAGTGAGAAGGCTAACCAGTAGAGGTTAGAAGCTGTGAGTGGAGGAGGGGGCCCTCTCTTCATATGTGTCGGATTGATTTAGGACAAGTCGACACAGCATCTGTGTTTGCATGGAACAGCGAGGTTGAATGAAGCAGCATTGGACATCAGACAACATCAGACAACATGACTTCAAAGCTTTAAAAACATTGCCTTTTTATTCATATAAATATTTATTGATATAAATATTTTAGTAATATTCAGCCGGTTCTAAGAGTATAAATCCCTTTTTTGTACATTTTTTGTAATTTTTGGTTTAACCAGTAGAGAAGCTGGATACTACTGGGCACCACTGCAAATTATTTTTCAGACTTGTTTTACCAATATTTATTGAAACTGTATATGAATTAGGGACTTTTGGGGTCCCTGTACCTCCTTGGCCCCAGGGCCGGCCTTACCAAGTGCGGGGCCCAATTGGAACCATTTTGGTGGGGCCCCCTAGAAGGAACTTTGCTGTCTGTCGCAGGGTCACAGAGCTGGATGGGCAAATAGTGGCTGCTTTCCCTCTGTCCAAGTGATGGGGGTGGGGGTAGGCTGGGCAACTGGGGAATTAAGGGAATAGGAATCAGAGCTTGCACTGGAGCGGGGCCTCCATAAGTGCCGGGCCCAATTGGGCCAAATTGGTCCAATGTGCTTAAAACCGGCACTGCTTGGCCCCCCTGCAGCCACAGGGTCTGCTTCCTCTATAGTAACGCCTCTGAAGCTACTGTAACTAACAGTTTACACACACACTAGTATAACAAACTAAACTGCAGAGGTAACTTGTCACAATATATTTTGCCCTGAAATTACTTTTATTAAGTGTGCAAGACAATGTAAAACCCCCAAAACACCATCATTGGGTATCTGTTAGAGATCAAATATAGTCCGTGACTGATTCATATCAAAGTCCATAAAATCTGTCTCTTAAACAGAAAAAAGGAAATGTTAAAGGTCTGTATTTTCCTCTTTAGAAGCAGTTAAAGTGACACTGACACCTCTAAAATAGTATTAACATTCCTCCTAATTTGTGATGATTGTTTTCTTAAAAAATAAGTTTATTATGCACATGTACCATCTTTAATATGTGGGGCCAGGCCACTAGGTAATGTGAGGTGTGGATGGATGGTATTGCAGCAATACAGAAGCACAGCCAGCAGCAGAAGAAAATAATTCTGTTATTTTTTTCACTTTTTTATGCTGGGGATGCAATGAACCAATGGGCCTATAGTTGTATTGCTACTACGTTCTAAATGTAGGGCACTGCCATCATATATCATTGATATATGTTTTTGCACACAATAGAACATAGGTGGAGCTTTATGAAGACCAAGGTCAGTTCACAAGCTGAATGTTTCCATTAGTATCAGAAGATTCAAACTGGGATCCATCCAGGCACTTGGCCATGTGTGTAAAAAACTGTGCATCTAACTAGATGAAATTATAGTTGTCTATACATTTAAAGATCTGCTTGTGTGATGTGTGTGCATGTAGATATAAGACCTGCTTTGTTCTGCAGTCATTATTTTTCTTCTAGTGGGAGAGATGCATGGTGCCTACTTAGGCCCCTACGACTGTCTGATATTGTGATAAAAATGTTCCAATTAAATGTACTGCTTCTAAAATTATACTGATTTTATCTAATGAACTTATAATGACTATAATGATTTTTAACCACAAATTCTGCCTCATAGTGATGTAATTAAATATTGCTGGGCCCCACAACAAATAATTTATCAGGCCCCAGAAATACCTAGTGGTTGACTTGTTCTACCAATATTTTTTCAAATGTACCTCCTGTACCCCTGTGCTGCCGCAGGGTCTGCTTCCTCTGTACTTACACCCTGCTCCCTCAGGTATATTACACAACAGGTGATTTCCAATCACCAGTGTCTACCATGTGCAACCTCTCCCATTCCTTTGAATAAGAAACAATGTCAGATTGATAAGGGTATTTTGGCTGCCAAGGTTTTCCCTGAGATTGCAATCAAACCATATTTGTTTCATAGACCTAAACCTTATGTTATACAATACAATGGAAGATCCATATTCAAATGTCATTATGAATACATATTTATTGTGCTACTGTAGCTTTGTAAGTGGGACGACTTGACCGCACCTATGTGTGTTCTGAGTTTTTTCTGCCCAGTGACCCATTCGGCCATTCTAAACCACTACAACAAGTCTGTTCCCATAAGACCAACTGAAAATATTTTCTAAAATTGTGCATCTTAGAGTATTTACTAAAAAAGTTATGGGAAATCTGTGTGAGTGTCATAAAGATAAAATGATATCAAAAGATATCAAGTGCTGATGTGTAGGACGCCCATAGCATCTGTACACTGCATCCATGATTACACATTGTGAGTAGTATTATTGTTTGTCATGTTTTGTTTGCACAGTGTGGAATGCAACATGTAGAGCCCTGTGCACATTGTATGAGGGGGCGGCATTACACCTGACATTCATACAAAAGAAATTTCGAAATTTTCTTTCTTGTAATTTGACTCTAGGAATGAAACCAACCGGTAATCAGTAACCAGACAGGATCATCCGATCAGACAACAAGTGGTGTGATGTGACTCCTCCCCTCCCAAATCTGGACTGCAAATAGCAGGCTTTGTAATTTCATGTCCTTTTACTAATGTGCTGGTACCTGAATTTCTGTGTTCCCTGACAAATATCCATTTGGTTATAGTATTCTTTGGCAGTCATTTATTGCATTTGCATTGCAAATATCCCTGCTGTTTATCAACTCCCTCGCTATCTGATTTTCTTACTTTTCTTTAACTTAGAACTCCAAGATGATGTATTCTGCTCCTCTTTTCCTTCTACTCTGTCTTCTTCCTCTTAGACCCAACTGGGTTTTGGCAGATGAAGATGATTATGGAGAAGAAATTGTTCTTTCGTTTGCCATGCAAGAAGAAGCCCAAGTAGATACTGAGAAGGAGACATCTTCCAGGGCTTTCTACTGGAGTAACAAGGTACTTTCTAATCTATGATGCTGAGATACTAAAAGTTATACTCAATTCTATTTTCTGCCAGCCAAATACAATTGTAATGAATGCATATAATTGCCCTACATCTAGTGTTTCCTATACAGATTCTTTATGCTTTAACTATTTTATGTAATTAAGTAGACAAAGTTTCTTGCATAAAATAGTGTAATCTGGGGTTATGCAAAGGAAGGACACTCACATAGAGTAGTTGTATTAGTTTGGGCTTTCTTTAGCTTCCATTTATTAGTTTTTATAGTTCCACTTTCTTTTTCCATGTGTAATTTTTTATTATGTTCTAAAGTAATACGTCCACATCCACTCCCCCTTTGCTGTAAGGTGCACATGGTGCTAGCATGACAACTTGTTCTTTTTAGAAGCAATGTTTAGGTATAAGCTCTGTTATCAAGAATGCTTGGGACCTGGGGTTTTCCCAGTTTGTGATCTTACTGTATTTTGGCCCCCATACCTTAAAGGAGTTGTTCACCTTCAAACACTTTTTCAGTTCAGTTGGTTTCAGATTGTTCACCAGAAATAATTACTTTTTCCGATTACCTTATCATTTCTATTTGTGGCCGTTTTTATAATATTGAAGTGTAAAGTATAATTTTTCACCTTCTAAAGCAGCTCTGGGTAGGGGGGTAGCAGACTCTTAAAAGTAGGGATGCACCGAATCCAGGATTCGGTTCGGGATTCTGCCTGGATTCTGCCTTTTTCAGGAGGATTAGCATATGCAAATTAGGGCCAGGGAGGGAAATCATGTGATGTTTTGGCACAAAACAAGGAAGTAAAAAATGTTTCCCCTTCCCACCCATAATTTGCATATGCAAATCAGGGTTTGGATTCGGTTCGGTAAATCTTTTGGGAAGGATTCGGGGCTTCGGCCAAATCCAAAATAGTGGATTCGGTGCATCCCTACTTTAGGGACTTCTGCACTGAAATCCATTTCTCAAAAGAGAAAACAGATTTTTTTTATATTTAATTTGAAGTCTGACTTGGGGCTAGACATATTGTCAATTTCCCAGCTGCCCCTGGTCATGTGACTTGTGCCAGCACTTTGGGAGGGAACTGCTTTCTGGCAGGCTGTTGTTTTTCCTTCTCAATGTAACTGAATGGAACGCAGTGGGACATGGGTTTTTACTATTGAGTTCTGTTCTTAGATCTACCAGTCAGCTGTTATCTTGTTTTAGGCAGCCGTTATCTGGTTACCTTCCCAGTGTTCTGTTGTTAGACTGCTGGGTGGGGGAAAGGGAGGGGGTGATATCACTCCAACTTGCAGTACAGCAGTAAAGAGTGATTGAAGTCTATCAGCGCACAAGTCACATGACGTGGGGCAGCTGGGAAATTTAAAATATGTCTTGCCCCATGTCAGATTTCAAAATATAAAAAAATCCCGCCTAAAAATAATTATGTGCAACCTTTTACAAAAATACAAATCACCATCAGGATTTCAGTTATATTTACACTTGTCAGAACTTATCATACAAGCAAAAGCTGTGGTGCTCTTTTGTAGGAGGCCTGGAGAATGACAGGCCAGTATGTGGTGGTGTTGAAAGAAAATGTCCACAAGTCCCAGACAGAAAGAGTCATCCGCCGGCTGCAAGCACGAGCAGCAAAGCATGGCTACCTGACCAAAATTGTCCATGTCTTCAATGAACTTTTCCGAGGGTTTGTTGTGAAAATGAGTAGTGACATGTTACAGATGGTAAGTTTTGCCAGTATGGAAGGTAGTGCGCTCACTCTGCATTCAGTTCATATCTTCTTAAAACACAGCTCCTACAGTTCCTCCTCACAATAGTGTCTATGTCCGCGCAACGAAAATTGTAGCCATGAAACGTTTTAAAGGAGAACTAAAGCTTAACTAAAGAATTAGGCTAGAAATGTAGTACATTATGTTTTAGGCTTCTGTACCAACCCAAGGTAACCACAGACATTTAGCAGTAAATATCTGTGTCTCCAAAGATGCCCCAGTAGCTCCCCATCTTCTTTTCTGCTGATTCACTGATTCACATGCTCTGTGCTGCTGTCACTGAGCATAGGGACCCACTCACAATATACAGTACACATAGAATAGAACTGTCACAGTATAAGACTGATCAGTAATTAATACAGGTAATTACTGCATGGCAGCACAGAAACCGGTGCAACTGCTATAAGAATTGAATGATCAGCCCTGAGCATCAGCTTATGTTACAGACAAACCTCATTTTCTGCTTGTATATTTGTGACAACCCCTAAGCTTAGCTTCTCAACAGTTGCTCAGAGCCCACTGAGCATGTGAGTGTCACAGACACTTTCCAAGATGGTGACCCCTGTGAAAAGTTTAAAGTCCTGGATCATTGCTGCTATTGACAAGCTGAAACTTTAGGCTAGTGCAATAAATTCAGTATTTAAAATGTCATTTTAGCTATATTCATTTATAAGGTTTAGGTCTCCTTCAACACACACTTTGCTTTGTTTGCATGATTATCCATTTTCCATGCCAGAAATGTTTTCTATCCCAATTTTGTGACCGCAGCATATTTTACATTATTTCTGTATAAGCTGTTTATTTTATTTTTTTTACAATTTTACCTTTCTCCATAAATAAACTTTATTTTAAGAGCTGTACCCTATTATTAAATAAGAATTGGGAAATATTGTGGGTGAGAGAGTTTATCGTCATGTGATGTTGATTGTTGCATCAGGCCTCTAAAGTCCAAGGTACTAGCCTGGAAATACCTCTATATTTACACATTTTACTTTAGTTTGTAAATGATTTGCATTACTGGATACAATAGACTCTCTGATTTCTTATTGACTGTGTATGTTATACCACAAAAATTGTGTTAGCAAAAGGGTGGGTGAGTAAATGCAAGCAAAGAATGATCAGTTTTCATACAAATCTTTCTGCGCATTTCACAGTTTGTAATGCATGCATTATCACACACATCAGAGACATTGATTAAACACCGTTGAATTAAACAAGAAAACACACTTTAAAAAATGATCCTACAAAGTTTTATTTTTTATTTCAGGAAAACAAAATATCCTGCTTCTCTTTCTTTTCAGGCTCTGAAATTGCCACATGTGGATTATATAGAGGAGGATTCATTCATTTTTGCACAGAGTGTCCCGTGGAATCTTGACAGGATTGTTCCAGCCCACAAAATGGCCAGCCAGTTCAGCCCACCTAGTAAGAACTACTTATGTATCTCTGGGTTCTCTCCCAGTGGCATTTCTCACAGTAGCCAAAGTAAAAATGTATTATTAGAAAGTGAGGAACCACAAGACCTTGCAAAAAAAGAATTGCTTATAAAATATACATAGTGCTGGCTAGGACCTTGGGTGTCAAACAATATATATTTTCATCAGCATCTTGTTCAAAGGGCAATCCTTCCATCCACAAAAAATATTTTATGAAAGATTTATTGTAAGGAGCCCTGTTTTGCAACCAGATCTGTCTTCCAGCAGCTCTTTGTAATTGTGTACAGTATGTAGCACAATGGATCACAATAGGAATCAGAGACATCATATAATTATCAGTGGCTTACATACTAACAACATACTAAGGTATCTTATTTGAAAACATATCCAATTACCTCTTTTAGAACTAATTTAAATGAGGACCAGTCGACTTTTTTTTCATTACTGGACAATGTCTTAATGAATGAATTTTTAGCAGTTGATTCTACCCCATTCCTTCACTATGTTGGCTTCTTGTTTATTGCATAGATACTGGGGATTCTGTGGAGGTTTATCTCTTAGACACCAGTATTCAGAGCAACCACAGAGAAATAGAAGGGAAAGTGGTTGTGACAGATTTTCAGAATGTCCCAGAGGAAGATGGAACCCGCTTCCACCGACAGGTGACTTATGTAAAACTTATGCTTCACTCATTCATGCACTGCATATGTTTTTGCGCTCTACACATAAATGGTTTTGGAATATATTGGGCCAGATTTAATTTAGTGAGGAAAAAGTTATCTCACAGTTTATCACATGAAAACTCTTGGACAACATTCAATTTTAGGAGACACAACTCCTAACAACTCCTAATTCAGTTCCATTTTTTCCCATAGGGTTTTTATGTTATAAACTGTTTGATAAGTTTTTCTGTATTGAATTGCATCTTAAACAGACTCTCATCCATGACTTTTCATGTGATTAACCTTTTTCTCTCCAACATCTGGCTCAATGTATTCAGATTCTAGCTAGAACACAACCAATCATCATGCCAAAATCGAACTGTTCCAATTTTTCCAGTAATCAGGCATAGTTTTAAGGCAGGGTGGGCATTTGCTCTTGGCCACATGTTCAGTGTATAGTGAAATCTCAATTTTTTAATTATTTTTTAACAACAATTTTCAGTACAATTGTCACATTTACAGATAGCATATAAGAGTGTTAATCCAGAAAGTTGTACATTGATATGGCACCACATTATAATAGTACCCAGCCTGAATTATTTATTCCAAGCGTACTTGTATTTATATAAACTCTGAGATTAGACATAATTAAGAAAAATAACAAGAAAAGAGAACTAAAAGGAAAATCATAATTAGATAGACAAAGGAACAAGGGAGGTAAAATTCCTCTCACAATACCATTAGTTTCTGTGATCCTTTAATCGTGTAGTCAGCTATCAACTGGTTTACTTAAGACTCCTCTAGTTGGGAGTAGACTTGCCAAAGATGCCATATGTGCCAACATTGTTTATACTTCACTAAGGATTGTGCAGTTAGTTTCTGGTATTGAATAACCCTTGTCAACCCTCAATTGGTTTTTGTAACAATGCTTCCCATGGGTTCTTGGGGGGGGGGGGGTTAACCCTAGTATGCTATCTAACATGGAGTATACTCTATACCAATGGTGCCTGACCTTAGGGCAGCTCCACCAAATATGAGCTATTGTGCCTGCTTCTTGGCACCGCCTAAAACAATTGGCAGGAGGTCGAACCCTTGGAGAAAGCAAGTTGTGTAATGGAATTTCAGTAATAGTACATTGTTCTATATTTACCCATTGTGAATAGTTAGTGATTCCCAGGCCCCGTTGTGTTCTATGTCAGATTGCTACATTATGGGCAAGTCTGAGAGTTTAACCTTTCAGATAAATTTCGAGCATATTTTTTGAAGTGCCTTAAAGAACAAGTAAACCTTTTTTTTTTCTATCTGTAAATTTGCTCTAAACAGCCCCCCAGATTAATGTACCTTAGTCCCTGCTGCAGGTCTGCTCTGGTTTCTGTGTTATCAGCAGCTTGTTTCCCCTTCTTCCTGGTGCAGAGTGAAGCCCCGCCCCTTATCTTACTGAGCTGACCTTATCTCTTGGACTAGTCCTGGAGATCATTTGCATACTATGACATAGCAGAGACCAGTGTGTTTAGCACCTTTTGCTTGGGGAAACTAGCTTACTAATGCACACACTGGCTCCCTCTTCCTCTCTATTGTGGAACAGCAGCAAATGGACTGCTCAGTAAACTAAGGGGCTGGGCTTCACTCTGCACCAGGAAGAAGGGGAAACAAGCTGCTGATAACACAGAAACCAGAGCAGACTTGCAGCAGGGACTAGGGTACATTAATCTGGGGGGCTGTTTAGAGCAAATTTACAGAAAGAAAAAGAAAAACATTTACTTTTCCTTTAAGGAAGCCCTTGGGAGGGTCTAAAGTTTGAAATAAATACATTTCAAGGAGTAAAATTAACATTTTGACTGCATGCACTCGGGCTAATAGTGATATTGGGAAACTTTTCCACTTCTGGAGAGATGATTTAACTCTAGTAAGCAAAGGTAAATAATTAGCGTCAGACACTTGATGACATTGTGACACCTAAGTAGTCTAAAGCTGGCCATAGACACAAAGTTCCAATCGTAAGAATCATGGTATGATCGGACATCCCCATTTCCCGACCTGCCACTAACCTTCAAATTAAATAAAGTAGTAAAAGCACAGATCAGCCGATGTTCTGCCCCTGGCAGGGATCGTACGAAATTAATGTCCGACAGTGTCCCACTGAAAATCATACGATCAGCAATACACGCAGAGATATTATCGGCAGCCGACAGAAATTTTCTTACCTGTCCGATTGACAAAACGACAAATGTTGGGACACACTACACACAATCCGAAAATCATACGAATCCTGGATTCGTATGATTTTTGGATCGTGTGTGTAGTGTCCCGACATTTGTCGTGCCATGCCAATCGGTCGTTTGGTCATTCGGATCGTTGCGTCTATGGCCAGCTTAAGTGTGAACGTGCCCAATTAAAATTGATTTGCAACAATTTAAGTAAAGGTGGAGGGAGATTGATGTTGAGATGCCCTAAATAAGGCTGCAAGCAGTTCTATGGCCAACAGAAAGAGGGTTGGGGACAATGGGCAGCCCTGACACTTGCCCATGTTAAAAGAAGAACTAAGGTTCTTATTTGAGCCGTTGGGGTATAATAGACTGCAGAAATATAATTTAAGAAGGGTACTGGGAAGCCCACATGGCAAAAAATATAAAATAAATATTCCCAATCTACATACTCTGATTTTAACTTCCTTCACTTTTACATTCATTCAGGGCCCCACAAATATATAATACATAATGTATTTTCATTACAATGTTTTTAAATTTTAAACCATTTTACTAGTCTCCTATAATACTAATTGAAACACTAAATATGCAGTTAATTCACTATATTGCTGTTGAGAAGTATCCACAATGCAGAAAATATATGTATGTGCTATACATGTATTGTATCATTATATAATTGTATCATTATATATTTTCTGATAGGCCAGTAAGTGTGAAAGCCACGGGACCCATATGGCTGGAGTGGTGAATGGAAGAGATGCTGGTGTTGCTAAAGGCGTAAATGTTCGTAGCCTTAGAGTACTTAATTGTCAAGGCAAAGGCACAGTAAGTGGAAGTCTAACAGGTATGTAACAAACATTTGCTACAATATATTATTCTTGCTTTATGCTCTTGGTAACTGGTGGAAATGTGGTAAACAGTGTGCAGAAGTTCTGTTGATCTAGCACATCTTTATAGGAGGCAAGGCTTGTATTTTAAGTTCAGTTCAGTGCTATATTTTTATTTTTCAATAGTGGGCTTGTTTTATACAATGATGCAATGCACCATGTCTGTCAGTGCTAGACATGTGAAAGATTTCCAATCCAGAAGCATAAAGATGAGGTTCCATGTTCGCCTTTTTATGCTCTTTGGGCTTTGGAGCAAATCACAAGTCTATTATGCAATCATTCCGTGTATGGGGGCCTTAAGAGAGGGAAGGTTTGGCCTTGAATATGATTGGAAAAAGATATAATTATTGGTGGTGCAAGACAATTGCATTGTGTCTATTTAATGTCTGAACATAGTGGACATTAAGTTTGGATTTCAACAATAAGTATTGTATTTGGGTAACAGCTCCCATACCTGTATCAAAATTGCCCTTGCTTATTTAAACAACTTGACAGAAACTGGAAGAGAAACAGGGGAGAAACTTTACAATTTGAATACACATAGGGGCATATTTATTTAGCAGCGAAAAAAACTTTGAAATTCGAGCAACCAAATTTTTGGTCAAATAGGCCTGTTTTTGATCAAATTTAAATCATTTGAATCAAGCGATTAGCATTCGATCTAATTTTATTCAAAGGATTTGCCCCAAAAAACGTTGACTTCTCAAAGTCCACCAAAAGACTCCATATAGGTTATAGGAGGTCCCCCATAGGCTAAAACAGAATTTGTCAGGTTTAAGATGGTGAAGTGTTTTAGTTTAAGTTTTTAAAGAAACAGTGCATGATAAATTTCAATATTTGACTAGTCAAACTTTTTCAATACGAATTTATTCAAATCAAATTTTTTTCAATTCTAATCAAATTTTTTTCAATTCGAATTTAAATTTTCACTTCAACCCTTGATAACTCTGCCTCTTAATGTGGTAACAAAAAAGAGTCAACAAAGTTTAACTAGTAACCCATAGCAACAAATGTTGCAAATATTGGGATAACAAGGACATCATTAGGCATCTTGCCCAATTACTGTTTCTTATGGCTCTGGTTTATGTCTAAATGAATGTTACCTTCTTCCAGGTCTGGAGTTTATCAGAAAAACATTGATTGAACAGCCTTATAACCCACTAATTGTCCTCATCCCCTTCGTTGGGGGTTACAGCCGGATACTGAATGCTGCCAGTCGTGCGCTAGTGAACTCAGGAGTTATCATCATTGCTGCAGCTGGAAACTATAAGGATGATGCCTGTTTGTACTCCCCAGCATCAGAACCTGAGGTAATGTCACTCTCATGCCGTGAGCCACTGATACGTTTCTCCTGCTCATGCCAATGTGAGTCAGCTCTGGGCTGTACACTACTGACACACAGCATGGCAGCAATAGACAAACATGTTAGGTTGAGAAAGCACACTTAGGTTGAGAAAGCACGCTAATAAATTTATCTGAAAAAATAATAAAACCTATATGTGAAACTAATGATTTACTAACCACTACTGTTTAATATATTTGTACAATACAGATTTTTCTTGTGAATATATATGGCTATAATTTGGTTATTCTAATATGCAGGTTATTACAGTTGGAGCCACTAATTACCAGGACCAACCTGCAACAATGGGCTTGCTTGGCACAAATTATGGAAACTGTATTGACTTATTTGCCCCTGGAGATGATATTATAGGAGCCTCCAGTGACTGCAGCACCTGCTTTACTTCAAAGAGCGGAACATCTCAAGCAGCAGCACACGTGGCAGGTACAGACAGAGCTATTCTAAACTGTTTTTGTCTCACACAGTTACAACAATGTTTAATCCAAATCTCAACCTTACTGGGCTTTAGCAAGATCTCTAGTACTGCTTCAGTTTCACTGGCAATAAGATGTGACCTTCAAATCATTCTATCCCAGGCTCCCCTGTGGTGGCAGCTTCACAGTCTACAAACCAATGCCCTAAATGGATCTCAGAACAATACAAAGATGTAGACTAATCTAAACTGATTTTGTTGTTTTATATTTAATAACATAAATTGCTTCTGATAAAACGTATCTTTTAGGCATTGCAGCAGTGATATTAAATGACAAACCAGACCTTTCTGTGTCCGAATTAAGACAGAGACTCATACATTTCTCTACCAAAAAACTCATAAATGAGGTTTGGTTCCCAGAAGATCAGAGGTTGATCACTCCTAACCGAGTTGCAGGGCTCCCTGTGAAGCTTCTTGCAGGTAGGTTTCTAAGAGTGGTGTCTGCCATTATTTTATGTCTTGTCTCAATAATTGTATCACTTGTAGAACCTGTAGCATGTTATTTCCATAGACTAAAAACCCTAAATCCAGTTAGGCACATAAATATTTGGACAGAGACAACTTTTTGGTTCTGTATATTACCAAAATGAATTTTAAATGAAACAACTCAGATGCAGTTAAACTGCAGAATTTCAGCTTAATTGAGTGGGTTGAAAAAAAATATTGCATAGAAATGTGAGGAACTAAAGCCCTTTTTAACACAATCACTTCATTTCAGGGGCTCAACAGTAATTGGGCAATTGACACAAAGGCTATTTCATGGGCAGGTGTGGGCACTTCCTTTGTTATGTCATTATTAATGAAGCCGATAAAAACCCTGGAGAAGATTTGAAGGGGGGGGGGGGTGCATGTATGAGGAACAGACAACATGCGGAAAAAGGAGCTCTCCATGCAGGTGAAACAAGCCATCCTTAAGCTGCAAAAACAGAAAAAAACAATCCAATAAATTGTTACAATATTAGGAGTGGCAAAATCTACAGTTTGGTATATCATGAGAAAGAAAGCATTGCTGAATTCAGCAACGCAAAAAGACCCGGACGTCCACGGAAGACAACAGTGGTTGTGGATGATTGCAAAATAATTTCCATGAAAAGAAAACCGTTCACAATATCCAAACAAGTGAACAACACTATCCAGGAGGGAGAGTGTGTTCTTTTATAGTTTCTAGCCAGTGTGTGTGTTTGTTTTGTTCCTTGTTTCCTTTTACAGAGACTTGAAAGTCAGATATTCTCTTAGAATTTGGGATAGGTTAAGAGCCCTAGCTCCTAAAGTGGGGGGTGATTTTATGGTTAGTACAAAAGTCTCCGTCTATGTCTTTCATCTGCAACTGTGAGCTGTTTGTAGCTGTTTTGTCCACATATGTAACTTAAGAGCTGATTTATACCTCATTCCAGATGAGGAGCTTTTTTGCCGTACAGTTTGGTCAAAACCATCTGGCTTTGCTCGTAAAGCCACAACCTCAGCTCAGTGCAGTGGGAATGAAGAGATGTTCAGCTGTTCCAGTTTCTCCAGAAATGGGAAAAGGAAGGGAGAACATATAGAGGTGAGTAGATAAGAAACACAATGAGAACTTGAAGGCCTGAGTAAGAAAAAAATATATGCTTAATGGAGAATAAAGGCTCAGGAGGGCCAAGTGCAGAAAAATTATTTGGAACCCAAAATAATGAATAATGAAAATAACACTATAATACACAAAAGCTGTGAATATCTTGTAAATTATATCCTTATAAACGGTGAGTTCTGATCTCATCAGTTATAAACGGTGAGTTCTGATGTCATTTCTGTCACATGACTCACTGAAACTTGTGTATTATATTAAATAAAATACCCCCAGTTGCAAAATATGAGGATATTAGACCTTACCTCGGAGTTCCATGACCTGTATAAAAACATGTTTTTATATGGTCATGAAACTCCTCGGTAACTTATAATATTCTCATATTTTACAAGAGGGGGTACTTTATTCACTATATAATAATCAGTTATTGCATTCATCCCTTGAAAACATCTATGCAAAACCTGAAAGAGGGATCCTTCATCATATAATCAGAGTATTGTGAACAACACTGTCACTGATCACTGGTGGGTTGTCTCATATAAGATGTGATGCAGCCAAAAATGGCAGCCACCAATCCGGCTAGTAGCCAGATATAGACCTTGTGTGGCTGGGGGCTGTGCAGGAGCCATAATGCTGAACATACTCTAAAATACTAGGTACCTATAGTTCTGCTTAAAAACTTTCTATATACATTTTTAGCCACCACTTGGTTATAAAGTTGATTCATTTAGTGCTTGTTACCTTCACATTTGGACTGAATTAATAGGAAGAAGGCGGCAGGAAGACGTGTATTGCACACAATGCATTTGGGGGAGACGGAGTATATGCAATTGCTAGATGTTGCATTTGGCCAAAAGCTGTCTGTCATATTAATTCTACCACACCTGAGGATGGAGAAACACAATCCACTGTAAGCTGTTCAAATGAGGATCACATTTTAACTGGTATGTTATGCACTGAAAGGGGAGGTTTTGCAACTTCAGATCATTTTTAGCTACAGGAAATACTTACTTTCTTTATTGTATCGCCAAATCACATTTAGCCAATCTTACAGTTTGTCGCTAAGCAAAAACATAGAGCATAGTCAAAAAGATGTGTAATAACGTACATATTTTACACCGAAAAAAAAGATCATTGGAATATCTTGAATTGTATATAGAACCATATAATTACCTAGTAAGATGTTGTGTAGAGTTTAAGGTAGGTAGGGAAATTCTTCCAAGCAGAATATCATCTTAGATGAATTAAGACCGGTAATGGAATGTTGTTTAATAGGGTGCAGCTCTCATCATGTATCTGGGCATTTCAATGATGTTGTAAGGCCCGTGCACAGGATTGGAAATGAAGACCCTGCTTGTACTGGGAAAAGCGAGGTCACTTCTCATGCACTGTGCTGCCATGCACCAGATATTGCCTGCAAAGTCAAAGAATATTCTCCCATGGGCTTTATGGACAAGGTAAGAGCAAAGCTGCATGTAAGGGTCCCAGAAATTGGATTCTTTTTCAAACTATTTAGGCTCACAGGAATACTGTACCTGCAGATGTGTTATACACTGGATTACATAAACCATAGATAGAATCTGAAAATAAAAGGACAAAGCAGAGCTATTGCTTGTTCATAAAGAAAGGCAATATACAACTGTGGGCTGTGTAAGGACTTATGGGGTAAATTAACCAGATGGGCGGATTCAAATTTGAGGGTGAATTTACCCTCAAATTCGACCAATTGAATTGTGGTCAATGTAAAACCTTCAAATTCGAATATCGAATTTGAAGGTTTCAACCAAAAAAAATAGTTTGAATCGAACTATTTCAACCATTCAATCAAATTAAAATTAAAAAATGTATTCAAAAAAAAAAACCCTACGGGAGCTTCCCATAGGGTTTAATAGCAATTTGGTAGGTTTAATCTGGAGAACTAGACGAATATTCGAATATAATTTTATTCGAATTATTCTAATCATTCGATTCGATCGAATGTTCAAAATTCAATGGTCAAAGTGTCCTTCAAAAATATTAGAAAATTCAAATCTTTTTGAAAAATCAATCGAATATCGAATCATTCATGTGAATTTAGTAAATCTGCCCCTTAGTCTTCAGAATAACTCCATCTAGCCCAGATCCCATTGAAGACTCTCTAAACACTGTTTTTACACTATGCCTTGCTTTAGCTGGCCTTCCCTTCTCCTACACTTGCACATTATAATCATAGCTGTTTAATGTGGGTCTCACATTATAACAATTTGTGTATATGAGAGGCAATTTATGACTACACTTTGCCTGCCTGCCAAATTTTGATTGTTAGCTGGATGGATGTAAAGGATCTTGTGCTAGTACAGCACAGGATCCACTTTCCAGAAATCTCAGAATTTCAGGAAGGTCATCTCCCATACCGTCCATTTTAAGTAAATAATTTGAAGAAATTATTTTATTTTTCTGACATTTTAATAGTTACGCATTTTAATTGCATGCAAATATTTACAGTAGCTGTGGCAATTATGCCTTAGATCAGAGGTCCCCAACCTTTTTCACCCGTGAGCAACATTCATATGTAAAAGGGTTGGGGAGCAACACAAGCATTAAAAAATGTTCCTGAGTGGTGCCAAATAAGTGCTGTGATTGAGTATTGGTAGTTCCTATGTGGACTGGCAGCCTACAGGAGACTCTGTTTGGCAGTAGACCTGGTTTTTATACAATCAAAACTTGTCTCCAAGACAGGAATTCAAAAATAAGCACCTGCTCTGAGGCCACTGGGAGCAACATCCAAGGGGTTGGGGAGCAACATGTTGCTCGCGAGCTACTGGTTGGGGATTAGTGATGGGCGAATCTCCCAAGTTTCCCAAAAATTTGCAAAACGAGTCTCGGCACGCTTTTGACGCATGTCCCATCGTTTTCGTCGCGTCAAAAACAACGCGCGACTAGTTTTTTTCACCGAATTTTCGCCAGGCGAAATTTCGCTGGCGTTTCGCGAATTTATTTGCCAGCGGCGAATCGCGCCAATTCGCCCCTGGCGAATAAATTCGCCCATCACTATTGGGGATCACTGCCTTAGATACTAGTAGAGCACCAGCACCTCATAGGGCTCTTACACACTAGTGGTTTGTGGTGTTTTGCACAGCACAGGAACACAGGAGTTCATTATTTTCTGTTGTTACTGTACCCATGGCACTACGCTGAACTGACAAATGCAATCAAGACACTACATGCAGCATCTCCCCTGTATTAGGAAGTTCACTTTGGTTCCATCATGGCTGTGTTTTTATGTATCTGTAACCAGGCAGGCGGTGGTTGATTCTGACCAAACATTTAACCAAAACTTGAGACTCAAACCAATGAATCTGTGCTAGGGTGGAATTTATTTATTTCCTATTCAACCCTACAGGTGACGGTTTCATGTGACGAAGGCTGGACGCTGACTGGCTGCAATGCTTACTCCCGTAGTTCCAATACTTTGGGAGCATATTCTATCGATGACACCTGTGTTGTTTCAAATCCTACAGGCGGAAAAGGTGCTGCTGCCATTGCTATCTGCTGCCAGAACAAACACACTGAAAACAAACAGAACACAAACTACCGATGAATTAATACAAGCTTTTATTTGCAAGACTTTGGACATGTGATTTTTTTATTTTTTATTTTACATTGGAGCAGGAGTTCTGCCCACTAAATTTGAAACCTGTATTAAAATATGCTGTTGGTTAGCTCAAGGTAAATATCAGGGCTCTGAGAATTGTGGCTTTACGGATATTGCAAATCTACAATTTACAGCAACCTCCAAATTCTGTTGGGATCAGCTGAAAAATCAAACAAGATTGTGGAAGCTTATACCAGGCTGTATCATTACATAGTAAGCTGCGCAATACACATCATCATGGCTATAACATATTAAAATGCTAGCTTCCATTTTTAAGCAAGGACTCAAAAGCCATTAATTCAAATGCACAGATATTCATACAGATTTTTCAGTGGAATCTCCTATACCTTATCCAAGGAGGCCACAATCTACAAGAGACAAGAAAGGCAAATGAAACTGCAATGACTATAAATATCAAACATGAACTTTAACTAGTGTATATGTGACAATATGTAGTTACAATATACTCATTCATGTAAAAGTAACTCACATTTTCAGTATATAGTCCCTTTAGAGGCGAGTGTTTAGTGTAAATGTCCACAATGGAGTAAGTTGTTAGGCTGTGCATATTGCTGGCAACTCCATTTCTAAATGAACCAAGTATTCATATTTTTTGCGCATTTTCTTTAATTGCATTAAGGCAATAGTCCGCACTTATATCTAAATTGTTTGTTCCAGTCTTTGGAAATAATCCCTGCTCGTTATCAGCAATGATGAGTCTTAGGTTGTAGGATGTCAAGCTTGGGAAGGATGGAATGCATCTCCAGGCACTGACTGAGGACCTCTCAATGGAGTGGGACATTACTCCTCTAAAGTGTTTCCTTTTCACTATACTTCTGTTTTATACTTTGGGCATATTTATTTGGGGCTTGTGAGGCTGCTTTACTTTGTACACCAGTCATATTTTGAATAAAATATAAAAATGTATAAAACATATTGCAGTACTCCTTTTTCAAAATCATAGTAAGAATTTAAAATACACATGAATATATATTTTTTTTGTTCTGTTGCATTAATAAAAAAAAATACTTGGGGAAACCACCAGTGGGGGAAAAAGGATATTTTCTTGACTTAAATATAATTACAGAAATAACCGGGTCATGGGCTACTCTGTATTATGCAGTAAAGGGAAATTATGAGCAACTGAAAGGGGCTGCTCACCTTCAAACACTTTTTTTCAGTTCAGTTGGTTTCAGACACAGTTCACCAGAAATAAAGATTTTTCTTTCCAATCCCTTTCTATTTGCAGTTATTTTTCTAATAGTGAAGTGTAAAGTTAAATTTTTCCCTATGTAGACCAGCACTGGGAGGGGGTTGCTGACTCTTTAACTGTTCTAATCTAAATTGATTCACTTGTGATCTTTGTCCCTGCTGAGCAAAATTAGAGTCCCACAGCAGGTCAGGTACCCTTGGGTTATTCGCAAAAACCTGAAGTTGCAGGTAGAGGTTCCAGGTTTGCAGGTGGCGGATCGGGTCACAGGTCTTTTTCTGATCACATCTACTTCATATCATGTCACATCCGGTTCACGACAGCACCTCCTGTTTCTTGCGGGTTCTGGATCTAGTTGCAGATAAGGTACTTGCAGTTAAGGTAGCGGGTAAAAATGCAGGTTGCTGGCATGGGTTCCAAAAAAATGTACTCCTGCAGGACTCTAAGCAAAATCCCTGAGTTTCATTAAAGACAGCAATCACAAA
This sequence comes from Xenopus borealis, assembly GCA_024363595.1. Classification (NCBI taxonomy): domain Eukaryota; kingdom Metazoa; phylum Chordata; class Amphibia; order Anura; family Pipidae; genus Xenopus; species Xenopus borealis. The sequence continues at coordinate 77,809,118 of CM044438.1, forward strand.
TGATACAATAGTTGCTAATATTCCACAGATCTTGTTGAGAAATGTATCAACTCATGTAGCCACTAAATGTATCCAATTGCAACAGTTCAGATGCTCCTGCATCACTGAGCTGCCAGACAAACACCAGAGACACGAACATTAAAGGGGTTGTTCACCTTCAAACAACTAATTGTTTTCAGATAGATCACCAGAAATAATGACTTTTTCCAATTGCTGTCTATTTTCTATTTGTAACTGTTTTTCTAATATTGAAGTGTAAAGTGTCATTTTTCACCTTCTAAAGCAGCTCTGGGAGGGGGCGGGGTCGCTGACCCCCCAACTGTTCTAAACGGATACATTTTATGGATACATTTCTTATCTTTGTCCCTGCTGAGCAGAATCGCTGAGTTTCATTACAGGCAGCTGTTAGAATTGATACAATAGTTGCTAATACTCCAGAGATGTTACTGTGAAATGTATCAATTAAATGTTGCAAAATTGTATCAGTTTAGAGTCTGCACCTGAATTACTGAGCTGCCAGACTCAAACACTAGAGACACCAACATTCAACTTTACACTTAGATTTTGTTACTTGGCTATCCAAAAATACTCAAGGTGTGGTTTTTTTTTTTTTTTTTTAGATTAAATATCAGTAAACAGTAAAAGATAAATAATGGAAAGTAATTGAAAACAATCTGAAAACCACTGAACAGAAAAAAGTGTTTGGAAGGTGAACAACCCCTTTAAACTTACATTTTGGGAAAATGGTAAAAAATAAAAGATGGAAAGCAAATGAACAGTCTGTTTATGGTGAACACAACTCAAATGAAAAAAACGTATTTTTGAATTCCAGGCTTGGAGGCAAGTTTTGGTTGTATAATACCAGGTGCATTGCTAAACTGAGCCTCAATGCAGGTTGACAATCCGCATAAGGGCTACTAAATAGCCAATCACAGCCCTTATTTGCTACCCCAGAAACAATTTTCATGCTAGTGTCCCCAACTCCTTTTACTTCTGAATGTTACCCACAGGTTCAAAAGGTTGGGGATCCCTGCTTTAACTAAACAAAGTTCTGTTGAGTTTTAAAATTTATTCCCTTTATTATGTCCTGAAATGTGCAGCAGTATCAACATAAACCAGTTATGTCAGAAACACTTATGACTACAGAACGTCTCCGCTTTATTGTATGCCAGGTACTTGCACTGTACATTGAACCTAGCAGCAGGAACAAAAGCATGACACAGAAATAAAACTGCTGTACTCTACTACTGTTGAGAGTTTATTGTATAGAAATATTTTTGGAAAGACCAAGTAATTAGTCAATGCCAACAAAACAAGACAGGGATAAAAAAGGCCAAACAAATTTTACTTGAAACAAAGTGCTTGTAGTCTTTTCCTAGACAGAGTTTTAGGACCAAGAACGGTTTCCATTATATTAAAATGAATGTATCTCTTGCTGATAAAAAAAAAAAGGAAAGCTGTCCTTAGATAAGCGATTCCGATTTATTGTGCACGAAGCAGATCAGCTAAATGTATACGAGTGTAAGTCCAATATCTGAATGCAAAGGTGTATAGTATAAAACTCTTGCCAATCATGGTGTTCCACAGTCAATACTGTATATTATTTATTGCCAGTTCGGTGAGATATCCCAGGACTTGATGTAAATATTGTTTGCTCAGAAACTGTTCGGATAAGAAGAAAAAAGAAACCGTAAATAAACAATAAAATAATAAACATTAAAATAAATTGTATTATCAGTGGCATAACTAACATACAGTTGGGCTGGGGGACTACTTTCCCAGCATCTCTGCAGCTTAAGCTTTGCACACTGCCTCAGAACAATCAGGACTGACAGGCTGCAGAGGTTGAGAGGAGGGTGATGAGGGACTGGCTGAGGGTGCAAGCTGGCCAACCACACCCCACAAAGAGTTTTTGGGGAGGTGCCCTGTCTGTTCAAGTTATAGCACTGGCAGTTACACACACACACACACACACACACACAAGATATACAACACAGGCACACCCAGTGTCAATCACTGGATATTTAATCTAAAAACAAAAAAAAAACACACCTTGAGTATTTTTGGATAGCCACGTCCCATCATCACAAAGCATGTCACTGGCTTTTAAAAAATGTTGAGATCAGCCAGCCTAAGAGAGTTTGGCATCTAGGCTAGGTAGCTTTATATATTATATTCAACCAACATTATTTTAAAGCTTGTGGTCGTTAAAACTATATTTGTTGTGCAAGATTAGACTGTATGGCCAGGCTATAAAAATACAGGTTAATAAAATCATCCCATAAAGAAAGAGAAATCATTTGCTATTTGTTCATTTTTTTATAATTTGGTTTGTTCACCTTCCAACAATTTTTACAGTTCAGTTGGTTTCAGGTTGTTCACCAGAAATAAAGACTTTTTCCCCCAATGACTTTCTATTTTCTGTTTTTCTAATATTGAAGTGTAAAGTTTCATTTTTCACCTTCTAAAGCAGCTCTAAAGTAAATTGTTCTCAATTGATACATTCAGTGGATACATTTCTTATGTTTGTTCCTGCTGACCAGAATCCCTAAACTTCATTAAATGCAGCTGTTAGAATTGATACAACAGTTGCTAATACTCCAGAGATGGTGCTGAAAAATGTATCAACTAAATGTTGCAAAATAGAAACAGTTTTGATTCTCAGCCTGAATTAATGAGCTGCTGGACTCCAAAACTAGAGACAGGGACATTAAAAGCTGGTTTGGGGAAAACAATAAAAAAAAAAACCAAACAATGGAAAGTAATTGAAAAACTTAATGTTGGTGAACAGTCTGAAAACTGAACTGAAAAAAGTGTTGAAAAACTCCTTTAACTGAATTACAAAATATTGGCTCAGCAAATAAAATGGAAGCCATATAGCCAGACTATAATGGGGCAGTACATGTTCACAATAATAAACATCTGTAATTAGAGCACAGTAAAAAGAACCCTTAGGCACGCTCAGCAAGGACTGTTTGAAAGATTTTATTTATAGAAAAATAAATGAATATATATATATATATATATATATATCTCAATTTCTTTAACTACTCACTTTTACTTTGCCATCACAGTGTGCTGATGCCACAGAGGTGGAGACCTTTACAAGATGTGTTGCTGATAAGTGGATCTTGAAATGCCGGAAAAAATGGGTATAGAGGCACTGGAATAAAAGCTCAACTTCTTCTGCCAAGACCTCATCTTGCCCTTTATGTATATTACTCCAAAGGGCCTTAATATCTTCTGGATGAATGGCATATGATATGTCCATATGTGGTTCTACTGGCACAGAAAAGATAAACTCAGTGGCTGTGATATGTTCATGTGCTTCATAGCCAGTCCACATCGCTGCCATCCAAGCAAGATCCCGAGAGCTGATTGGCAAACTACTGAAAGAGCAGTCAAAAGCTTTTTGAAACCAAGTCCCCACCATTGCTGTAAGAGTCTCTGCTCCGTTTACAAGGAATAAAGGAAGACATAGAAGAGTCTCTGACGTTAACAAGTCTAAAGTATCTTCATCTGCAAAAGTACAGCAAAAACAGCCAGACCAAACAATGCGCTCTTGTGCACCTGCTGCAGGAAACTGGGGTTTCACCAAAACCTAAAATACAAAATAGTTCAAGTCAATGAAAATACTGTATTTTAGATGGTCACATGCTTCAAGAGACAACTGGAAGTATGCGAGTAGCATTACATATTGTAATTTTGCCAAAACACAATCATCCGTAGCTCCACATTGCATCTGATTGGTTAAATGCAGAACAATATTCGGTTGGATCAACAGCATATAATAAGCTCAGTTCTTGTTTATCTTATAAATTTTAAAAACTGTATATCCAGATTGTTCTCTTATAAAAGCAATGGCAAAGCCTACAATATTAGTTGATGGCCTTATATAGCTAAACACAGGGTCAGTACAATGGACTTTCCTGCAGCTTCACAAAGGACACAAGGAACAAGGAGAAAGGCACTAATGTTTAGCTTCTTACAAACCTAAATATGGAATATACTAGTCACAGAATTAGTATCTGCAGATGTAGTTTAAAAGCAAAGTAGAAAAGGACTGGATTTGTTTAGTAGAGACAACTTTACACCAGCAGTTCTCGGGCTCTTTGGAGAATTAACAGCAGCCAATGCCATGTATGCAATGTGTGACTGAACTGAATTTGTCAGATGAAAAATAGAGTGTATGCTCACCTGAACAAGAATAGATCCTGGATCATGCTCTTTTCCTTTAAGCCCAGGTAAGGGGGAGAACGTTGCTTTCACGTTCAACTCTGTGCCAATCTCAACTGCTAGTCCCTTTTGCTTCTCAGCGCAGATGTGGGCAGACAGAAGCCGGGCATACTCCTTTAAGTTTGTGTGTGAGAACTTGTGCATTGGGGTCACACTATATAGGTTCCATTGTTTGCTAAGCAGGAGAGCGACCTTTGCAGGATCAACAGATTCCTGGAAGCACAACAAATATACATAGATGTACATACATCGTCTTTAGCAAGATGGAGACTCAAATGAGCAAAGTGGCAAACAGGTTAACCTGCAAACCAGGCGTGTTTTTTTTTATTATATGCATTTTTTTTTTAGTTATTTAGCTTTTTATTCTGCAGCTCTGCAGTTTGCAATTTCAGCAATCTGGTTCCTAGGTTATGATTTACCCTAGCAACCATGCATTGATTTGAATGATAGACTGCAATATAAATAGGAGAGGCTTGTATAGAAAGATGAGTGATATAAATTGCAATAATACTATATCTGTAGCCTTACAGAGCATTTGTCTGTTATGTGGGGTCAGTGACCCCCCATTTATAAGCTGAAAAGAGTCAGAAAAAGAAAGCAAACAATTAAAAAAACTCAACAAATAATGAAGACCAATTGAAACATTACTTAGAATTGCCCATTCTATAACATACTAAACGTTAACTTAAAGTGGGCCCATCACCCCAAAAAAAATTAAAAATCCTATTTTATCACATTAGTCAAGCAAAATGAACATTAATTACACTATATAAATTATTTGAATCTTGTTTTCTTCAGTCTGGGAATTCATAACTATAGCAAGCAGGCAGGAGCCATTTTGTGGACACGGTTATTAAGGAAAGCCTTGCATCATCTCAGAATCTTGTTTGTGCACCAGAATGGGGGACCCAATGTCTATCCCCATGTCCTGGCTACACAATTAAATGATTAAGAGAATTGGGGGAATGTGTGGGGAGAGCAGTGGTATCTAGGAAGTGCTGAATGGAAAGTGAAAGTAATTATCTGCCCCGCCTCTATGCCTAAGGCATAGAGGAGTAGCAGACAATATTTGATTGACAGCCGAGATTTTTTAAATGAGCTTAAAACAGCTATAAATGCTTTACTAAAAATTTGAAATTGGATTCCATGTTTAATTTGAAAAGGACTTTTATTATACAGATTTTTGTGTCTGGGTGACAGGTCCACTTTAAAGGGGTTGTTCACCTTTATGTTAACATGTAGTATGAGATTGATATTAAGACAGTTTGACATTTGTTTACATGTTTTTATTAATTTGTAGGCTTTGAGTTATTTAGTTTTTTATTCAGCAGCTCTCTAGTTTGCAATTTCAGGAGTCCCGTTGCTAGGGCCCAACTTCCCTCTACAAACATGCACTCATTTGAATAAAAGAGTGGATTACGAATAGGAAAAGCCTGAATAGAAAGATGAGGAATAAAAACCAGAAATAACAATTAATGTGTAGTCTTACAGAGGATTTTTTTTTTAGATGGGGTCAGTGAACCTCATTTGAAAGCTGGAAAGATTCAGAAGAAAAAAGGCAAACAATGCAAAAACTATAAAAAAAAAAAATAATGACAACCTATCGAAAAAGTGCTTAGACTAGGCCTTGCTATTTCATACTAAAAGTTAACTTGAAGGTGAAACACCCCTTTAAAATAAGTGGCTATATCATGTGGACCAGACATCATGGAGGCACCCATATGCAATAAGCATGCATGAAATATTCAAATAAACAAGAGTTTCCATAGATATAAATACCAGTGTGCTAAAAATATTTACAAACCGCACAACATTAAGTAGCCAAGTGATTTTCTACTTACTGATAAGGGACTGGTCTGGTGGATCCTTCTCTTTGATGGTGCATGATGGAAGGGTGTATGCCTTCGTGCCGATGCTAAGCCTATATGAGGGAAGTCACTATTCTGGAACTGGAGGCTTCTTCTTGCAGCTGAGAAGTCCTTGGGGGTTGAAGCCCCGTTAGTAGGTGATTGCATGGCTAGCAATGCAAAGTGAAAGCTCACTTGATATCAACAGAAGACATGATGAAAATATGCTCAAGCTCCTAGGGCCATGGAAACTTTTGCAAATATTGCCTGCAAGTAAATGAAATTAGAAGAGGTATATTGATGACCATGTTTATGCTTCTTTAAGTACATAAAATGCAAGAAATAGGTGGACATGTTTGCCAGAAGTAGAGTAGGAGGCAAATAGCTAATCATAATCCTACAGTCATGCAATCAGGCTTTAGTTTAGTGATGTGTGGGTGGAGAAAAACTCAATCCAGAAGGGGTGAAGCAGGCACATGCCTATAAAACCAGAAGCTGGTAGTGGGCCACAGGTAGGGTTGCCATCTGGCTGGTATTTTTGATGGTTGATCCCAATGTTATTAAAAGGAACAAAACAAATATATAGGAAGGCCGGTATTTTTTTTTTTCCATTAAAGGTGGCAACCCTAGCCACAGGCAAGGAGAGTAGGTAGAAGAGTACAATCTGAACCCATCTACAACCTGCAAATGGTACAGTGTGGCTGGGCCCACACATCAATATTCAGTTCACGATCAGGTAAGCCAAGCTGCTGATTTGTTCCTCTCCTACAGTGTAGTTTGCTGCTGGCGCCCCTGCACAGCCTGGGAGAGGAGGCAGCAGGAAGTGGGACAACTGGGCAGGACTAGTTCAATAAATCAGCTTTTAAGCACAACATTCCTTCCATATATAAAAGAGTAAAATGCATTTGTTTTTACACAATGTGTCTCCTTTAAACTTCAAAGGTCACTCAGTCCAGTCTACTAATTGTGCGACTAAAACCTTCCCAAACAAACGAGCCAATTGGGGAGGGATTTGATGAGATTTATACGTACGGCTAGATAACCGATACAAACAATATTCTGACAGGATAACGTTGATCACAGCGAAAGATAAACCATAAGAAATGGGAATTAAATACACACCTTACACTCTTATTGAATCGCTGCTGCTGCTGCCAGCGGGTGACTGGATTTATAGCAGCCGCGGCCTAATAAACACGTACAAATACACCTCATCCCTATGTCCAACGCGATCACACCCTCCCCCTTTATTTATGGTTCCCACCACGCAAACACACGAATCCAACCAACTCCCTTTCACTTTACTAACCTACAGTCCAGCGCCATATACACGAACAGCGCGGCTTTTCTTTTTTTCAAAAAAGCTCACACATCCCAACATCCAGTGCGTCCTACACCATAGTGAGGCGCGAGACGCACGCCGTTTCCTCATTGGTGGGTTCCAGAACGCAGGAAACAGGACGTACTAAAGTTTTTTGACTCCGTATTTGCCAAAGTCGCTTCGTTAGCGTTTGAGGGAATCTCACGCCTAATTCAGCCAAAAGAGACGTCTCGGATATTATTATAATATATTATTTATAAATACAAAATTAGGATTTTTTTTCATTTATCCTATAGATCTCGTTTAATATTACGCTCAGGAATAGCTAGGGTTGCCACCTTTTGCAATTTGTTTTACTGGTTGGTGGGAACAAAGGGGGCGTTCCTTGATGCAAAAGGGGCGGGGAATAACAAGTGTGCCGCAAAAAGTAGCCACATCGAGCGCCCAAAAAAAGGGTAAATGCTACACGAATTGAGGGCAGGCTACGGGCTTTTTTTCATGGTATTACAAATTTGTAATTCCGGCCATGGCAAGTTTTTTAGCGGCTGGGTGGCAACCCTAGGGACTGCACGCAAACAACTGGCCAATTATTAACATGTATTTCTATGGCGCCAACGTATTTCGTAGTGTTGAATTCTGTGTAGGAGGTAGAAAAGCTGTAGTGCACCTGGTGAGGGTGAGGTTCAGGGAGGGAGTGCAGCAGCACTTTTGTGTACTTGTAGCTACCCATAATTTTAGTAGTTGGTGTACGTTTCTGTTGTTAATTTGCCATATTTGTATGGTGTCATGAGGGTGAAAATGATGCAGTCCGTTTTTTAGGAATTCATTCTTCTTCACGCTAACGGAGTGCAATTTGAATTATTTCTTCCCTCGTGACATTGGTCAGACCCTGGGAATAAACCTGGTGGGCCCCACTGGCCCAGGTACAAATCGGGTTGCCACCTTTTCTTGAAAAAAATTTCGGCCTTCCTATATACTTATCAAAAATTCCGGCCAGGCTGGTAGCTGCCGTAGTTGCCATCCGGCTGGTATAAACACCTGCAGGGGCCGGTATTATGCATTTATGGGCAATGTAGCTGCTGGTAAATTTGTAATACACCTAAAAAAGGCCCTTGGCCTGCCCACAATCCAATGAAAACGTACCTTTCTCGCAGTCTTCAGCCGATCGTTGGATGTGGCTCCGCCCCTATGATGTCATGCACCACCCCCTTTGACATCACTCCCCGCTCCTTTATGACCCCGCCCCCCGCCTGCCAGTAAAAAAATTTACCAAAGGTGGCAACCCTAGTCGTGGTAAAAGCACATACACACTGGGGAGGGGGCCCTGAGATAGCAGCCCCATGGAGCTGGTTGAATTAATACAGCACTTTATGAAACAAATTTCTCATTGCCTCCACAACGCTTACACTTCCCTATTTCACTAAAGGTGACATAGGCATTAAGATTTTTAATTTTGTTATCGAAAGACCAAGCTTATCCTGAAACTGTTGTTTAAATGTACAATTTCTCCATCACCTGAAAAGACTATTTCAAGCAATATTGTCTAGTTGAAGCCAGGGAACCTGTGGGAAGCTGCCTGCTTTGCCCTGCAGACAATTGTACAATGGGTACATTTCACTGTGAAAAATTACAATTCTCTAACCTGACTGAGCGTTTTTCTGACTGTTGGATGAAAAATCATTAGATGCAGGATTGTTCGGTGCCCACTAACCTCACAATGATTTCACAGATTTGTTGGATTGTACTTAAATTGGTCGTTAGTGACAGAAAAATCTTACCTTCTGTGGCCACAATTACACAGACAGTAGGACCTATTGCAGCATGAGCCAACTTAACGGCTTTGGGGAACATGACATAAATACTAGACATAGGGTTGTTTTTGACTAGGAAGTCTGGGCTGGCCTGTTCCTGCTGACACCACTCAATGCACCTCATGGAATTTTTAATTCAATATAAGGTGTAGAGCACAGCCAGACCTTAGACAGAAGTGCCTTCTGCATGATTGCTAAGGAGCACACTCTTGAACTTCTGTCCAGATTGACTTCTGCAAACTCCCAAAGAGTTCCCACCAGGGCTGCCATTAGGGGGTACGGTTATACTTGGCCCAGACTTAAAGGGGCCCCAAAGAAGCCGAAGTTGAAATCCCAAAGCCGCAAAAGGAGCCAAAGACAGGGCAACCAAGTTTGGGAGTTTTATTTTGAAAGCAGCAAGTACTGTAAGTTGCAAGTAAAACTTAGTCCCTGTGTAAAATGTATAATGAAGCAATAGAATACAATTAGAGAGTAGGACTGCCACTGCAAATATGCCACTGGCTGCAGAATACACAAGAACTGAGATATATAGTTGGGTATATCTCCACATTTTGTTTGCTTTGGGCTGGTGGCTGAGGAGCACTTTGGTAGGCATGGGTGTTGTGTTTGGTAGCCGAGGATGAGGAGGGTATAACAATGCTTTATTAGCAGGTTCATGCAGCCATTACATAACAGCAGTAAGTCTTACTTTCACTTTCAAGTTGTACAGAAAGTCCTATGTATGCACAGTGACACCTGCAGGCCATTTGTATAAACACCACAATGGGGGTAAGAAGAACTAAAGTGAAGCTGCTACTCCAAAAGGAACCTGTAGTGGGTCTAGGAGGTATGTGCCTACCGCTTTAATTGGGATTTGGTTTTTGTCAGCTGTTGCCACAAGATGGCATAGAGATGCCACAAGATGGCATAGAGAGGAACATGTATAGACACAAGTACCTTTGTGCATCCCGTTTTTTGTGTGCAGTTTGGTGCTTGTGCAGTAATGAGCCTTACTGACGTGAAGGAGCTCATTGTAAAGATGTGTAGTGTTCCCCACAACTTCATTTCTCTAGTAATTTCAGACTCCAAAGCTTCAGCTCAGCTTGATTCATTTTACAAGTGCATTCACACAAGAGCATGCATCCAGTACAACAGTAACTCATTGCAAACTGTTGCAAATTAATTTTAGATTATCTTATTTGCTCTGTTTTGTGTTTCAGTGTGTGTATGCCAAATGTGTTTTTATGCAGTTTGATGCACAGCGATGCAACCCATTGGTTCTGTACACAGAGAAGTCGGCATCATCATTGAGTCTGTATGGGGAAAAAAGAACCTGGTGTTTGGAGTGTAAGGTTGGTGTTTGCTCTTGTACACCTGCAGAGGACAGTATAGGACCAGATTTTTATTAATGGGGATGTAGCGTTATATCACAAATATGTATATTCCAGTCCAGCTTGATTGTTTAGCCTGTTAAAAGAATTAACCTTTTAATGTCTTTTTCATCTCATGACAAATGGAACATAATTATTATTTATGTGCTGGGTGTATATTAGCTTATCCGTTTGTCAGTAATCAGTGATCAGCTTTTTTGTTGCTTTCTAGACTCTGGGGCAAATTCACTAAAGCGTAAAAATGCGCTAGTGTTGGCTTTGCCGACGTTCGCTGCCCTTCGCCAGCCTGCCGCAAATTCACTAAAATGCAAAGTTTAGGGAGGCACATGGTAGCGAAGTTGCACTACCGTTACTTTGTCAGGCAAAGCGAATTTACGCTAACGATGCCTAATTTGCATAGGGCACGAACTTAAAGTCTAATAGAAGTATATGTTACAGCCACTACATTACACTACACAAGCCCAGGAAACCTTTAATGAATAAAATAAAGTTGTCCTATTGCCCTAAATGTGCCCCCTGTATAGTTGTGTTGCCATATGTTGGGAAATTTAGGGGGGAAGGAGGGTAACCCCCCAAAAAAATTTTGCTCTTTTTCAGACTATCACCCTACAAAAGGTAAAAGACGCCAGCGTTTTTTTGGGACTTAGAAAAAATTCAAAACATTTTGTTTTCAAACTCTTATCTATTGATTGAAGTAAAGTCTAGCGCAAGAGGTTCAGTAAAATGGTCATCTTGGTGAATTAGCGTAGTTACGTCCCTTATGCCAGGCAAAGTTGCGCAAGTCTATCTACTTCGCTAGCGAATTTTCGCCAGAGTCACGAAGTTGCAAATTGACGTCACACTGGAGAATTAGCGATAGCGTTACACGCTTTGTGCTTTAGTGAATTTGCCCCTCTATGTTGCTCCCCTTCTACTTGCATTGCAAGAACCTAGTGTCATAATTAATCCTATGAGGAACTACAGGACATGCAAAGACATTTGACACAATGACATTTAATGATGTGACTGTGTAATAAACTAAACAAATAATACCTTTCCCTGTTTCTACTGGGAGTGCCAGTGTGCACAGTGGATTTTATAAGTGTGACGTTTCCTAATTTTGATTCTCATCCAGTCACACAACTTTTTCATTATGTTATAATTTTCAGTTCTAAAGCAACAGCATGCTTATTCGAATCCTACTATTTTAGTATTAGACTATGCTATAATATATTAGAATCCTGATGTCAGGTCAGGCTGAAGGCAGTAAAGCCCAAATTGGTACTCTTCCTGCTGAGTCATTCTAGCAAACTGTAACACTTCAAAACATTTGTGGAAAAAGGGCTTAAAAGGGTCTTCATTTTTTTATTTTATTCTTTTTTTTAATTATGTCTTCCTCTTTTGGCTCTTTCCATCTTTCCCCACCAAGCTTGTTTGTCTGTGCGGCTACTATTTTACATGATTTTCTAGTAGACTTAAGGTGTGAAGATACAAATTACAGAAAGATCCATTATCCGGCAGACCTCAGGTCCTGAGCATTCTGTATAATAGCGGGGGTAGGATTTAGCCCTCAAATTGAAACCATGGCTCAACACACTGACTACAGGTAATGCTATTATGCAGAGAAATATAAAACTTTATACACTATGTAAACAAGTTAGGGACCACCATATGGTGTTTACCTTGACGTGGTATGGTGGCTTTATGATCATAACTTTGTACAAAATAACCCCTGTTTTTAAACATATGTACTTGCATTTATACTGAATTACTTATGAGACAGAGGCCCAGGGAATGTGCTTTGTAAGTAGCACTTCCATTATACATAGATATACTTTTACTTAGCCTTTAGAGTGTTCCCACAATCCCCCTTTTTTGATATTCTGGATAATAGGTCCCATACCTGTATTTAGAATCTAGGCAGCACAGAACCTTTACATACATACCTAACAATGAGCAGCATATAAGTGGAATTCTGGTATTAATTGGGAGTATTATCCATTTGGTTTCAATGTCTGCTGCTAATATGAACAGCTATGACTCTTTCTGTATTTTACTCTATCTCCGGCTTGGAGGCAAATTTTAGTTGAATAAAAACCAGATGTTATGCCAAACAGAGCCTCCTGTAGGCTGCCAGTCGCCTTAGGGGCCACCAAATAGCCAATCACAGCCCTTATTTGACATCCCCATGGGCTTTTTCATGCTTGTGTTGCTCTCCAAATCTTTTTATATTTAAAGGAGAAGGAAAGGCTGGATACACTTGGGGGTGCTAAACCCAGGGCCAGTGCTCCTATCAAGAGAAATCTGCACCGGCCCTGGGTTTGAGGTACGTCGATATAATCACTTGGGGGTGCCTAACGTTTGACACCCCCAAGTGTAGCCAGACTTTACTTTAAACGTGGCTCACAAGTGAAAAGGTTTGGGGACCCCTGGTCTACATCATATGTTTATTTCTGGATTTAAAGAAGCAGAGCTAGACATGTTTTGGCTTCTGCAAAGTAGTTTGGCATCAAAGCCTTATTGGAAGTGAAATTATTGAACAATGATTTAAAAAGAGGTGATTAGGTGAGGGAAGGCCAGCCTGGGACCTCCGTGTGGTTTGGAGATGTCTGTATTCTGCCCATTTTTAAGTTATGCAATTGGTAGATCTCAAATGGTTGACTATTTTTTCTGCAAAACATATTGATGATGTTTCAGCCCTGGTTTTTAATTAATCAATTCATCACTTGTCTGAAGTATTTTTCTCCTAAGACAGGTCTGCGTTATCTGTTATTTTGCCCTCAGAACCCCATAGTCTGTCTGTATAGCTGTAAAATATTTTTTATCCTTGGCAACAGGAATAAGTTTTTCTGCCTTTATTGTGAGATGGATTAGAGAAGGTTTCCTTGCAGGAGGTAGCCATGCTCCGTTCCCAAGTGCATTTCACACTACAGTAAAACAGACTTGGGGGCAGATCTATCAAGGGTCGAAGGTGAAAATTTAAATTTCGAGTTTAATTTCGTGTAATTCGACCAGGGAACAGTCCAAATTCTATTCGAATTTTAAAAAAATAATTTATCATGTACTGTCCCTTTAAGAATTTGAATTCAACAATTTGCTATCTAAAACCTAAAAATTGGTTTTAGCCTATGGGGGAGCTCCTACAATCAATTTGGAGTCGTTTGGTGGACTTTTGAAAAAAAAAAAACTTTTTGTGTGTGTGGGAAAATTTTAATTGAATTCGATCTGAGTTTGCAGGTTGATCTTGTTCACCTGAATTAAAAAATAAATACATTTTTTAAATTACTTTCGATTGGTCTGTTCCTGTATGAGGGGGCTGCCAAGGAGTCCGTTAGCATTAGAAACTGTAACTAACTAATCGTTAATTCTAAGCACCTTTTCAATTGGTCTTCATTTTTTCTTTATAGTTTTTGAATGATTTGCCTACTGATTCTTTCCATTATTATGACCCCCATCAAAAAACAAAAAATGCTTTGTAAGGCAACACGTGTTTTGTTATTCCTACTGTTCATTATTCATCTTTCCAGTCAGACCCCCTTCTATATATATTCAAGTTTCAAAACCAATGCATGGTTGCTAGGGTAATTTGGACCCTAGCAACCAGATGGCTGAAACTGCAAACTGGAGAGCTGCTGATTAAAAAGCTAAATAACTCAAAAACCACAAATAAAATTTCCCACTGCTAACATAATGCATTTGAAACAACAGATGTTCATTTCAGCCACGGTCTATGAAAGATGTCAGAAAAAGAACTTCACTTGATGTTGCCCTGCTAAGAAAATTAAAGGAACAGTAACATAAAAAATGAAAGTGTTTTAAAGTTATATAAATATATTGCAGTGTTGCCCTGCACTTAAATAAAACTGCTGTGTTTGCTTCAGAAACACAATTATAGTTTATGTAAATAAGCTGCTGTGTAGCAACGGGGGCAGGCTCAGGTTACATAGCAGATAAGCTCTGTAGAAAATAATGGTGTTATCCGTTATCCACTATTTAACCTGTGCCTTTTTTCCAGTTTCCACCATTGATACACAGCAGCTTGTTTATATGAACTATAGTAGTGTTTCTGAAGCAAACACATACGTGTTACCAGTGCAGGGCAACAACATGCAATATTTTCATTACTTTAAAACACTTACATTTTTTGTGTTACTGTTCCTTTAAGTTAGGAAGTTGAGAAGAGTCATCTGATATTTCTTTGGTCAGTTCTAAGGAGAGCAACATCTTAAGACTCTCCTGATTCTTCTAACGGTAGCCAGATGACCTGCAGGTGGTTCTGCAGAGTAAAAACTGCTAATATCTTAAAAACTGTGGAAGACAGGAAAGTTTCAAAAGAGCTTAGAAGAAGCAAATAATTTTACATGAATTTATTTTCCTTTCCTGTTTCTTTTAAGGCTCCCAAAGTAAGACTTGGTGCCTTTTAGTAATGGTGAACAAGTAGTAACAGCAGTTTCATTCAAGGCAATCTGAATCTGTGATATTCTGTTTTATTACTGAAAATGTGTATAAACAGGCCTCCTACTACAAGGGGTTGGGAACAGTGATCTGGAAAAAATGCTAAAATTGCAGGTAGCCATGACTGACACAAGATACCTTGCAACTTGAACTACAACCCCCTGTATTCTTATTCATGTAGGTTGTAGTTCACTGGTTTTAGAATACGTTTATCAGGTGTAGGAAGCAGCTGAGACAGCACTTAAAAAAGCAAAAATTGCAGCTCCATAAATACGTATGTCAAGTAGCCATAGACTTACCCTTCTCTTACCGGGATGAGGGTGCTGATGTTTACCAATGGGACGTGCCTTTTGCACATATTTTTATACTGCATGCAATATAACGGAAATATTCCAAAAGGTGCTACTGATCATACCTCAAAAAAAGGGGAAATGATTTGTCTCTCTGTTATTTCTTTTAAATGAATGGAAAAATGTAAACATTTGTGTGTTTCCATGGAAAAATAAAGAATATACAAAAAAAAAGAGGAAGTGGAGAAAAAAAAAACAAGAAAAAATTAGGGATGTACCAAATCCACTATTTTGGATTTGGCCGAACCCCCGAATCCTTCAAGAAAGATTTGGCCGAATACTGAACTGAATCCGAACCCTAATTTGCATATGCAAATTAGGGGTGTGTAGGGGAAAACATTTTTGACTTCCTTGATCTGAGTTCTGCCTGTCTGTGGGGCTCATTTATCAACACTGGGCAAATTTGCCCATGGGCAGTTACCTATAGCAACCAATCAGTGATTAGCTTTTTGAAGTCAGCTGCAAGTAGAACAATCAATGCAGCAATCTGATTGGTTGCTATGAGTAACTGCCCATGGGCAAATTTGCCTATTGTTGATAAATGACCCCCTGTGAGTATAACGACTATCAGAAATGAGGCTAAAACCATGTGGGTACCTACCTACTCTAAAAACCTTTTTTTTATTAATCAGCACTGTGCACTAGATCTGATGGTGTTTTAAGTATACATGAAATTAATTTCACTTGCACCAATGTTTGAGGTGGGGTTTTAACACTGATCGTGTGTGAATGCAATCCCATTGAGGTGTCATTCTATCAAGAATCCTGCACTAAATATTTTTTTCTTGTTTTTTTTCTCTCTCTCTATTTCCCCCTTTTTTTGAGGTATGATCAGTAGCACCTTTTTGAAACATATGAATCTTACCAGAGGTTGGAGAGAACATTTTTGTTACTGAATTGAGCACACTTGGTGAATGGGCTCATTTTAGAAAGATATAAAATACTCTCAGGGGGGATCCTGCCCATTTTGCTGCCTGAGGCGGTCTTCGGTTTGCCACCCCCACTCCCCACGGCACTGACTTATTCAGCTCCAGATGGTGGTTGGAGGGGTCCTCATCGCTAGTGTAGAGTAGAGAAGCCAAATTTCTGGGTTGAAAACCGGAAATTTGTCTCTTAAAGTTACCAGGAGCGGCATTTTTGCTGCCCCTGGTAACCAGCAGGGCGCTGCCGCCTGAGGCAAGAGTCTCAACTCACCTATTGGTGGAGCGTCCCTGAATACTCTTCTATAAGGGCTTTGGTTATTTCGCTTTCCTATTAAACACACACAGGTAACCTGGTGTTTAACTTGAAATTCTCTGAACTGGGGAGTCTTGAGCCTTTGCGAAGCACTAGATTCATCAGTCAGTGTTTTCTTCAGGCAAGATTTTCCCTGCATGAAATAAAGGACTGACACAATAGTATTAAGATTTATTTTGTTTATAAATAACTGAGAATCAGTATGAAGGCTAGACAGCATGTGCTAGTGATGGAACGAGTGAAGGCATGGCGTGTGCCCTCACGGCGGGTAAATAAAAGGTTAGCAGGTTGCATACAACACAACACTGCAAAGATAAGGTAGAAATAAAATGTTTGCATTTTCATAGGCAGCAATGTTAAAACTTTTAGTATGTAAATATGGATTTCTATAAACATTTTTATAGTTATGTCAATAGATTTATACTTACAAAACACACACATTAAACAATTTCCCATGAACAAGCTGTGTATGTACCTGCGACCTGGAGCCACACACACAAAGCTCTCTTATATTAAAATAATACACATTTTTAAGAAATAAAGTGTAAAAGTGGCAGCTCTGCAACACAAGGTTTCCGCTTAAGTGACATCACCAACTTGCAAGGTTAATGCCAGTGCCTGCTGCGTCTCTTGAGGGAAGCGGTGATTGGTTCTCCCACAGTATTTGCTCTCTGTTTGGTCACTTGTGCTATTGTTCTGTGCTCTGGCTTGTGCTATGTGCTGTCCTTAGCTGCCTGCAGGACGGGGCTGGATGCCTGGGATCCCTGCTGGGACTGTGTAGTTGGAGGCTGTGTCCCTGTGGCAGTTTTAATAGAGTTCAGAGTTTTGCTAAACCATGAGTTTTTGGCAGCTTGGATCTCGCTGTGCAGAGCACCACGCTGATGTTCCAGCTCCTAAGGGACAAGAAACAAACACAGATTAGGCTTGGGATCACCACTGTATATATCATTTAACTAGCAACATAACCTGGATCACCTTCAGCATGTGACAATGGGCAAATACACACCTGTGCAGTAACACAACCCCACAAGCAGTATTTACTTCAACTGTCAAACTTGTTCACAGATTAACGCTAGTTCCCGATTGGACACTGCACTAGTTCCACTTTGCTGTGTGTGAATTATATGCAAATATACCCTTAGAGTTTAACGGAACCAGCCAGTGGCATAAATTGTGATTGGCAGGGCCCCCATCTAAAGAATAGCGTGGCAGAGAAATTCCCCTGCCCTGCTGCCCACATTAACACTTACTGCAGCTCTGGAGAGCCTCCAATGGGGTGGACATCCCACTGAACCCAGAGGTATGTCATTGCCATTACCTGTATTTTGCATTTAGCCTCCACGAGTTGTAATTTGGTCTGTGCCAACTCCAGCTCCATCTCACGAAGATGCTTCTTTATGGAATCTTTCTCATCATCTGCTCCATCTCCGGTCTTCTCTCTGCAGCTTCCACTAGACTTTATCGCCCCTTCCTTGCAGAGGATTTCACTGCAGTGGCTACAGGACATTACTTTGGCCTAAAACAAGTTATAGTCTATTAGATTTTTCAATAACCAAACATGATAGAAATGCAACATTGTCTTACTGAAACATTACAGATATAGCTTTTAATTGAATGAATAGGAGTTAACTTACATAAGATTTACCCCTAAGTCAACATTTATTATAGTATAATGTGTTGTATGCTAATCAACATTTCTCATTGTCCTGCTGCACAAACACCTAAATAACCAGCATACTATTTATAGATAAGCTGTTTAGAATGCAATGGGCAAACAGAAAGATCTATGAATACAAATAAAATATTTGCATGTGATGGTGTTACTGGCTGTTTAACCCATTAAGTGTGTAACCAGTTCTTCTCACCTTAATAATTTCTAGCTCTTCTCTGTTTGCAGTTTGCTGCTTCTCTAGACGGGTGCTTAGCTGAGAACATATCTATAGAAGACAGAAGAAAAAGTTACGATTTTAACAATAAAACTCTTTTCTCACACCAAAAAGAATGAACAGAGTCTCCCACTATTTCCAGTTTTTTTAGGCGTTGGCCAATTCAATGCTTCACAGAAGTCTTCAGAGCCTTGAATAGTCCTACACTAAATAGTTTTTTAATGTGGCACTGCTTTGTGCTGCCTCCGATACCTGGCTAAACATCAACGATTGGGCAGATTTTATTTCCCCAGTAAATCCAGGACCACATTGGTTAGTGTATACAGTTCTCATTCCAACTTCTAGTCCCACTGTTGCAATCAGATTGTTTCACCCCAGGGCCAACAATGAGATTAAGCCAATATCACCCACCTTAAGAGAGCATACTGGGGGAAAGTTCCACCCATCTGGCAACCTCACCAGTGGTTGGTGAGCAACATGTTGCTCACCTACCCCCTTGAATGTTGCTACCAGTTGTCCCAAATCAGGTGCTTATTTTTGAATTTCTGGCTTGGAGGCACGTTTTGGTTGCATAAATACCAGGTATACTGCCAAACAGAGTCTCCTGTAGGCTGCCAGTCAACATAGGGGCTACCAAATTACCAACCACAGCCCTTATTTGTCACTCACGAATATTATTAATTTTTCTGTTGCTCCCGAGCTCCTTTTACATCTGAATATTGCTCATAGGTAAAAAAAAAAAGGTTGGGGACCCTTGTACTAGGGACACCTTTAGATGCCAAACATAAGGCTAAAGTCACAGTGGTGTGGCCGCTAACCAAAAAGTGAAGGTCCTTCAGTGACCCAGCAAAAGCAGTGCTCTCAATGGAGATCCAAATCCAGTGTGTCACAATAGTATGTGGCTAACAGAGTTCATTAGAGTAATACATGCTGCTACTCACAATGTAGACTGTGCTGCAAATACAATTACTTATATGCACTATTTGAAGATGTCTTGGAAATGTGAAGATGACTGTGGTGATATCATTGCAGAATACGATTGAGGACTATATTCTATTTAGAAGACTCAATCACACTGCTACCTTCTTTTAACAACCCAGGTGCAGTGGAAGCAACTTAAAGTTTCTAAAGATTTTGTGAGAGTACAAATGTTTCCCTACAACTAGGAAGGGGGTGCAAGTCATGAAAAACACTTACTAATGTAAGGCCATCTTACCTGTTTGTATTCGGCTATGATAGCTGTGGTCTTCTTAATTTCTTGCTCAGCTTTCTCCAGTTGTTTCCGGAAAATTTCCTTCAGCTGGGGAAGATGGAAAGGTCATGTTAGAAAAATTGTGTTTCCTTTAACTATTCGGTACGGCCCAAGTAACAAGTAAAGATTACAATTAATATTAGGGATGCACCGAATCCAGGATTCGGTTCGGGATTCGGCCTTTATCAGCAGGATTCGGATTTGGCCGAATCCTTCTGCCTGGCCGAACCGAATCCGAATCCAAATTAGGGCCAGGGAGCTAAATCACGTGACTTTTTGGCACAAAACAAGGAAGTAAAAAATGTTTTCCCCTTCCCACCCATAATTTGTATATGCAAATTAGGGTTCAGATTCGTTTCGGTATTCGGCCAAATCTTTCGGGAAGGATTCGGGGGTTCGGCCTAATCCAAAATAGTGGATTCGGTGCAACCCTAAAATATGCTTTTTAATTTTACGTGTAATAATCTTACAAATGGAATTATTTCAGTTAAGATGCTATGGATGGACAAATAGGGTGCATAGGGGCCTTGATACTGAACAAACTATTGGCATTTATATGTTGAACTTAACTGGCAGGAGGAAAGTTACATAGTTAAGTTGGGTTGAAAAAAGACCAATGTCCATCAAGTCCAACCCCTCCAAATGAAACCATTGTCCATACCTACACACACTAATCCCTCCATACACTCACATAAATTATATATACACATAACTATACTAACTATGGATTTTAGTATTACAGTAGCCTTGGACATAATGCTTGTCCAAGATATCATCCAAGCTCCTCACTGTTACATCCAAAATATTGCGCTGATTATTTACCTGAGCAGTTTCCTCTTCCTGTTTGTGCTTTTCTTCCTCTGCCTCCACAAGTCTCTGCTTGGTAAGAAGGAGCTCCTTGTTTAGCACCTCTGCTTTGTCTTCGGCCTGATGGAGAACAGTGTGTTAGGACAGGATTTGAAAGTAATGACACATCATAGCCATCTTTATAAATAGCTGAGGTAAGTGCCCTCATCAAAGGGAACACAAATAAACTAAAACATACCAATTCCACCCAACAGGCATGGTCATCATGATATCATGGGTCAGCTAAAGGTAGCCAAGGATTCAGAAACCCAGGGCATAGTACCTGGAGGAACCACCTTTCATGTATTCCTCTGTATTAAGCCCAAATCCCCAGGTAGAGTGGCCAGTAGCATTTACCATATGGCTGATCTGTCACTAATCTTGACAGGATGAAAATATATTTTGTTCAGGGGTTGTTTCGTAAGAAGGTGCAGTATGAAATGACATTTTAGTTTCACGTTGCTAGTATCTTACCTGATCCAAGTCATTGCGCAGGGCAATCTTGCTGGTAACTAATTCATGTGCAAGGTCGTCATTCTCCTGTTCTAGTCTCATGCTGGTTTCCTGCAGTCTCCTGTTTTCTCTCTGTAGGAGGGACACATAGGAGTGGTTATACATACAGCAAGTTGTACAGTGAGCAGCACATAGAGAGCAAGGTAGAACAATGCAGACAAAGCATGGCATCACCTAACAGCTTGCTTAATGGACAATGTGCAGAGTAAGGAGACATTAATTCAGGCTGCAAAGCCTTCCTCTGCAACAACACAGCAATATCTGCCAAGCAAAAAGTAGCAGAAAGCATTCGGGCTGGGAACTTTCTTCCCATACAGACTGTTCCCCTTATCTTTGTATTGTGGCTGCCTCATACCAAGGACCTGACATATGCAAAGAGCCATTGGTACTATTGTCTACTCCTTTTGATGAGTAATGTATATATATATATTTATATATATAAGCTATTAGCTGCACCTATTTTCTTACAGTTGCTAACTAAATGCAGCTACTTTCCTTTCCTTACACTGGCAAAATGATATTCCCTTTCCTGCTACTGCAGAGGTACCTGCTATAAAACCATACACAGAACAGAGGGGACAAAACATTAATGCAATATAAATACAAAACATACACGTACATTCAAATATTAAGAGACAGGGTGCAGGAGGCCCTGCCCCACAGAGCTTACAATCTACTATAAACAAAACACATTCCATGCAGTTTGCTATTTTACTTTTGTTTTCGCCTGACAGAAAGCAGCCTTATAGTTATGACAAGCCATGGTGAACCCACAATGTGCCAAATATTCTGTAAGCCTGGGCCACCTGATGAGTATAAGGTTCAGCATCAGTGGTTAATTTAGTTTTCCCTTGGTGCTGCCCAACCCCATACCTCGTGCCTCATGCACATAGTGTGGTGGTTTTAACGGGCACCTCCAGTTGTAGTCAGCACATGAATGTAGACTGTATGTGTGATGTGTACACAATGGGCTGTGCTATAGGTTGCACGGTGCAGCGTTTCACTCTAATCAGTGGCCTGCCAATGTTTTTCTTTGTGTAGGTCAGTGTTGCTCAATGTATATCCTGGAAATTCCATTCAAAGGAATTTGCAAGCTTGCAATGAATAAAGAGAAATTGTCAGTATTTAGTAGCCTCATTAATTTCAGCCCGGGACAGGGGACAGTTGCCCTTCTTAAATATCGTGTACACCATTTACATGACTATTCATGCAATAAACCTCAGGGCAGTTCTCCTTTAACCTGGCCGTGGTGAGCTTGCCTTTCCTCATGGCCCAGTATACTAAGCACTAACAGAGGGTTGTGGTTCCTGAAGTCTTTTCCTTTACAGGACATGCCAGTGAGCTTATCTGTTTGTGTCGGTAGTACACACAGCAAGTCACAGTGCTGTATTGTTGTCACCATTAGCTTTATGTATGCAGCAGCAACAACAAAATGTAAATGTATGTTTTGTTGAAGTATAAGGGACAATACTAGTTTAGAAACATCATTCCCGTTTACAGTGACAGCACAGGGATTCCCAGTCCCATCCATCAGCTGTTTGTGTGTGTGTGTGTGTGTGTGTGTGTGTGTGTGTGTATGTCAGCTAGCTAGAGGCAATTGGGAAATGAATGAGAACACTGCCTACCTTGTAACAGTAGTAAATCCTACGGACAGATGAAGACTTTGGACTGTCCGATAGTTCCCTTCTGAACAGCTTCACAGATATTTTGGGGTTGTCAGTGTGTTACTAGGCTGATGAGCAAGCGCTGGGGCTGGAGGAGGCCGCAGTAAGTTACTATAAACCTCAGAGGTTACAAGGTTTCCTGAGCTCCTTTTTAGGAAACAGAAATTGTGCTGCTGTTGCAAGAACTGGCAGTGCCCCATGTTTGCAAGAAGTGCTGCAATGGCTCTGCTGTTAATGTTGTGTCTGGGCTCATACTGGCACTTCTTTAACACTCATTATTTGGTGCCTAATGATATGGAAAAGTGATGATAGCAACAACACTGTATCTAGTGGAATGCTTAGGAGGACAGTAAACAAAAAGATGCCTGGAAGAAGCATGTGTGTAGGAATTCCTGAGATATATCTTCCCTAGTAATCACTTCATGTATAGACAATTATAGCACCAAAGTAGTAGAACTACAAATACCAGATGAGCTGCTCTTATCCCTTGGATCCGTCCGTCTGTCTGTCTGTCTATAATCTATCTATCTAATTATCTGTCATGTACCATGAAAACGAACTCCTACATTGGATCCTTAGTAAAAGTTTCATTCAGTTCACATCATACTTAAACACTTAATCTGGAATTACATGTAAAAATGTAATATCAATGTTCATAGTGTAGAACAGCAGAATGCATGTGATGTGATGCTGGAGTGAAGCTGTTGGCCATTGGGCCACACATAGGAAAATCACTGTGAGAATAGGACACATTGTACAGGGGTGACAGAGACATGGGCAGTGTCGGACTGGGACATCAGGGGCCCACCCAAAAACTTTAGACCAGGGGCCCACCATAAAAGCTTAGACCAGGGGCCCACTCTCAGTACTAATATTTTTCATTTCCTCAATCTCCTCTATTCTCCTAGTTTGTTTTCTTTACATACTATAATCAATTATTCTATCTATTTAGCCTTTTTGTTCTCATAGAAATAGGGAATCGCCATGAAATAGGCCAAACGTTTAGAAGCATGAGGGCCCCCTGACACATTGGCCCACTGGGAGTTTTCCGGGTATTCCGGTGGGCCAGTCCGACACTGGACATGGGATACGAGAAGCTGCTTCACATGTAAACTGCTGCCTCGGCTTATTCACTCCAATTAACACCTGCAGGGAAGAGGAACAGGGTTTTGTACTAACCTGTTAGACTAGTCCTAGTTAATTTCCTTCATGCTAATCAAACTAAACTGCAATAAAAACCCTTTTACCCGCTGAAAGGAAGCAACAACCTGTTCTTGTCAATGTGTCCTCTCAGCTAATAGGAAGGCAGTTTTGCTCTACTTTGACTACTGAAGGGGTGTCCATGGTGACATCACTTGCTGCTGTAGGTATCTACCGGAAGCCTCAAGATCAAGGTTCCCCAGTATTTCACCCTGTGATTGTACTAGGTAGGGACATGTCACGGACACTTCTGTCAAAGAAATGGCTTCTTTGCTTTGCCTCGCTTTACTAAATTGGTAATGCAGCAGTAATAGTTACGTCGCTAGTACAGAGCACATTGCATAGCACTGAGCCAAAAACATGAATCCAGCAAAAGCACAGGCTGTTATTAGCAAGTGTGGCTTCTTACACACAACATCAAGCACAGGCCACTTGCATTTCTCTCACACAGGCTGCAGTGGAAGCAAGTAGAGTATGTGAGCAATGTGTAAGCGGTGCGAAGAAGCACAGGCAGCACAGGTCTTACCTCTTGGCCAGTGTTACACATGGATCAGTAGGCTAAAGCCCAAAGAGTATGACAATATCATGCAGGCTGTGTGTGCTGAAGAGCTTTCACTAGAAGTATACATTGGGAGGTGTCGCTGCAGTTACTTTCTCCTGTAACTGCTGTTAATTCTGTGCTGGCAGATTAGAGAGGAACAAGAAGTGCTCGGGAAGCAAGATTACACAGGAGGGTGGATATGTGTCCACTCCCAGCCTCTTGGTAAGAACCCAAGGCAACTTTCAATAAAGGTAAAGTCAGGAGGAATGTTACATGGGCACTGATGTATGAATCATTTCTATTGTGTAGAATAGAATTGTATTTGTGCAGAACCCTTCCTACCAGCAGAGAGAAGAGTGTTGAGCTTGAAAGTGCATTTTGTACTTACGTATTTCACTTGTAATAATGATTCTTTGGCTGAGGTCAAATGAATCCCCACTTTAGACTCTGATATACAGTGCTCCCAATGAGAATACATTTTATATCTAGAAAACGGAGAAGCTTGTTTTGCTGTTAGACAAATAACTGAACAGAGGAACCTCTGATATGGGAACACCCTAAATGTATTTGGCAATAAAAACCTTACACCACCTATTGTGTATTAGAATATGAAGCAATATAACTATGAAGATTCTCATTCATCCAGGTCATGGTATATATATCAAAAGTAACTCAAAGCAACTGGACTTGCTGAGATATTTTAATGAAGACTTTTCACTGCTCATCCGAGCAGCTTCTTCAGACCAGTCAGTTGAACTGAAGAAGCTGCTCAGATGAGCAGTGAAATGTATTCATTAAAATATCTCAGCCAGTCAAGTTGCTTTGAGTTACTTTTGATATATATAGAATATGAAGCACTTTCCAGTAGTTACAGCTTGAAACAACACCCTGGTTTCTGATCATCACAAAAACCATAGGCATGCTCTGTCATATCCCTACAGTCTAAAAACACAATATTTAAGTGAAGCTTGGTGGGTTAACAGGCAGGGGATCTGAGAACAAAACTGTACCTATTTAATGAAGTTCTTAAGTATGGAGAAGAAATACAGAGAGTGTTTGGTGTTAAACAGAGTGTAAACAACAAAAATGTTTGGGCAGTAAACAAGGACTAAGTGGACACTAAACAACTGCTTGGACCGTGTGCCGCTCATGTGAAACAAAACGCTTCTATCTCCTGCAGGGATGCAAATTATAGTTTGTCAAAAACTAACAAAACAAACAAACAAAATCACATAAGAAACAAGTGCAATTCTATTTGCATACTAGTGCCATACAAGTGAATGTGGGGACTACTTTGAGTGTTTGCCTCTCATCCATACAGCAGGTGGACAAACTACATGACATCAACCCATGAGCCATTGATCCTTTAGAAAGAAGTGCAGGAGTGAGCAGAAACCAAACATAGTGTGTGTGTGTGTAAGAGATAGTAAAATCAGGGGCGGAACTACAGATGAAGCAAACCCTGCAGCTGCAGGGGGGGCCAGAATACAGGGAGCCCCATGAAGCTCTAGTTAATGAGTAATTTGAGTTTTATTGGTAAAACTGGCCAACCTCTGGATATGTTGAGGGTAGGGTTGCCACCTTTTCTTGGAAAAAATACCAGCCTTCCTATATATTTATCTTTTTTTCCTATTAATAACATTGGGATCAACCATCAAAAATACTGGCCAGGCCGGTAAAATACCGGCCAGGTGGCAACCCTAGTTGAGGGCCCTAAAATGCATTTGCTGTGGGCCCAGAAACTTGTAATTATACCACTAAATAATTCATGGAAGAAAAAAAAAAAAGTATTTAAATTAAGTATTTAAAAATATTTGCGCATGTTGAGCACCCTCCCGATACACAGGGCTGGTGTGACAGTGGCAGGACCTTGTTCTTGCAGATCTGGCTGACATGATTTGTTAGGAGAGCTTGCCATCTGGCTGCCACAAATGAGCACTGCCAGTCATTTTAGAGATAACATTATGTTGGCTTGTAGTATCCAGCTGAACTGAGCAAGAACCTATTAACCAAGGGCCCACAGTGAAATGATTTTAGATTTTCCTGTGTAAATACCATTGCTGTGGAATGTCTGAAATGACATATCACAACAACATGTCGAGATTATTTGAAGCAATAAATACAAGGCACCAAAGCCCAGAGTTGACAGTTTATGGAACGCATAAAAATGACAATAATACAGTTTATTTTATAATCAAAAACTAAAATGCATTCTCAGTTTTGTCATTTTGAAATACAAACCCCCCACCTCAGAATTCTTATAAAGGAACGGCAGCCAAATGAAACGAATGTCTTTCATGCCACAGAGTAAAGCACCACTCACCTGCACCACGGCTAGGACATACGTGCTATGTACAGTTATTCATTCTGATGTTGGCGAGCATGAAACTTTTAGCCTGTCTCTGCATTTGGATGACCTAGAAATGGCTGCCTATCAGTCAAGTAAGGGGACCATTTGACAGTTCATAATTCAAAACGTGTGGGGCGTCTCATTCTTTCAGACTGGGCAGTGGTCTCCCCTTCCAAGGTAAGCCCTCTGTAGCCTGGAGCATGTCAGTACACACAAATGTCCCAAATCACACAGCAAAAAGTGGTTCGTTTACAATCACAAACTGGAAAAAAAGGGAACACAAGCCATTCCTTAAAACCTCTTACCATACTGGAGACGTCAACAGAATGCCTCTCTATAATCCTTTAACTTGCATACACTTGTGAGAAGAAAGGACTGAGCAGGGTTGTATCATCAGTTGCTATCATTGTTATATTTCAGCTTAATCTAGTGCAAATGGTTGGAATATGTGTAAATGCTCCTAGTTGTTAGTCAAATCTGAAGAAATAATTCAGTTGGGTTTTACAGGTACACTATGTTATATAGCTTCAAAGATTAAAATGATACAAGGATACACAGATCTTACACAGTCTCCTGCAACATCCAATGGCATATAAAGCATTGAAAGTTTGGCCAGGTTTACAAACGAGCAGATCTTTGTTAAATATAGTAACCCAAAGATTCAATAATTCAGGCTAACAATAGGATGACACGTGGGCTCAGGCTGCCCATGAAAAATGTTCAGCCACAAACTGCATCCATGGGTGATCCTCAGCTCAAGGTATAACCAGATATGATCAGATGGGACATTAGGCACCCCCAAGTGATTGTATCTACCTACCTAAAACCCCAGGCCGGTGCTCCTATCAGCAGAAATCTGCACTGGCCCGGGGTTATACGAGTGAGCTCCACGGAGAGATCTACTTCCGTCTTCTTCTGTCTTCACGCGGTTGCGCAAGCGCAGTATAACAAAGAGCTGAACTTCAACTAAAAAGTCAGCTTTTTCATTAAACTGCACATGCGTTGGTCCGGGATAATCGAAGACAGAAGAAAAGGAAGTTTATTGCTCCGTGGTGCTCACTCATATAACCCTGGGCCAGTGCAGATTTCTGCTGATAGGAGCACCGGCCCGGGGTTTCAGGTAGGTAGATACAATCACTTGTGTGCATAACGTTTGGCACCCCAAGTACCTCCAGCCTTTCCTTCACCTTTAAGAGCCAAATCAGAAGCCAGTGTCTGCCTTAAAAGGGTTTTTCACCTTTGATTTAATTTTTAGTATGATGTAGAGAGTGATATTTCGAGATAACCTGCAGTAAGTTTTCATTTTATATTATTTGTGGTTTTTCTTTTATATAGCTTTTTATACAGCAGCATTCCAGTTTGCAGTTTTGGATGCTAGGGTGCAAATCCCCTAGTAATCATGCACTGATTTGAATAAGAGACTGGAATATGAATAGGAGAGTGTCTGGATAGAAATACAGTGGTGTGAAAAACTATTTGCCCCCTTCCTGATTTCTTATTCTTTTGCA
>CM044438.1:77840094-77867938 GCA_024363595.1 Xenopus borealis
ACATGCAAAAGAATAAGAAATCAGGAAGAGGGCAAATAGTTTTTCACACCACTGTATGTAATAGCAATAACAATAAACTTGTACCCTTACAGAGCATTAGCTTTAAGATGGGGCCAAAGCGCATGCATCAGTACGGCTCTCTATTACAGATGAAGACTCGTGATCCGGAAGATGGTGCCCACAAGCTCCGCTGCACTTACTCTGCACTGTTTAGTGGGAAAATTTTAGGGACATTTTTAGACCTATTGAAATATGCAAGGGGAAGCGGGGAGGGGGACTATATTGCTTACTAGATATGGGCTTTTCTTAATTCTTGGGTTGAGTTCTCCTTTAACTCTGCCTGTGTTCAGCCATATTAACTAGTAATAGTCTATTCACAGCTAATTGACTAACTGGTTGACATCGGCAAATGCACTTGTACAATTTAGTCCCAGTGGTTATAAAGCAATCCTCCTGAGTTGTTATGTATAAAGTCACACCCATGCATAATGTTATACACAAAGATGAATGCATTCTGTACATGACTTCATAATAACAGCACGCTGCATGTTAGCGCTTAAAATACATGCTGCCTGGTGTTGTGACAATTGAAGGGTTACCTTGTATTGCTCTATTGGATCCTCCTGCTGCAACTGGTTCTCTCGCATAGCCAGATATTCCTTTTCAAATTTCTTCAGTTTCTTGGTTGGCACCTGTAAGGGGCAGCAATAAGCAAATGTTTTACATGGTGTTACCAGATAAAATGCAAACAACAGAAGATTTTTGCACCAGTACTAATCCTTGCCACAGGATGCCTCAGTTACAGCACCCAAGCAATCAATCAGCATAACTTTACGATTACCCTGTACCTTTTTTTTTTGTTTTTTTTTAAAACAACATTTTGCCTTTCTAGTTGTTTCTCAAGCCTGAAATGCCAAACCCTAGTTATTCATTGTGATAAAATGACTAATCCTTCAGTTGCAAGGAGGAGACTTATATAAGCCCAAATAATACAAATAATTATTTGATTGCTCTAGAATACTGCAGTCTACAACATAAAATGCAATTTAATAATAGAAACAGGTTTCATATTATTGCATTTCTCTACAACAAACCCAATTGGCAGCCACCTACAAGTAGGAGCTACTCGTTTCCCTCAGTGACAAAACCCTATAAAATGAAAGGCAGTGTCAGCTTGCCCTTGGGCATGTTGTGGTGCACTGGCCGAACCAGAATACCTATGTGCTGAATTACACTCACAGTGGACAGGTTTGTGGCTGCCATTCTTTATTTCCTCCTGGGTTCACATTTTGCTCTTGATTCCAGTCAAAACCATTGAGGTAGAGCACAGAGTGAAGGACAGTCAGTGCTGATCAATTAATAATGAAACAGAGAGTTTCCTTAAGCACCAGAACAAAATAAAGTGGCGTATTGATTGCATAACTGCCCAGGGAGGGGAGAATAGGTCCTTGTTACAAGGTGGTCATTAGTGAAAGGGGATACTAAAGCCAAACAGGTCAATCCAGTAACTCCAGCTTCATTTTTTACAATTGCTGTCCCTGCCCAACACAAGGTTCAGCTTTAGAGCTCTGGGACATTCCCTCACCAGGGCTTTGTGTGAACATTCTTATTTTTCTAAGGATTTCAACAATATTTTGCGAAGGAGCCACAAGTGATTTACACTACATCAAACCAATATGCACTGACTTCCGTGGCCTATTCTTAGTGACACTGCAATTGGTCTTCATTTTATAAAAGTTTTTTTTTTTTTTTTAATTATTTGACGTCTGTCCTTCCCAGCTTTTAATACATAGTTCCATTCAGGTCCTCCACTATTCATCTTCCTGTCTCTTATTTAAAGCATTGCCTGTTGCTAGGGTAAATGTGACCCTAACAACCAGACAGCAGCTGAAATTTAACACTGGAGAGCTACTGAACAAAAAGCTAAATAATTTAAAAAACACCAAAAAAAAAAAATGATGACCAATTCCAATTCTCAGAATATATCATTGTCAAAATTCCAAAAGTTAATGTAAAGGTGAACTTAATGAATAATTAAAGGCCACAGTAAGACTAAAAGCAGCACACTAAGTAGATTAATGAATACCATGCCTTTTCATGTAATAGTAAATAAAGACCATACAAAATTAATTTGTATATGGCTACCTAATATTAAGGCAAATTTCATGGATGTGTCTTCACACACCTTCCAGCAAATGGGAATGGTGGTAACATGAACACCTTTGATACCTAATGAATTTCTAGCATTTATATGGCCAAGACCTAATAATGGGTCTAACCTGTATAAGAGTTTCATGAGCAGTTCCCGATCTCAATTCTGGATTTTGTGCTTTTTCCAGTGTATTTTCTAGTTATGCAGAAAAGTGTAAGTGGTTCTTCAATAAGCTTTACTTATAAGGTCATCATTAAATCGAATTGTTGTAAGACGAGTCCAAGTCTGGGAATTAGAATTACATCTTTGGTTCTAAGTCTACAGATAATATTGTACGGAACTAAATTTCGTACGATATTCCGTGCATCTGTGGTGGGAAATGAGCTGACTGATATCTGCAGAAGACTGGATATCTGTCGGCTCGTCGATCGGGCTTGACAGAAAATTCTGATTGGCTGCCTTTGAAGGCACCTGAACATTGGTCATGTTAGAGTTGAATCGTCAGATACAGGTAAATTCTATTGTTTCTATCTGTATATCTGACCATTCAGCTCTACACCTGTATACTGAAACAAATTATCTTTCTTGGAAAGATTTTTTCCAAGAAAGATCGTAATTGTACTGTCTATGCCCGCCTTAAGCCTTCACGCCAAATGCAATGTGTCTGGTTAGGCCACCTGTAGTTACTTCTCTCGGGATTCATAGCTGAAGGGATTCTGTCATGGGAAAACATGTTTTTTTCAAAACACATCAGTTAATAGTGCTGCTCCAGCAGAATTCTAAACCAAAATCTGTTTCTCAAAAGAGCAGACAGATTTTTTTTTTAATTTTGAAATGTGACATGGGGCTAGACATATTGTCAGTTTCCCAGCTGCTCTCACTCATGTGACTTGTGCTCTGATAAACTTCAGTCACTCTTAACTGCTGTACTGCAAGTTGGAATGATAAACCCTTTATCCCCCCCGGCAGCCTAACAGCAGAACAATGAGAAGGTAACCAGATAACAGCTCCCTAACACAAGAGAACAGCTGCCTGGTAGATCTAAGAACAGCACTCAATACTAAGAAGCCAAGTCCCCTTATGACACATTCAGTTACATTGAGTAGGAGAAACAACAGCCTGTCAGAAATCAGTTCCATCCTTAAGTGCTGGCTCTTTCTGAAAGCATATGACCAGGCAAAATTACCTGAGATCGCTTAACCTTAAGAAAATACACTTGCTGGTTCAGGAATGAAATTTTATATGGTAGAGGGAATTATTTGCAGTGTAAACAGTGTAATTTAGAAATAAAAACTACACCATAAAAATCATTGCAGAATCCCTTAAATTCTGGCATTTTTAGTATGTGAATATTAAAAACAATCTGTAATACGCCTTGAAACGGTAAATCTCAATGTAAATGGACATGTATGAGTTGTACTAGGTGGTATTCTGCACATACAGTATCAAACTGCTTCTTGTTTAATAAACTCAAATGTTTACACCCCAGAGGCAGGCTAAGTGGTAATGGAAATAATGTGTACATATAAATACACACATATATAAACACTGATAAAAAAGAGCCAGTGCCCCTGGTATCTAGATGTTCTACAAAATGCTTAGAACCTACCAAGATCCATAAATAATGCCACATTTGGGTAAAAAGGGTATTATTTTAGAAGTACAAATATTTTTCTATTAATGAAATTCAGTTTTTTTAATGAGATTCCTAATCCTACAACATAAAAGGGAACATTTCACTTTACTCTAAAAACTAGAATATTCTTATTTAATGACCATCTATAGCAAAGTCTTACCTCAATAAGGGTAATAAGCCACACACAGGGCTGAAACGTCACTTGAAACTAACATTGCAATCTGCTCCTTTCCTTGCCTGTACGCGGATCATTGCATCGGCCGAAGTGCCGAAGGGGTTGACTTCTCCTTTAAATACTGTTAATTTACAGTTAAGGTTGGCAGGAAAACAAGGATGGAATTTGCCAGAGTTACCAAGTGTTTTGGCCTCTCCATTGTTTGCTATTACAAGCAACCACTGTTTGGCAACATTTCCCAATTATCTATAGGCTCAGATAGAGCTCTGAGAACTCAAGCTCATACTCTGACCTACATTCCAGAGTGAGGAGAAATAAAAGCATTGTTCAGTTCACTGCCAGTTCAGCTAATATCACGTTTAAATGTTCTTACTTTATTAGACTGAAGACATCAATTTAAAGGAACAGTTCAGTATAAAAATAAAAACTGGGCAAACAGATAGTATAAAAAATTAAAAAAATTAAGATAAAAAATGTTTCTAATATAGTTAGTCAAAAATGTAATGTATAAAGACTGGAGTGACTGGATGTCTTATATAATAGCCAGAACACTACTTCCTGCTTTTTAGCTCTCTAACTCTGAGTCAGTCAGTGACTTTAAAGGGGGCCACATGGGACATAACTGTTCAGTGGGTTTGGGAGGTAACTTTAAAGCACATACAGTATGAGTTACAGAATTCTGACAATCCAGATGGAGACTTTGCCTCCATATACTGGAGACCCCTGTACACTGTACTATAATAGAGTACACTGTACTATAATAAAAAGAGGCAGTAGGTTGGTGGGAAACTAGTCTGTGGGTGAGTGCTTTATAAAAGCGAACTGCAAAAATAACTCAAACTAAATGCCCCCAGACATGAGGTTTCTGGGAAACTGCAGGTGGAGATCTGCAATACGGATATCCCTTATTTGGGATACATTAACCCCTTTCTTTGAGACAGTGCTTGTGTATTGTGACTTGCACAAACTGCAGGTAAAACAACAACCAAACTTCTTTTATACTGTAGGCAGCTTATTTTGTTTTTTAATAATCTTATACAGAAGGTGATGCTTTTGATAGCTTACCTGGCCCTCACTCCACCCCCACAAAAGGTAAAAAGGGGTGGGGAGCATAGTCGGGATCATGTGCCTGGGGGGCTGAAAGGGGATTGCGGCTAGGAGGGGCAATGATGGGGAAGAGCCTCAACATATAAGGGTATCAACAGGGCTGGCCATACCAAGTGCGGGGCCCAATTGGAACCATTTTGGTGGGGCCCCCTAGAAGGAACTTTGCTGTCTGTCACAGGGTCACAGAGCTGGATGGGCAAATGGTGGCTGTCCAAGTGATGGCTGCCAGTTGGGGTTGAGGGTAGGCTGGGCAACTGGGGAATTAAGGGAATAGGAATCAGAGCTCGCACTGGAGCGGGGGCCCCATAAGTGCGGGGCCCAATTGGGCCAAATTGGTCCAATGTGCTTAAAACCGGCCCTGGGTATCAAAGCGAAGAGGAGACTGGGATCGATTGGAGACAGGTTGGGAGTGGAGCGGCAGGGAATTACAAATGTATGCATTTCATCATATAAATCATCATATAAATAGCCTTGCTGCACATCATGGTTGATTCCCCAGATTATACTCTACCAAAGATCATCATATGAAAGCCAGCCTCACAGTACTATTGTAATGGATTCAGCATAACAGAATGCTGTATTTTTTGTATAAGAAAATATCATCCACTGTTTAAGTCATATACCTATTTCATAGTTTCCTTCTGCAAAAAGTTTTTATAAAGGAGTTATATTTTTTCCAGCATCCTAGCAACACAGCACCGCAGAGCTCTGTTAATCTAGCAGCTGAAAGACAGGATCCAAGGAATTCCATTTAAAAATGAATCTCCACAAAAGGCTCAGCTGAATCTAATCTCCAGGAAAACATTGTACAAAACGATAGGACTGATCATTTTTTTGTCATTTATGCTTCATACTGTTAGCTCTGCAGCTAGCTCTAGCATACCCAGAAGAGAACACTAACAGCAGTGTTACAGAAACTGAAATGTTGCTAGGTGAGGTTAATAATACACTTTTCTGGGGAGCCAAGATAAACTCTGGCTAGATATTACTAGGGTTAGGCAATTAGGTACTAAAAGACGGATGCTATTTTATTATCAGATTATTTAGCCTGTTCACACAATACAGATGAAGAAACTAAAAAGGAGGGTAGATACATCATAAGATTGAAACATTTGCACACACCATCATGAACAGACAAAAAGAGAGAAGGCTGGCTTGTTGTAGAGCAAGACAAGAAAAGGAATTCACAATTGTTGCTTCACCATCAGACACTGGCTAGAAAAGCTTTGGTAAGAGCCATTATTATCCAGCCTTTGCACAATGCCTTTATTTAAAACAGTCAGAAGAGTATAAGATGTCAGGGCTGGATTTATATAGTGGGTGCTCCTAGGCCCACTGCCGTTTGTAGCCCCTGTCCTCCACTTTTTTGTGCAAATTTTTATTATCGAGACAGGAGCAATGGGGATTGGTGCACGGGAAATTAAAAAACAATACAATTGTATCTCCTGGACATCCCCAGTGTTTTTGAACCAAATGTGGGTGTGGTTGGGCAGTATGCCGCCCCCTAAAGTCTTGCCGTCCTAGGCCCGGGCCTAGGTGGCCCTTCCACAAATCCGGGCTTGTAAGATGTACAGATCTGGCCTTACCTCCTCACCTTGGCAGGTACAGCCACACTGGTGCATACTTTATACAAACTGCCCTGAAACTCAGCAAACTGCCCTGAAACTCAGCAAATATACCTTAAAGGGATACTGTCAGCGCTACAAAATATGTTGGCGCTATATAAATTCATGTTAATAATAATATTAATACTGTCATGGATTAATAGTGGTACTCCAGCAGAATTATGCACTGAAATCCATTTCTCAAAACAGCAAACAGATTTTTTTATATTTAATATGAAATCTGACAGAGGGCTAGACATTTTGTCAGTTCCCAGGTCCTCTCAATCATGTGACTTGTGCTCTGAAAAACTTCAGCCACTCTTTACTGCTGTACTGCAAAGTTGGAGTGATATCACCCCCCCCAGCAGTCTAACAACAGAACAATGGAAACATAACCAGATAGCAGCTCCCTGGTAGATCTAAGAACAGCACTCAATAGTAAAATCCAGGTCCCACTGCGACACATTCAGTTACACTGAGAAGAAGAAACAACAGCCGGCCAGAAAGCAGTTCCATCCTAAATTACTGGCTCTTTCTGAAAGCACATGACCAGACAAAATGACCTGAGATGGCTGCCTACACACCAATATTACAACTAAAAAGTACATTTGCTGGTTCAGGAATTACATTTTATATGGTAGAGTAAATAATTTGAAGTATAAACAGTGTGATTTATAAATAAAAACTACATCATAAAAATCATGAGAGAATCCCTTTATCCCTTTACCCATATGGTATTCAAACCGATTGGATAACACATGTGTATGGCCAACTTTGCTTTGTTCTGTTCATCAAGCTGACAACTATTATAACAAGAACAGTAATAAAATAGCAAACCTGCCACAATCAGATGGCAAGGCATTCTTTTTACAAGACAGAATTTGCTGCTGTCCCCCCCCCCCCCCCCCCCCCCCACATGAGATGAGTATACTCAAGAAATGGATAAACACCAAAGACATCCTTGTTCATTTGCTCTGATTTCAGAGCTGCAGTGAAAACAGGACAGGTAACAGGTATGTTAATGGACTGGGGCACGACAATTAAAACAAACATAAAAATACATTAAACAACTGAAGACTAACAAAGGTGTCACAGACAATGAAAATGTTAAATAGATAAAACCATAGGTTATAAAAAAAATATCACCAGTTCACCTTATATCTACAATATCTTCTTACTCCTGTTTGTGCAAATAAGCGTTGCTGAACAAACGACCACAATGTTTTTGGTCTGCTTCACTGCTATGCCTAAATAAACAGACCAGACATGTCTCTGCTTCAAAACAAATATTAGGGGCATTGTATGAACTAAAGTTAATTCATAAAGATATGGGTGTACTACTGGATGCTACAGCAATTCTAGTATCTGTTATAAGAAAGCACTTAATGTGCAAATTAAAACAGATTATAACGCTTTTGGTAAATAAAAAATATGTTATGCCCTACTTTCTAGCCAAATGTATCATCAAATAAGGGGGTATTTTTAAGATTCATATATTTTATATATTTGACTGTCTCCTTCACTACCCTTTTACATTGAAATATCTCATTCCTGCAATAAATAAACAAGACAAGACACACTTCCCTTTTTAAAACAATTTTTGTAATATTTAAGTTTGGTTTAATTTTTCACTTTCTCATGTCTCCCTGGAGCAGCTCTGGGAGGAGGGGGGGGGGTCACAGACCCAGTAAACTGATCTAATTTGATACATTAGTGGATACATTCCTCAAATTCAGCCCTTCTGAGCATAATCCCATTAGAGTCAGTTGTTATAACGGATACATTAGTTGCTAACATCCACAGCTGCTGAGAAATGTATCAGCTAATGGAACAAATTGTAACAGTTCTGCAGCATCTGCGCATCTGCGCAATTGAAGAGTAAAAATGAGAACACCAAAAGAATATTAAAGGGCATCAGGAATATTTTCAGAGTCCTCCAAACTCATCTATTGAATATGGAGCTGAAAGTGATTTGTAAAATGGAACTAATGTCTCTTCTTGCTGCTTATACATCTACATACAATGGTCTGAATTACTATTACTATTTGGTATTCTGAAAAATAGTTATAAATAATAGGGGCCTGACTTAAAAAAGGCTTTGTATCTTTATTTTCCCTGGCCCCGTCACACAACTCTTTCTAATACATAACTGCCACTGCATTCAGCAGGAATTTAATTTAAGGCAAAAAAAAAATTAAAACACTGTGATCTTCGTTAGGGAAAAACAACATTGTTTGTGACTGACATACGATGAAAACACTGGCAATATTAGTTAATTGCAATGATCTTTTATCCTAAGTAACATCCTAACAATGTAGGGTGAACACTATAGGGTGTTTTTCTTTTAAATGTAAAATTAGTTTCCCCCCCCAAGCCTATTTAAAACTCTACGGCATTCTACCTGCCACACTTACATAACAATTTCATTTTACTGACAAGGTTCTTACTCAGTAACAGGAATGCATGTACCTGCAGAAGGTGTGTGAGGGACTGGCATTTTTATTAGTTTTTTTTGAACACTTGTTCAAACAAACACATTTATTTTAGGTATGGAAAATTTCAAAATGGGAAAAGACCTACTACGAGTAAAGCCCAAATATTATGAAGTTAAAAATGGTTTATTAGGACAAACATAAGCCTGATGTACCTCCTAATAAAGTCTTCTTAACTTCATAATATTTGGGCTACTGCTTTACTAGTAGTGGGTCTTTTCCCATTTACTGCAAAACGAGTTTGGTAACCCTTGGAATGGAGGTTGTTAAGGTGAGAGACGACTTTATAACTTAGATTTTTTTTTCTTTTTTGGATTTACGATTTTTGTTCTATGAAGAATATACACCATTGTTCATATGTTTATTTTAGGGATCACTCACTGTAAATTTACTGTATGGCAGCTTGGAGAATGATATTGTGCATCACCTTTTAGATTGTAAAAAAGCCCAAATATTATTTTAAAAAACACAATCAAAGCAATGTAATGAGAGAACACACCATTCAATGTATAATAATGGTCACCGGGCCCCAAGATAAATATTTAAAGTTTGGATGAGGTTTTCAAATATCATTAGTGCATATCCCTAGTGGTGCTTCTCACCCAAGAAAAGAGGATTGTTTCCCAATAACAACCGATCCTTAGTAGGTATACACAGAAAGGTAAATGAATGCACAGAAGGTTCTGCTCCAGCGTATATTTATAATAGGGTTGCCGGCTGCTTGCAAAATAAGGCATCTGTGTCAGGTAGAGCCTGGTAGAGCGTGATGGTACAACTTTAAACTGTAGGATTCCATTTAAAGGTTGGGAATAAGTTATCCAAGGATCAGTTTCACTTGCACAGTTACTTCATTGTTTAGGCTGACAAAAAGGTATTAACCCTTCAATTTCACACATATACAACCACTCTTTTGTTAGTGTGGATTTAGTTTAAGACAAATGTCCAAAGTTCTCAACAATCATGCTTCTCACAGAAAAACTCCTTATTGGCTTGTAACTGGTAATCACCCAGGCTAACTAGAGTACCGATGTTTTATTCAATATAATCTGCTAATCCTAAAAAAATAAAAGAAAAAATGTAATCCTCCTTTTGATGGCTGCAAGCACAACCTGTCTAGAACATTTCCACTTACTTTATTACTGTTTTCATAATAAAGACCCCCCTTCCCTCACTGCAAATGCTGTACATTCCTGCAAGCAAAACGATTACCCGCAAGTCTCTTCAAACGGATGTATTGATATTTGTATACGGTTATAAACTCATCTTACTACTGCCAGAAATAGCAACCCATTCTTTCATCTTATTTTCAATATGACTCTGACTGCCCCTCTATTTTATACAAGACTCCTCCCTCCACTAGCAATTAAACTGCTGTTTTAGAATAGTCGACAGTTCAAAACTTTAAGCACTTACAAGAAGGTAGAAGGCTCAATAAAGCAAACAACCACACAGCAGTTTGTAAGCTAGAACAGAAGATCAATAGCAGGAGGTCAGAAAAAAAGTTAATTAAAAACAATAAAAATGGATCCTCATAGTCGATAAGGGTTTGGCTTTTTTTTTTGGTTGCTACAGTCAGTGGCCATGACAACCGAATAATACAGAGTGCTATAAACTGTGAGAATATTGAAGCTATATTGAATATTGAAGCTATCAATAATATATATATATATATATATATATATATATATAGGTAACTGCAATAACTATAAAAATAGAAGTCTCTAATAACTATACAGACACAGAAGTGGTAGCAAGCAGGTAGGAGTACAGAATAGAAATTAAACATCTACCCTCACAAACAAGTACTTGAATTTTCTTTTTTTTGTGGCAGCTACAAAAATACTGAAAGCAGATAATAAAGCCATAGCAGGGGTCTACTTTAGGCCAATGTCATGGCTTCCTATCCCTGAATACCAGTTCCCATCTTGTGGTTATTGGCTGTCAAAAACATTTATGTGCATGACATGTCAGTAAAAGATGGTGCATCCCTCATGCCTAATGGCAGGTCACCCACAGAGAAAAGTGAGCCAGATCATTTCTTCTTTAATGAAACCCTTTCCTCTTTTGTTTAACTGTTTAATAAGCCCTGATTTTAACCCTTTACAGTCATCCTGTTAAATAAATAAAATGTATTATTCAAAATTAGGTTTGTAACAATACTCGGGGGAGGGCAACTAGTTAGCACCTGTATTAACATTACGTCCATGTGGTACTGTGAACATATAGTACTGCACAGACTACTCAAATATTATGTAGAACCTCAACACAGCTTGTAAAGAAGAATGGAGACATTTTTTTCTTGCTGATTTTCTTTTGCTGTTGCCAACAGAAAAACTGAAATTGAAGGCACACAATCATATTGCACTTATGTCTTGTTTTGCATCAATATAAATGTACATTTTAGGGTTTAATTATTCTTTAAAGGACTTAATACCTTTAATCACCACTGCAGAATTGTACATAGTACAGCAGAACACTAATGCTGAAATATTTTTAAAGCACCTTCCTGTTTGGGTTACACAAAAGACTGTTCTTGCGGAAACAGTTTCAGTGTTGCTGGGCATTTCCCAAACCCTTTAGGGAAAGTTACACCAGATGTCTGGGTCCTAACATATGTATTCATAAAAATAATTTTCCCAGCACTGAATTGTAACCCTGTTATATACAGTGTATAATTATCATGTTAATAATTCAATGTATTGCATGTGCACAGGTATATAAATCAGTGCTTGATGTTGCACTGCTGTAACCCCGAGTGCTGGAGTGTGTGTAAAACACAGCACAGTTCAGATACTGCCTCTTTTTGCTTAGGAGCTTTGACTGGCATTCCAATAAATAAATTTGTACTCCTGCAGAACAAAGATAGCACTGATACTGTTCCCATAACCACATGAATATCCGATCACGTGTAGGAAAATAAATCAGATGCTGCTACTTTTCCTATCAGCTCTTTGAAAATGGATATTTGACAGAAAAAAAATGTTTCCTTCCCTGACTGAGACAAGATTTCCTTAAATTGTTTCAAGCATCAAAAACTAAAGCTGTATGTTGTAACTGATGCAGCGCTCTAGATTTTCATATATGAGAAGCAGGGTCTATATGTTTAATAATCCATTTCCCACATTTTGCAATGGATTGAAAATTTGGGCCTTAGGTTACTTGCTCCAACATTAAGCTTATCATTGTACCTTAAACAGGGACTCGCCAGATGCATGAGTTATTATTATCAAGCATTTTTAGAGCGCCAACATATTAGGCCAGTGATCCCCAACCAGTAGCTCGCGAGCAACATGTTGCTCCTCAACCCCTTGGATGATGCTCCCAGTGGCCTCAAAGCAGGTGCTTATTTTTGAATTACTGGCTTAGAGGCAAGTTTTGGTTGCATAAAAAACAGATGTCCTGCCAAACATTCTCTCCTTTAGGCTGCCAGTCCATATAGGGGTTACCAAAAAGCCAATCAGAGCTCTTATTTGACATCCACGTGGACTTTTTCATGCTTGTGTTGCTCTCCAACTCTTTTTAAATTTAAATGTGACTCACGAGCAAAAAAAGGTTGGGGACCCCTGTATTAGGCAGCGCTGTAAAATAAATATGTTTATACAGAGAAATCACATGAATTACATACATATAACATTCAGTTACATACATTACAACCAGTACCAGTACAAAAGGTAAGGAAGGCCCTGTGCAAAAGAGATGTAGCACATAGTATTGCATTTGGTAGCAAAATATAGTGAGGGTAGGCTTCTCTAAGACACTTGCACTATTGTTAAAGGATAATTAGCATATTCACTTCAGTGCAAAATGTTTACTATTATATGTCCAGCACTTGAGGCCGACAGCATATGGAAATGATGTCTGACAGCTAGTAGAGAAGATACTGAATGTGTCACTAACTTCCCATTCATTTTAATAGGAAACATAACATGGGTCTGAAACTTGACACTTTTTAGCAGAGGTAGTAGTGTAACAGAAGTCGTAGGGTAGCAGAAGTTGGGTTCTTCTCTGCCAGTTCCAAATTGCTGGAGAACAATAAGCCTAGTTTACCAAAAGAACATTAAGGGCTAGGCCAGACGGGGAGATTCGGGGGCATTTTGTCGCCTGGCGACTTCTCGCCGCGACTTGTAGCCCCCGAACCTCCCCGAATAGCCACTTACCTAAGCGCACCGGCGTTGCTTGAAAACGCCGGCGCGTATCCACACGGAGCGGCGCGCTTTTTGAAATTGCTCCTAATTGCCTCGCCAGGCAATTTCAAAAAGCGCGCCGCTCCGTGTGGATACGCGCCGGCGTTTTCAAGCAACGCCGGTGCGCTTAGGTAAGTGGCTATTCGGGGAGGTTCGGGGGCTACAAGTCGCGGCGAGAAGTCGCCAGGCGACGAAATGCCCCCGAATCTCCCCGTCTGGCCTTAGCCTTATGGTTTGGATTGGATCTAGCAAAATTAAGGATTCAACAGTGTGCCACTGTTGCAAAAGGGCCAAGATGTCCTACTTTGTTGTTGTTTGTTGTTACACTGCTAAACTTGAATGAACGCCAGTTTGAGTTATCAGCATGATTAAACTAATTCATCAATATGTGGATTTCTGCATGGGTTTGATCAAAGGATAAGATTTGTCAATTGTTTCATAGTAAAAGAGTATCAAATAGTATAAAAGAGAGTCAAAATGAAAACTCTTGGTGTAACACATTAGATTTACAATGTTTGTGCATTTGTGAAATTGTAGAAAACAGCATAGTATTTTCACATTTCCTTAGCTGTGCTCCTTGCATAAATTAGATAAATTTTGGAATCATGTGGACATAATCTCATGATTCAAACAGCAATCAGGCGATGGATGGTGCTTGCTAAATCTTATTTATGCCAGTTATGCCTTGTATAGTAACAGAGTTCAAAATTGTAATAGAAATGGGGTTTCTTAAAAAAAGGAGTCCACTGATACAGGGTTGGACTAGGGCGGAGGGACACAAAGAAAAAACCCGGTGGCCCCACCAGCCCAGATCCATTCCCTACATACCACTGTTTCTGACCTCTTGGGACCAGAGATGTTTCTGAAATTTGGATCACCATACTTAAGGTTTTCTAAAGATAATTAAAACATTAAATAAACCTAATACAATGCATTTTCCATCAATATGGATTCATGCAGCTTTGCTACGATCAAATACAAAGTACTGTTTTATTATTACAGAGAAAATCATTTAGGGAAATCATTTTAAAATAAGGAATTATCTGCTTAAAATGGATTCTACAGGAAATGGCTTTCCTGTAATCTGGAGCTTTCTGTATAGCCAGTTGCCAGATAAGGGACCCTTGGACCTATTTAAAAAGAGTACAGCTGAGATTTCCCAAAACAATAGTGCTAATAAGAATCTATTTTCGCTTTGTGAAAGCATACTTTTGGCCTTTGAATATCTACTAGATTTTTGTACACAGAGCTTCAGGAAAAACATAGAAACTTGGCTCTATTTCTGAATAAGCACCTTACACTGTCAATCACTAAGGTGAAAATAGGGGAAGAAAAAACACCATCACATACTAACTGTTAGCAGTAAAGGTGTGGGAGCAATTTAACAGAAACCTGTTTTCCAGAAAGCTACAGGATAAGGCAGTGATCCCCAACCAGTAGCACGTGAGCAACATGTTGCTCTCCAACTACTTGGATGTTGCTCCCAGTGGCCTCAAAGCAGGTGCTTATTCTTGAATTTTAGGCTTGGAGGTAAGTTTTGGGTGCATAAAAAACAGGTGTACTGCTAAAAAGAGCCTCAATGTTGGTCGACAGTCCACATAGCGGCTATCTAATAGCGAATCATAGTTTTTATTTGGCACCCCAGTAACATTTTTCATGCTAGTGTTGCTCCGCAACTACTTTTATTTTAGAATGTTGCTCATGGGTTGAAAAGGTTGGGGATACCTGGGATAAGGTATGTAGTTTAATGTAGTTTCCTACAGTGTGTTGAATAATCTGTTTTTGACTGATTTGTTTTTTCTCTGTAATAAGACAGTCCCTTGTACTAAACCAGAAATCCTAATGGGGTTGATCCCCGAGGCATAAACAAAAATAACCTTCCATGCCAATAGGCTGAAACTACTGTCTCAAAGCAACCTGCCTTCTGTCATCTGAAATAAACATGATGGACACAGATATTCTATTTATCTTAGAAAGCACACTATTGCGTACAAAGTATCAGGCTGCCTATAGCCTTTTTCAGAAAGACTCAAGTCACAGTTGTTCCTGTGCTCCATTTAGAAGTATTACTAGGTACTGTGAAGAAAGAGTGTCTTCCTTATATCTCTAAATAGATTCATCCCACAAACTGACTGCTTTGTTATTACTGTATAGAATAATGTCTAGTATACAAGTTTTTACCATTCACTTCCCCAAATGTGATGTAAAATTCTGATCTCTACAAAACATCCAACTATACTTCAATCCATATATATATTACCCACCGCAAGAAAAAATATTATTCATTTTACATATAAAATTATGCACAGGGGGAAAAGAAATAAATTGTT
The DNA here is from genome assembly GCA_024363595.1 of Xenopus borealis. Taxonomy (NCBI): domain Eukaryota; kingdom Metazoa; phylum Chordata; class Amphibia; order Anura; family Pipidae; genus Xenopus; species Xenopus borealis. The sequence goes on from CM044438.1 coordinate 77,855,775, forward strand.
GAAATTATTTTAAAGACATGAAGGACAACCCACATAAACAACATTATATTACCACTGGCTTGCTAAATTATAATGAAAGTAGTTAGATATTCAAATGCACTGCTAATGGAATAAGTGTATCAATCAGACATACTGCTCGTTTGGGATATACCAACTGATACAACACTTGAGAAAGGGCATTAAAGGGCCCCAAACATATAGTAGTTGCTAGTCTGTAATAAAGCCTAATCACAGAAGTTAGACTGAATGTAAAGTGCTTTCCTCTGTTTTCGACATCAGTTGACTTGCCAGATTACATTGCTAACAAGTATACAGCAGATAACTCGAGGGCAGACATAAATTACAAGATGTTTCTAAATATATGCCGCTGCAATCATTGGTGGGCCACAGAATATTATTTGGACATTTCCATCTTTACATTACTTAACCTTTTTTTCTGAAGATCTCCAGTTTGCCATTGACAGTGCTACTTTGTTGTAATAGTCAATGACCTTACCAATGGATGCAATGCCAGAGTGGCACATAAATGGTAAAAAGAAACATTCATTAAAATAATCACCTCATGGAAATTAGCTAAACAAATGCCTGACCAATAGTGCAATAATGCATTGTAATGTAGTGCCAACCTATGCTTCTCCTGCTCAGCATGCTGGGAATTATAAGTTAATTGGAACAGTTTTCAAACAATTCATGTCTACTCACCACAGGTTTTGGCTTGCTAATTTCAACCAATTTTGCCAGGATATCCTCATCAGAAAGCTGGCTAAATAGGTGTGCATCATAGGCCATTGAAATGGAAATCTCTTCCATCATCTTGAAAGGTGCTATAGTTAGTTGCTATAGTACTTGCTGAACTGGGGACAGAACTCTTGTGATGATACAACTCAAGGCTGGATGATGGGCAGTTTATATTGACACTCCCCTGTAAGACCAGGGCTTTTGGAAGTCCATAAGGAGGCGGGGCTGTGTAACAACTTTCAGTTGGAGCAGTTTCACTGCTAAGGTTTCTGGAATATGCAAATTAAGTTTTTGTTTTTCCAGTGCCTTACTGAAGTCCCAGTACAGGCATTACGATGCTATAGAATGCAGGCTTATTATATGCAAAAGTGTTCATCATATGATCAGAATGGAAGAATGCTGTTCCATATAAATACATAAAGTTATTAAAGTATTGTAGGTTCAGAAATAAAAAGAAAAACAAAACGGCATACCCTCAATTCTTCTGAATCACGGTCCAAAGCTTTTAATACAAACTAAGTGCCTGTTGATTCACTGGACTGAGCACATACTAGGAATAAAGTTAAGCTCAGTATATTAAAGGAAATGAATGAATCCGTGTATGACCTTCTGGAATGTATTAGAAAAATTGAAGGGAGTTGAGATAATCTGAAAAAAATTCCAAGCATGCAAAAAGACTGCTACATCAGCTTGTTCTACTACATTGTTTGTTACTTTTTTTGTTTTAAAGAAAACAACACGCAGGATTTTCAAATGATCTTGAGGAGCATTTGCATGGCTAGTTAAACTGACAAATTAAAATATGGGACAAACACAAGTAAGAGCACAGAGCCAGTGAAAAGGTTTACATGACGTCACACAGCTGCAGAAGCGCCTGTATTGTACAGCAGGTCTTCTTAAAGCACACATTCCATGTTCATCATTCAGAGAGGTTATTAACTCTGAAATGAAACTTAAAAAAAATAGAGGAGCTGAGTTTTATCAGTGATTCTGTGCAAAAAAAAAATAATGACAACCAGATACACCAACGTTTCACAAGGAATCCCTAGTGGCTAACTTTTGATCAGTTCAGAGGTGCAGTTCTCATACTGGTTTACATGACAAACAGGATGAGCTACTTCCACATTCCCCTTTTTGCTCGCCAGATTCCTCAGCTTGTCTCTCCTGAAAAGCACATCCAGTATTGACACAGCGACTGGACTGCCATTTGCATCTTCATAGATGATTTCAACAGCAACAAGATCTTTTATGCTTTCCAAATCTATACACACTGCAGAACAGTCAGTGATACTCTCCATAAAGTCAGCAGTGGCAGGAGACAGGCATATTCTGCCCCCTCCCTGATAACAAGAGGAAGGGTAACACAGCCATGGACGACATCCTGAAGATATGAATAATTTCAAGCGTTAACTCAAAGAGAGCTAGTCTTCGTGCAGAAACACTGCCTCCCTTGCAGGAAATGACTGAACGAGTGTCAGCCAGAAGCCGCCTTTTTTCTCTGTGGTGTATCCAGGATATAACAAAAGCAATAAGCACCTGCCTGCTGTCTTTATCTTATTGGGAGAACCTGCTCCCTCCCACAAGACATGTATATTTTGTTACAGCCTACAAGCGAGTAAGCTGTGATGCATCAATATCCTTCCTATGTGCCTTGTTCAAGGTGTTACTTATACATTGATTGTCTGAGCCGTCTGTATGCTATGGAGATACACACAGAGGCAATTACACCTGTTGCATGAAGTGAAATAGATGCAGCTTCCCAGAATTCCCCTGGTTTCCCACTCTCCGCCCGGCAACAGGGAGGAAGGGACACTGCCTGCACAAGCAAGCAGGGAATACAAGCAGCTTTAGTAATGACAGAAAAATGGCATTCTGTTACCAGAGCTGGGAGGAGGGACTGGGGAGGGGGGGGGGACGGAGATAGTAATCACCGTGTTTTAAAGACAAACAGCCAAGGAAACCTGAAAAGTACATTATGGTTTTTCATCAGATCTCATTGATCTCTAGAGAGAATCAGCCCTATAATAATTCAAGATCAATTAACGTCAAATTTACAAGAGTTTGCTGCAAAGCTGTAAGCTCCTTTCTTTTCTTATAAATGGCAGCACCCTTACGTACGCTCCTAAGAGATCCTGGGAGATGTAGTTCCACAACAGCTAAACTGCTTAAAAAACAGTGGATTCGACATCAACACAGAATCCAAATAACAGCTCTAGTTCTAATTAGAGATGCACCAAATTCAGGTTTCGGCCTTTTCCAGCAGGATTCAGACTCGGTCAAACCCTTCTGCCTGGCCAAAAAACACTAGTTGCATTTACTGAAATGTGTATCTGACTCTTTAGCTGGATTTCTAATTTTTAGAGGGTGCCTTGCAGAAGTATTCTCATATTTGTCAAATTATTTTTCTTGAATAAAATTTAATTCACTGGAATGTTTTCTGTGACACTAAAACAAATGGAAATAAGTTGTTTGCATAAATATGCAATCCCCACACTAATAAATCAAAAAGCCACCTTTTACAGCAACTTTAACATATAAGGAATGATTCATTTACTGGGGTAGAGACCTGCATGGATCTGTTTTTTAAAACCCACACCCAACCAGTATCTGCTTTCCCCAAGGTTGATCCACACCTGCTTACCTGCCTTGTGAAGTCACAGCGATGGTTTTTAACCATTAATACACAAGGATTTTTAGCTGTTTCCCCTGTATTGGCCACCTGACTGTAGCCACCCCCCCGCCCCCACCCACTGTAAAAAAAAATCAGGTACCTGTGTGGCAACCGCACACTGGGCAAATGAAGAATAATCCACCCGAGTCCCAAACATATTCCAGGTATTCTGCATGAAATCGAGCAGATGCAGGACCCTAACTGGGGGTGCCAAAATGTTATATGCCCTGACAGTGAATTAAATCACTCTGGGTTAGTGTTCCTTTTTTGGAAAAAAATAATTGGCACAGGGATCTTTCTATAAAATCATCACTATAGTATACAGAACCTGTTCCTATTTTACTATACTGCTTATGCGCAAGCCCAAGTTTATGTAAGGGATCTCTGGGAATAGATGGTGGCATTTTCTCAGATGACAGGCCAAGGTACCAACCTGAGGTAAAAACGGGATTTTATTCACTGTGGTATAGCTAATATTTTGGTAAGAGACTTAACCTTTTCTTCCTTATTTCATTCTTAATATGTGCCAGAGTTGCAGAGTTTGGGAGTCCTAATAATACAAGCAGATTTACTCCAGGATTCTCATCTTAACCAGATGATGTTTGCCCTCCTTACTTTTAAAACAGTGCCATATATTCTTAAAGAGCTACTGACACCTGATATTAAACTTTTTTTTACATCTATTATAACATTGGCTCTTCTAACTCTGCCATAAAGTATTTCCACAATGCTTTTACATTACCTGTCTGATCCCCCATGTTCCTGTATGAGGGGGCTGCCATATTTGTGCAGCAGGAGTCCGTTAGCATTAGAAACTGTAACTAACAGGCTGAGATGGGACAGTCAGGTTGGCAAAGTCAGAGAGTATCAGAGTCAGGTTTAGGAACTTCAACTAACAATTATATACAAAAGCAAACCTCTCAACAAAAAATGATCAACATGACCTATAGGTAACATTTAATGTACATTCATATGTTAAAAAGTCATTTTTAGCTTTGACTGGGCCATTGCAGGGCATCCCCCTTGTGTTTCTTGAGTGTTTCCAGTGTTATATATTCCCTTTTTCCCTGTAATAATAAATGTAATAATAAAACACCACCTTGTACTTGATCCAAACTAAGACATAATTAATCCTTATTTAGGGCAAAACAATCCACTTGGGTTTATTTAATATTTAAATGATTTTTAGCAGCCTTGCAACATGGGTATCCAAATTATGCAAACATCCTTTATCCAGAAAAACCCTGGCATTCTGGATGACAGGTTCTATGCCTGTACCATACATTTCACCATAGTCATAGTGTTGTTGAGGCCACTGGGAGTAGCATTCAAGGGGTTGGTCAGCAATATGTTGCTCACAAGCCATTTTTTGGGGATCACTACTATAGGGTAACACAACTGAAATAATTATTATCCATGGCTGAGCCATACCAGCTGGACAATATAATGATGGTAGCATAAAGCTATTAAGCTTCTTTATATCAACATTATAAGGACATCTATTTACATTGAAAAGAAGAATAAAAGGTGCAAAATACAGGTAAATTCTTTATGAGAACATGTTTCCCAGGGCTGGAACTAGGCATAGAGGAAGAGGCACATGCCTATGGTGCTTGAGTAGGGGAAGCAAAACACATAACTCTTCTGTCTGCCTACCCATGGTTTAGCTACTGGAGAATCCGGTTTCCTGAAATTGAATTTTTGATAAGGTAAATTTTAAGTTGGGACAGTGATCCAAAATAAACAGTCTCAATAACATTCTTGTAATGTCTCATTCAAACTAAGTGAGATTCTCTGTCACTATTTAAGAGTCATCAGACTAACCTGCAGTAAATCTGCCTGGAAGAATGAGCCAAAATCACTTCTGAACTGCAAAAAAAAGCTGGTGCATACTTACCTTACCCTTACTTAAAATCTGTCAAATATCATCACATCAATCTAAAACATGCATTGTTTTTCTAACATAAAACATTGTCACAGTTAAAAAGAAAATTCAGATTTTCATGGTTTTGAAAGAACAATAGCAACTATATGGGTAAAACCCAACAGATGTAATCAGAAGCTCTTGGCTTGATGTTTCTGGTTCTTAAATAAATGGGTTAGACTGCACAAGCCTGCCCTCAAGGGGTTGTCATGAAAATGGTCTCTTCAATAGAGAGGTGGCTGATTAAACTTTATAGAATACTAATAGAAGCAGGGTGATTCTGTAAAGAAGGATCAGATTGGGAATATAATTTAAAACACCAAATTGTAAATCTGTTAATTCTTTATTTGAAAAGTAGTTTTCCCAGACCAACTGGCATTAGGCAATGTTCCATGTCCCTATGCTACAGATACTGTTCTGTAAAGGACAGTTTGGTTGTCATCCTACCTTCTATGTTTTTTATGTTTCTAGGTTTTATTTATTTTTGGTTAACACCACATTCACCCATATATATATCCAGTGCAAAGATACAAAAGGATACATGCATCAGTCAGACATTTGACAGACAAAAGATGGTACAGCAGATTTGGTTCACTGATTTAGAAAAAGACTGAATGTGTAAGCTGAAATAATATATTTGCAAATATAGTAAGAGGAAATATTATTTATCTGTATCTTTATATGACGTTGCATCATTTTTCCAAATGTGAATTTATTGCATAGAGAACACTACTACTGTATATAGGATTTTCTTTTCAGACTACATCTGGCCTATATTAGACTTAATGCATGTGAATTTATTGCATAGGGAACACTACCTATATAAAAAATAATCAAAGTCCTCTAAAATGCTCTTTTCTGACTATATCTAGCGTATATCGGAGCTAATATGCTTAGCTGACCATTAGCTGAAACAGTTACTTTCTAAATGGATGTAAGGTTTGAGAATACTCTGACAATTCACATGAATATTTTTGAAAAAAAGAATTGATCCAAAGATACAGCATTATGTGTTTACCTTTATATTGCAAGCCTGTTCCATTAATCTGCGTGCATTTTCTTCTGCTCTGTAACGTTTTGGCAACTGAACTCGGAAAAACTTTAAAGCTCCTTCAAAGTCAGCTTGGAGAAGGTCCTCCTTTGATGTCTAAAAAAAAAAAAAGATATGAAGTCTTCTATAAACACACAGAAACCCATTATACAGAAAAATTACAGAAAGGCTGTCTCACATAGACCCCATTTTATCCAAATAATCCAAATTTTTTTTAAATTATTTTTTCTCTGTAATAATAAAACAGTGCCTTGTACATAATCCAGACTAAGATATACTAAATCCTACTGGAAGAAAAACTAGCCTATTGGGTATATTTAATGTTTATAAGATTTTCTAGTTTACAAGATTTTCATCTTACTGGCCCATGTATGGGGCCATCTGATGGGCTTCCCTGATCGATATCTGGCCGAAAATCGGCCTGATCTCAATCGGGTAGGTTAAAAAATCCCATGGATTGTGGACACATCTGTGTGTTGATGCAGTCCCGCGATCCAACAGCCCATATCAGACAGGTCCATTACATTTTGTAAACCACTATTTATACATTAATGAAACCCAATAGGATTGTGTTGCCTCCAGTAAAGATTAATTATATCTTGAAAGGTACTGTTATTACACAGAAAATGAAATAATTCTTAAAAAATTTAATTCTTTGCTTAAAACACAGTCTATGAGATATGGCCTTCCTGTAATTCTGAGCTTTCTGGATAATGAATTCCATACCTGTACAATGAAATTATCAGTAATCCAATGTTCCCTCTAAGCGTGATTAGCGCACAATTAATTTTATGTGAAAACACATAACCAAAATGCACACACAAGTTTTAATTGTTCTCGTAAAAGAATTAGGCGCACATAGCCAAGGAGCTCTTAATTATAAAGTATTACTACATTTATAAATAAAAAAAAAAACATCTGAATTCTCAGAGACTAACCACCTACAATTCACCAACATACCCGGCACAACTTTCAAAGCCAGTAAAACATGTTAATTTTATTTAGTTCAGCACAAAACAAAACAATAATGTATAGAATTCAGTTTAATTAGTATAGAGTTATTTGCTTAAAATAGACTCTATTGGAGATGACCTTCCCAAAATTCATAGCTTTCTAAATAATGGGTTTCTGAATATATTTCCCATACCTTTCAAGCTTTCAATTTAAAACAAAAACTTTAGAAGTTTACCTAAAACTTGTTATGCAAAGAGGTTAGTGTTAGCAACTTGTCAACATTGTACAAGGTATACAAGTTCATTAGCAATACAATCAGCTTCCAAGAGCAAAGTGTTAATAAACAGAATCACAATTCTAGTAAAAATATCAATTTAAGTGGCCATAATGATCACCAGAACACCTTTCATAGCATGTGAATAATTAATAAATGTGCCTCCTATGGTGCAACAGTTAGTCATGGCAGGTAATTGATTGGACACTTTTGATCATATTTGACGTCATTCCAGTAAATGTAAGGATGGCAAACTCATGCATAATGAAAACATGCAGTCCCTATTTCTCTACTGGGGAGAAATGACAATGCAACAAGTCTCTCACCGCCAATAGCCGGGGTACAAACAAACGATGCCCCATGCCCAGAAGCTCCAGAACCCGGCAGGCATACTCGTTGACAATATTGCTCTTCTCATCTTGTATATCTTGTGACTTTTTTACAGGAGGAGAAAGCTTGGGTGTAGAGGAAGTAAAAGGGATCTTTTCCTCCATATATTATATGAGAAGGTTCTCTAAGAGAACTCCACTTAAACAGTGCAAATAAATAAACAGGGATTCCCGGGGAATTTTTTTTTCCTTAATTTTGGGTTTTGAATGTTGGTGTTGATCATCTACAGCATGTAATGCTAGTTTGTCTCTATGTACATGGAATACATCCTTAGGATTGAGCAAATCAGGATAGCTATTGGAGATCATCCAGGAAAATAAAGCATATGCACCATTAGCCCAGAGGAAATAAATCTCAGCAATGGCAGTAGGAAGGTATAGGCAGATGAAGAAAGTGTGAGACCACAGTGTGGCTATCAGGGCCCAGTTTGTGTATGTGTGTATGAGCAGAGCTGCAGGGAGAAGAGATGAGATTACTGCATCCACTGGTGCTGCTGCTGACTCTCATCATGAATCAGTACTGAAGGAGGGAGGAATGGGAGGTGAATGTGCAAGAAGCGAGGGAGGATGCTTGCGAAAGGATGCTGTAATCAGAAACCAATAGAATTCCATAGAACCAACGCCCCCATCCTATTTCTTGCTTTCCCTTTTTCCTACCTACAGTGTCTCTGGCTATATTGCATTACAATAATCCAACAATTTCCTTTTTACATGAACAAGTTGCTTGTGATGCAAGGCTTGACTATGGAGCTGTAATTCAATAAAAGATTTAGCTGGAATTGTCTGATAATGAACATGTCCCTGAATATAGCATTTTCTTAGCTTTAAATAAAAAAGAAGCCTCTATATTCCTAGGCACTAAAATAATCCAGGGTAGGAATAAGTAGACTTTGCAATGGCAGCATTACAGAACAACTGGCTGATGTAAGAAGTTGTAGTTTCAGTACAGCTAGGGTTAAATAATATGTCTGACTGTTCAGCACACATCATCACTGGCACGAGAGGCAATGAACATAGAAATAAACTGGGATCTGTAGGTGGCTGTTTCTCATGTGATGTTGGCTGAGAGGGTGAATTATTTCAGGCTGAGGTGTTTTCCTGACTAGTAGATTTTGCGACTGAACAGTACCTTGAAAAAAGCGAATTAACAACTCTCTCTAGTGCCAGACATAGGGCTGAAAGCATAGCAACACAACTCCTTGGAAAAGATTCTTCTAACCAATATACTGACCTTCATACCATTAAGAGCAAGCATTTTCTAACCATCATTCAGGATTTCATGATGCATATTATTATTAATAAAAATAATAATAATAATAATAATAATAATAATGTGTTTCTTTTGACATTCAAGATGGAACATTATATGACCACTTTACTGTTCACCATTTTGTGTGAAAAAGCTTAAATAGTCAGCAGAATCGTAGGGCTGTTTATCTGGAAACCCATGAGACAGATGCCACATTCCAAGAGATTTATGCGAACAACAATCCTAAAGATGGGAATACATAGGCCAATAAAAGCTGATGGATTGGTCCTTCTGATTTAGCCCAATGTTTAGGTGGTCATATTGGGCCCAGGTCAGATTGTATGGTGACCTTGCTAAACAAGTGGATTTGGCAGTGTTTGGCCCGCTTTATACAAATCTCATTTATTCTGATCAGTTTGCATATGGGAAAAATAGATCAGCCTTTTCTCCACTGGCAGAGAAAATGTTGTGTGGCCTAAAGCACTTGGGCTTACTTTAAGGAAACACAAGCTAAACAAATACAAACCAATATCAAACCAACATTGTACAGTGGTGCTTGAATGCTTTAAAATTCTTTATATTGTTATATGAATGTGACCTAAAAGTAGATGAAGAAAACCTAGTTAAACAAATAAAACAAAAAAATATTATATTACATTGTATTTATTGAAAAAAAAGTATACAATAACATGTATGTGTGTGGCAAAAGTGAGTTAATATTCACTTTTACTCATTATTTGGTGTGACCTTGTGCAACTAAACGTTTGTGTTGATCAGTTCTGCACATTGACTCTGAGGAGTTTTAGCCCATTTCTCTATACAGAACAGCTTCAGGTCTTGGATGCTGGTGGGTTTCCTCATATGAACTGCTCGCTTTAGTTCTTTCCACAACACTTTGATTGTATTAAGGTCAGAACATTGACTTGGACATTCCTGAACATTCACTTTATTCTCTTTAACCATTCCTTGGTAGAACGACTTGTGTGTTGCATTGGTGCATGACCCACTGTCTCTTGTGATTCAGTTCACTGACATGATGATATCTCCCTTTAGAATTCGCTGATATGGTTCAGAATTCATTGTTCCATCAATGATGCCAAGCAATCCAGGCCAAGTTTCAGCAAAACAGGCTGAAACCAGAACACTCCCACCATCATGTTTAACAGTGGGGATAAGGTTATTTTGCTGGGATGCAGTTTTTTTCTTTCTCCAAATAGAATGCACCTTGTTAAAGCCAAAAAGTTATATTTTGGCTTCATCCGTCCACAAAATATTCTTCCAGTATCCTTCTATTTTTTCACATTTTTAGCAAGCTGTAGATGGTATTGTTTGGAAAAGAACAGTGGCTTTCCCATTGCTGCCCTGTCATTTACACCTTTGCTTTTCAGTGTTCTCCTGATGGTGGACTCACGAACAACATTTGCCAATGTGAGACAGGCATTCAGTTGCTTAGAAGTTACCCTGAGTTCCTTTGTAACCTCTTAGATGATTAGACACCTTGCAGTTGTAGTTATCTTTGATGGGCGAACAATTCTGGGTAGGCAACAGTGAATGTCCTCCATATGTACACAATCTGTCTGACTGTTGATTGGTGGAGTCCAAACTCTTTAAGAGACAGTATTGTAACCTTTCCCAGGTTTATGGGCATCAACAGCACTTTTTCTGAGGTCCTCAGACACCTCTTTTGTTTGAGCCATGATACACATCTATGAATGTGTTGTATGTGTTGCTGGAACCCCCAAAGCATGGGGGTCTCTCTTTTACCCCCCCCCCCGTTTGTGATCACATTGACTGAAAACACAAGACTCTGATTTCACCTTCAATACGCCTAAGGTTTCAATTACTTTTTCCACATGCAAATTAATTATTGGATATTATTGGATTTGTATTCCATAAATACATGACCAAATATAATTATTGCTGCTTCATTTGTGTACCTAGGTTTTAATAATGTCCTTTTGGTACATTGAATATTAGATGATGTTTAGGGTACATTCTTATAAAAATATAGATTTTAAATTGTTCACAAAGTGTACATGACACAAGGGAATAAGAAGGATTAATATGTGCAGATGCACAAAACTACACCGGCATTGGCATGTGCATATGTAGTCACCACTTTTGCCATGAAGCCCCTTATATATCCTGGTGCAACTAATTACTTTCAAAAGTCTCTTAATTAGTGAAATGAAGTCCATCTGTATTCAATCTAAGTGTCACATGATCTGTCAGCATAAACACACCTTTTCTGAAAGGCCTCAGAGGCTGCAACAACACTAGGCAAGAGGCATCACATCATGGAGACCAAGGAGCTCTCCAAACAAGTCAGGGACAAAGTTGTTAAGACATACAAAGATAACCCTGAAAGAGTAACAGAGTTCCACAGCAGAGACTGGAGTATCTGTCCATAGGACCACAATAAGTCGTTCACTCTATAGAGCTTGGCTTTATAGAAGAGTGGCCAGAAAAAAGCCATTACTTAAAAGTTAAAAATAAAAAGGCATGTTTTGAATTGGCCAAAAGGCATGTGAGTGACTCCACAAATGTATAGAGGAAGGTGCTCTGGACAAATGAAACTAAAATGGAACTTTTTAGCCACCAAGGAAAATGATATGTCTGGCACAAACTGAACACATCCCATCAACCAAAGAACACCATTGCCACAGTGAAAAATGTTGGTGGCAGCATCATAATGTGGGAATGTTTTTCAGCAGCAGGGACTGGGAAATTGGTCTGATTTGAGGGAAATATGGATGGTGCCAAATACAGGGATATTCTTGAGAAAAACCTGTGTCAGTTTGCCAGTGATTTCAGACTGGGACAGAGGTTCACCTTCCAGCAGGACAATGACCCCAAGCATACTGCTAAAGCAACACTCGAGTGGTTTAAGGGGAAACATTTAAATGTGTTGGAA
>CM044438.1:77871008-77887435 GCA_024363595.1 Xenopus borealis
ATATATATATATATATATATATACAGGAACATTTACAGTCACATATTTATTACAGTTTGGGCAGCAATTAAAAATTACAGAAGGAAAACTTGGGAACAAGGCCATTTTTCTGTCACTGCAGACACAATCAATTGCCTGTAACAAAAGTAAAACACCTTTATTGATAATGCTGATTAGCTCTAAAATGAACAGTACAGAGTGTTTTCACTCAACATAAAGGTCATATTTAATTTAAATAGATCAAAGCAAATATTAGAGTGAACTATCAGACTCTGCTTTTTCACAATTCGGTAAACACTGTTTGCACTTATTAAGACAAATAACTACATATAAATGAATGAACTGGGAAATTGTATGGTGAACCAGTTTTTCATAAAAAACAAATGATAAGATTTGCTCCATTACCGTAAAGGAGTTGTTACCTGTAGCACAACTGCAAATAGTCCAATTAAATAATGTAGTAAAAGGACCAAAATTTCCACCAGGTTAAGTCTCTCATGGCAACTTGCCCACCGTCCTGGAGAAAATATTCAAAGGGATTTATAAACCAAACCTCCAATAACATCCCCTCTATAGATATAAAATTTAGAGGGCTATAATTTCCAGATTAAGACTATAAAAGGATTTTTAAATATTGGCATTACCTTAACTTTCCTTCATTCCATTGGTACACCAGATAGGAGGACCTCTGAACAAATCAGAAATAGTGGAATAGCTAAAACCAAAGTAAGACCTCAAGGGTGAATTGCTTTAACTGTTTGAGTAGTGCCCGGGCCTGGTAGTGTTAATTTTGCTTTAATAGTTTGAGTACCAGAATTAGTGACAGATCATTCTGTGAGGTAAGCCTGCTATATGAATGCTAAATTAGTTCTGCAACACTGACACCTCTATTGCATACACTAAGGGGAAATAATAAATAAATGAAATAATTCGCTTTTTCAGAACACTTGTTTACATCCCATTGAAGTATACCGTGACTTGGGTCAGGCGCCTAAGCACCACTTAGTGGTAGACATGAGAATAGCACTGGTTAGCCGTTTTCAATTTGCGAACTCCGTGAACTTTCGGCGCATGCGCAGTAGTACCGGCATCCTACTGTGCATGCGCGCCCATCGCTGTCAGATCCCAGAAGAAGCAGTTTGAAAAGAACATGGCCCCTGTGAATATTGCTGGAGTGGACCTGCATTAAGGGGTAAGTAGGGACTTAGAGGCAATAGCCCAAGAGGAGAGGTAGGCCGGGGGGCCTACGGGGGGGGGGTTTGAGTTTGTGCCTGGGGGTTTCATTCCCCTTTAAATGAGAAATCGCCTGTGGCAATTTTGATTTCCGAAGTCGCCCGAAGTTTCCTTATGAGGCAACTTCAAGCGACTTTGGAAATCATATTGCCGCAATTGCTTTGCGATTTCTCATTCAAGCAGACAGAAGGCAGGGGGAAGGCAGTTCAGGGAGATTGTCGCCCAGAAGAAGAGGCGATTAGTCGCCAGATAACTAAATCTCCCTGAATCTGGCACAATTAAAAAATTTTTGCTCAGAAATTCAAATTATATTTTCAAAAACTCAATGTCTAGTATTTATTAAGCAAATAAAACTAGAATGCAAAAAAAAAAATCAGCATCTAAAAGCTGGTGAGTTCATGTAAAAGTTCAATGGGAGTTTGTAAACTCACAAATTTGAATTTTTAAAGCCTATAAAAATTGAAAATTTTAAGGTATGCAATTTTTGTACACAATTGTATTCAATCAAGTTTTTTTACATTTGTTTTTTTCATAAACATTTGAGCTTTTTTAAATTGTGAGTTTATTTGAAGTAGAAAAAAACTCAACCTCACACTGACATTTTGATAAATAAAACAATTTAAATCAGATAATATGGCCATTATCAACAGGGTGTTCTATTACTTGCACAGTTATAATACATTGTGGGTCATTAGATATTACTACATCCAAAATAATATAACTTCTGGTTGGTACTCAGCAATCTGTGAGGATGAAATTAGGATGCAACAGATTAAACTTGGTTTTATTAATTGTGTTGGCAGAGCTGCTACTTCAGTCAATTTCTGAATAATTAAAAACTCTCATTATTAACATGAGCTAAGCTTCTTCCTTTTTGTTGACAGAATAGAGTATGTAGGAAAGTCCTGCAATAAACTTCTGCTGACAGAGCCTGTTTGGGAGGTAAGGAGAGCCCTAGAGTAGGGAGCGGGCCAGCGGGGCCCACGAGCAGTCTCTGAAAACAGCCACTTGGAGCAATTTGTTTCCGGAAGTCATCCGAAGTTTCCTGGTAAGGCAACTTCGGGCAGGGCCGGATCTAGGGGTAGGCAGAAGAGGCAGCTGCCTAGGGCGCAAAGACGGAGGGGCGCTGGGCAGCTGCCTCTTTCTCTTTTACTGTGGTTTCTGTAGCGATCCCACGAAGATTTTTCTTCTATGCAGCAGCGTGTTCTTTCACCTCCTTCCCTAGCTGCTCGCTCCCCCCTCCCTTGTCACAGAGCTGCCGGATCCTATTACAGTTGAGCTGTGACAGGGAGAGAGAGCAGCCAGGGAGCATCTGATTGGCCAGCAGCACAGATTGCAGCGCGGGAGAAAACGAAGCAAGGAAAGTCCTATCTCTTGCAGTCTGCAGCCTTGTACTTGGGAGTTCTGGGGGTATTTATACAATTACTTGCCACTGTACCATCTGTTTGTGAGTTTTGGGGGTATTTATACATGTATTTGCCCCTGTACCATCTGTTTGTGAGTTCTGGGGGTATTTATACATGTACTTACCCCTGTGCCATCGGTTTGTGAGTTCTGGGGGTATTTATACAATTATTTGCCCCTGTGCCATCTGTTTGTGAGTTCTGGGGATATTTATACATGTACTTGCCACTGTACCATCTGTTTGTGAGTTCTGGGGGTATTTATACATGAACTTGCCACTTTGCCATCTTTGTGTGAACTAGGGTTGACACACCCACCTATCTCACAGGCCCGCCCACAGATGCCTCCTTGCCCCCCATGGAAAATTTTCTGCGGATGCCCATGGCCGTGGATGGGGGGGGGAGCCGACCTTTTGGGTTGCCTAGGGCGCCCATGTGGCCTGGCCCGCCTCTGACTTCGGGTGACTTTGGAAAACGAAGCACTCCGAGTACCATCCTACCGGCGATTTACATTCAAGCTGTCGAGAAGGCAGGGGAAGGCAGTTTGGGGAGATTAGTCGCCCCGAAGAAGAGAAGATTTGACGACGGGCGACTAATCTCCCCAAATCGGACTGTGTGTCTCTGCCCTTAGTAGTTTAAGCACAAACCCCAGGGAGCCTCTTGAGTTAGTTGTCAGCTAATAGAGGGAGTCTGTAATGTGCTATAACATAAAAGTAAACTCTGATCTTGGTTTTAAATAAGAAATCTGAAAGGTGATAAAATATCTAGAAGTCTACTTTTGCATGAAATGTAAACCTTGGTAGACATTTCTAAAACACACACAAGTTTATCAAAGTACACCATGGAGTTCCCCTAAAAATAAAGAACCTGAGCAGACCGCTTTTATCCATATGCATGTTTATTTTCTATTTGTAATACCCAATAATGGTATGGGACTATTATCCAGAATCATTGGGACCTGGGACTTTCCGGGTAATGAGTCTTTCCGTAATTTGGATCTTCAGACCTTAAGACTACTAGAAAATCTGGTAAACATTAAATAAGTTCAATAGGCTGGTTTTCCATCCAATAAGGGTTAATTATATCTTAGTTGGAATTATTTTAAAAATTTTGGATTATATCATTATAATGGAGTCTATGCGAGACGGCCTTTCCGTAAGTCGGAACTTTCTGTATAACGGGTTTCAGGATAACGGATCCCATACCTGTATATTGAAAAGGCACATGCAACACTGAGGGGGCCCATTTCTAACAAACACATTTCTATTTTTTTCCCACAGATTGAAAAACATTTGTGAACAAAAGTTACACTGTAAAAAAACTGTGCAATAACTTATCAACACACTCTTCATTCAACAAATGGCTCACAATGTTCATCTTACCTTTAGGAGAGCCAGTGCCACATGGAAAATAATACTGAGACCCTGAGGAGAAAAGGTGACATTGTTGGCACAATACATTTTAAAAGATTGCATCAATCTCACCATCTAGAAATGATTTATTATGAAAAGCAAGTGCTTATATTGAGAAACCGTATTTAAACCTTAAAAAAACAGCGTTCTGTATGTCATTGTATACACTATATCCTACCAACACTTTTCTCAGTTGCATGCACAATGTTTGTGTTGAGATTATTAATAAATATGTTAAATTAGAACAGCCTCTACCCCCTGAATATTTGGTAGTGATGAGCACATTATTTGACACAAAAATTGTAATCTTCCCACAAGATGGCAGCAGTGTTTTACCAAGATCTATACCACTGAGCACACTCAAACTGATTTAAAGGGGACCTACACCCAACTGCTTTTGCATAATGAAAGGAAGCACAACTCTAGCAACTTTCAATATAAAATCATTAAACATATTCTTTACTTATGTAACTGTATTTACAATGCAAATCCATTTTTTGTTCTCCTGTGTGCAAAATTGCTAGATCACTGATCTATTACTTTATATTGACCACTGCAACTTGTGGAACTTTCCACCAACAGATTTCTTGTATTTTGAGACTATTGTAGGTTGAAGAGAGTCAGATGTGTTTTGGACCCACATTAACACTGATTTGGGACTCTATTGTATTTACTTTTTTTGTTACACAAGGGAGCAAATTGTACTATCAAACTGAGCCTAGCCTGGCAATGGAAATACAGGGCATCTTGCCAGCGCCTAAAGAGGGCTAACAGGTCTATTTATTGCTTTCTATTTTTGGCAGAATTTTTAAGCCAGTTTCAAAGCGGCCATATACAATAAGATCTGCTAGTTTAGCGAGATCACCAAAGAAGTGAATCTTTTCCCAATATGCCCACCAATCGAGTTAATCCAAGCAATCGGATTACAAGGAATAGACTGGGGGTCAACGGGATGAGGACTGCATCAACTAGCTAACATGGTCCTCCCAGAAAAAATCGAGCCTCTCTGATCAATATCTTAGCCAGATATCGATTAGGGAGACCTGTTGGAAGCCCCCATACACTGGCAGATAAGATGCCAAATCGGTCTAAAGGACTGATATCGGCAGCTTTAATCCGTCCATGTATGGCCACCTTTACTTTAGCATACCCTGTCCCTTCTTGAACTTCAAATGAGCGGATCAAGGATGAAGTTTGTTTGTTCAAACAAACTGACCTGTTTTTAAGGTCAGTTAAATTAACCCCACTTTAAATTTGTGCTTTATAACAACCAAAAAAGTAGACTACTGATAGAATAGTCATTTCAATCCAAACCCTATTTACTGTATTTTTAGTAAAGTTGTCTTTTTAGTGTATATTGTCCCAACTGTACTTGTGTATCCATGAGAATATTTAGAATAAATCAAATAGGGTCCACACAATGGGTACTCTTATTGTGCATCAATTTTCCTGAATGATATTTCAACATTTTAGTTCAGGTTGTGTGGTGTATATAAATTCATATACACAAACACCCACATATATTGTTGCTGCTTGAAAATAAAGGGATTCTTATAATATGTTCATTATTTCTATAGGACAGTCTTGAATCATGGACCTCAAATGGGACAGGCTTAACAGAAAATAAAAAAGGGGTTGAAGAAGATGGTATGTTTTGGTGAAACTGGGTGGAGCTGCACAGAATTGTTGTGTCCTATTGTTCATTTTAAGACACTCAAGTTCTTGAGAAGTGATACAATTCTAGACAATCTCAGTAAGAAACTAATGACTGCTGGGAGCATGAAACCAAAATAGTTCATTAGGTACAGAATGTTACCTCTGAAAGCAGGAGATCCATAATGTGGAAGACCATGCAAAGTGGAAATTTGGCAGTAAACAAGCTTAAAAACCACTGAGAAGCATACATGTGAGCCTCCAAATTCAGGGCAACAAAGTGGGAATAGAGATCAGGTAACTGCTCCTAAAAAGACAGGAAGAAGTCTAAGTAGATTGTGTTATGTTTTACATTTAGTTCCAGCACATAATTATTTAAGACTTACAGAGCAGCAAATACATTATATCAAGATGTATTTTGAGTGGATATAGCAAGGCAAGTATATTAACTGAACATATAATTCAAAAGCACACATTATAAATAAAGAATTAAACAGTTTATTTTACATGTTACATGTTAGTAGGCTGATGCACAACATGGAAGTTACACCAGAGCCATGTACACTCAGTAAGCCCATAGCACTATAGCCCATACCATGACCCCTTTGTAACATTCTGGCCGATGGCATTTTCACTATTTTAGCTGGTGGAATATCAGCATAAATATTGGTTGTAAAAAGCTATTTTAATGATATGTGTATGGAGTGCTTAAGGGAATGTTAACACTACAAAGCGTTAAGGGATGAGATGTGTAAATTATTTTCATCAATTTATAAATGCAGCAACATATTCCATGGTAGCAATTTACATAATGGTATATATTTTACATACAACTATACAGTGGATAAGATGGGCCCTACATGCAAGGTTTTAAATCTAAATTTGGGTGTGTATAATTGAGACCCATGAGATACAATTACAAGTGTACAAACCTCGGTCATACCTGTTTTTTCCTGTTATTGTTCATTCAAAGCAATTAGCAACTTTACCACCTTTACTATTAAATGGGTGGGTTACTTTTCACATTGCTGATATCGGTGTTGGATAACTTTTATACAGCAATAATTTACAAAATATGCAATGTATTTACTTAGATTCTCTGTGTCTAAAATTACATTTTGTTTAAAGATCAGAAACCAAGGAACCAGGAATGAGCAAAGTTTTGAACATCACTATTTGTAGAAGAATGGCGAAGTTTACACTAGATGTTCATAGCTGTTAATAACTTGTTTAAACAAGTCATGCTGTGAGAAGGCTGTTGTGTTGCGGAAATTGAGGACTTTTGTAAGAGAGGTGGGAAAAGTTAAAAGGCTAGGGTGTAGGCTTGGAGGTAGAGGTGAGTTTTAAGAAAACATAATATTGGAGGGTAAGGGAAAGTCTTATACGTGTAGTAATGAATTCCACAGGTAAGGAGCTGCTCTGATGCAGTCCTGAAGTCATGTCTGAGTAGGTAATTAGAAAGAAAGTATAAGTTCAATGGTGGGAAGAAGCAGCCAATTTAGAGAGTAAATAGAGATAAGGTTTGTGGTATATGGGGGTGTTATTAGGTAAGGATCAGGTTTAATTTGATAAAGATATGTATAGGGTAGCCAGTATAGACATTTCGGGAGAGTTGCAGCTGAGTTTGCCAGGTAAAGTAGATGCGTACTGCAGCAGCATTTGGATCAGCTGTAGAGTAGAGAAGCTGATTTTTGTTCTATGCATGAGGAATTTAATGTATCTAGCATCTTGGTAATCTTTTGAACGAGGAAGAGGGATGGCAAAGATGTGTTTAGTACTGCCAGTTCTTATACAGCTCAGATTGATGATAATTTCATATATGTATTAAAATACTTAATTTCTTTGAGCTCACCTGCAACAGACGCTCTAGTTGGTAGAACTTGCAGTGCAGATCTTCAAAATTATTCTTATAGAGGTTACGGAATTGGTAATCATACATAATTTTGACCAGTACACAAAATGCTTGCTCCTCAGGCATCTAGAAAGAAACACAAAGGCCATTCAATTTTAAATAGCTCTTTTATAGATTTGACAGAAGAAATGCGGTCATCTCAACACACCAGAAGCAGTCTATACCAAAGGTTTCAATGCTCAAGTAATGGTAAAAAAAAATCTAAGAATCTAATTTATAACAGGAGCCATGGGTCCCCAAAAGCAGAACTGTTTTTCCCTGACAGGAGCAGTCAAAAAAGTTTAAAAACTTAAGTATAATAAGTAACATCTACTGCAGAAATAGTCTATAGTCTCATCCATCCAGGTCTGCTGACAGACACTGCTTGTAAAATGATGATCATCATCCCCATAGAAATAGACCCTCCTTATCACTGAGTCCTCTATGCTGGGTTGCCAGGCATCTAAAACAACAATCACTAAGTGGGCTAATCCTACATAGGAACAAATAGAGGATTCCCCTGGGGGGTTACCCTATGCAGTTTAAATGTTTTTCCTAGCTCAATTGCCACTTGGAGCAGTTCCCTGTATATCCCAAGACCAAGTAACAACCTCTTGATTTTCTTTCCCCCAAAAACAGGATGTATAATTTTGCACATATAAGGCTAAGTTTAAATACATGAACCAAGCGTATAGTGCCACCTACAGAAGAATATCAAAAAAACACTCAGGCTGCAAATTTGCTGCACAACAATGTATTTTGCCAAGATCAAATTGTTGTTCATATTCCCCTGCTATCGCAAATCTTCACAATTGTATCCCAGTTTTCAGACTTTCATAACTTCATGCTGCTAGGAACTAGATTAGTTACTCACATGGAGGAGCAGCACAGCTGCTAAGAAACTCATGCCTTGGCAATAGCCAATATCTTCATCATATAAAGAATATACCTAGAAAAAAGGAGAAGGTGGGTAATAACTTGCAGGTAAATAAATTTAGCCACTGCAGTTACAGTATAATTTCATTATACAAATCCACAGGATAAATAGAATAGGATGGTATAGTTGCTCTGGTTGCTGATTCTTATGAGCTTTATATTTTTTATGACTATACAAGACTGAATTATTATTATTATTATTATTATTATTATTAATAACATGTATTTCTATAGCGCCAACATATTTTGTAGCGCTTTAAATTAATAAAAATGTGTTCATTCAGACTGCGATAGATAATCAGCCAATGCATGAAGCAGTTACATTTTTACTTTCGATAAGCATCTCTTACCTTACACATTTTATAGAGAGATTCTTGTCCATCTCCTTCAGTGTCCTTGAAGTAATCATGAGCTGGAAAGGTACGATGGATGTCTCTTCTGATAACACTGTCTTGGGCAGAGTCCTGGACAGAAACACAGTACAATATAATGATCAACTGGAGAACTATTACTTGAAGCACTTGCAGCATTCAGGTTATGTCAACATATGAGGAAATTATACATGTATGGCTGAAAAGTACATAGTTACTTGATTAATCTGTTAATCATAAAAGCCAGACTTTCAAGAATTTATTTAAACCATTTCTAAAATGTACAATAGTAAATAGTCCTGTATTATTTTTTAGATTATTTGAAAAGTCGAGGGGGGGCAGAAAATGATTTTCTATTTTCAATTCATCCATACTGGAAAAAATATAGCTAACTGGTTAAAATACTTTTCTAAGGTTTATTAACAATTCCATTTAATTTTTACACATCTATACATTTTAACCAAATAAAACTACAAAAAGATACTACAAAGCAGTTTATTTAACTGTAATCAGGGTCATAGTGAACTGACATGCCTGATGTAATCTGGGTTCAGTCATACCCCCATGAACCCTAAAATAACCATAAATGCCCCAACGGAATCTCACCAACATTGGTGGTAAATTAATTGTTAAAGTCTCTGGCACAATGCAGATTTTGCCCATTGCAAGGCTTTTACTCCAGGGGACACTGGAAGTGAAGACAGGCACAATTTTTTTTTCTAGTTTAGGGTGGGCATTTTGATTTATGCTGATAAAACTCTGATGGTTCTTATGATAATGATTTGCCCCTAGTAGTACAAATACACGTGATCTAATTTTGCTAGCATGTATTTACTGTTCTGTACATTTTAGTTTGTACCTGGATACCTAGTAACCATTTTGGACATATAAGGGGACTGTGGTTGGGAATTTAACCCAGTTTGATGCATTATATATGAATAATTACAATTCTAATTTGATATTTTTTATAGAAGGAACGAAAAGATTTTATGAACCGTGGTTTGGTTTTGCGGGTTCTCCTATTGCCTTTTTTTCTTCTGCATTCTCACAGAATTACCTGAAACCTAAAAAAGTAGAATCTACAGTATGATGCTGATATACTAGTACTTCAATATCAACACCCTTATTAGTCATGTGAGTGACCTATATTTTACAATATACAGAAAGGCTTAATATACATTCTTTTGTAAATGGAGACACTGTAACAACATTTGGAACATAAAATATTCAGTAAGAAGAAATGCACCAAATCAAAAATAGAAAAAAAAGAAAGGAAAAAAAGATGTGGCAGCAAATTCCTGATAGCAGCTATGTTTGGCATATATTGTGGCATACCAGGACAAACAGTTGTTAGCTAATGGAATTTTTTAATCCTGTTGGAAAAGAGCATTTAGTAGTAACAAAATTATGCAAATTAATTTTCCAGAGCACCATTTTCAGGTGCACCAATTAAAAAACCTGTTATTTGTAAATAGAGCAAAGATACTGTGGCAATATATTGTTTAATTAATTTCTAAATGTCTTCCCTTGAAACTGAAATAAGATGAGGGCTATCAATATTTTATAAAACACAAAGCAAAACACAAAACTACTTCAAAAGCTACCACCCCAGATGCAGCCTGGCTCCCTAACCAGTTAATCTTGCAATGTTCAGATAACCAAACAGCTTATTAATTAGGAGGCCAGAGGGACTTATCTCCTGGTGGGGGAACCTGCTGTGTTCTCATTTAAAAGTCCCACACTGAGGCTTTAGGAAGCATATGCCTTTTCCAGCTTTCCTACAACGTTAATATTTCATGAGTTGATTACATCGAATTCTGTGCACAGAGAGTTACCCATAGTAATCAGAACACTTAAAATCAACAGCTTTTTCTTTGTTGTGTTCTGTAATAAATTCATATATGGCTAACAGATTATTATCTTCCCAACAGACCAGCAAATGCAGCATATGCTGTTATAAATATTATCTTATAAATGCACCTATAATTAAAGCAATTTTGATCAACTGTAGACCAAAAAGAAGCAAAAATCACAATTTTGTTAAAAAAATTAACAGGATAAGCACAATTTGTTTAAAATTTTACATAATCTTAGGAAATGTGTCATAAGCTGTAAATGTATAAAACTGTCCTCTATAAAGCAGTTTCACTACTAAGGTTGCTTTCGCGGTATCTGTATGATTCACTAGTATACATCTCTCTCTCTCTAGTATGTTATAAAATGGTCAATTTTTAACTGGTCTCTTTTTTATAGTTTAATTATTGGCCTTCTTTTCCCTTGAAACTTTCAAATTGGGGTCACTGACCCCAGCAGCCAAAATTGCTCTGTGAGGGTACAATGTTATTGTTACTTTTTATTACCAGTATTAATATCTAGGGTCTCTCCTATCCACTCTCTCATCCAAAGCATGGCAAACCACAGCAAGCCCACTAGAATCATTTGGATCATAGCAACCAGATATATGAAGACCAGCTGCAAACTGTCTCAAAATATTGCCGTCTACAGCATTCTAAAAGTTAATTCAAAGGTGAAAACCCCCTTAATGCCATCTTGTCATTCATAATAGATCCCAGAAATACATCTGATGAGAATTCTTAGAAATGAAAACAGCGCCAAGATCCTATTTTTGGATCAAACTGTGCATATTGTTAAAAATAACATGGGTTACAGCAAAACAGTAGGTAGCTGTCAATTTGGCCAATCCGTGCCACATTTAAATTTGCAAATGGAAATCTGGAATGGGCATTTACTATTTGTCAACCACACAAAATATTATAATAAGAATTATATTTGAGTATTTTATGTAAAGATTTGAAATTAAAAACAACTCGGCAATGGATGAAGAATTTCAGAAAAATAGCTGCACTGAAAGGCCCATTTACCATTTTTATTGCAAATATTATAGGAAAATCCTGTATGCTATTCCTCTTAAGAATTTTCCCCCCCTTGCTTATATAAGGCTATGTTCAGTATCTCTGATTGCAGTTTTTATCTGGTCTATAGACAGTGACTTTATCTACCTCGTATAATTCAACTTTTCACCCCTCAAAACCACATAACTCATCCCAAACCACTACCAGTACACAATTGTAATTAATATGAAAAAAATAGCACATTGTTTTTATTTATTGAAAAATATCATTAACTGCTTAAGTATTCTTTTGTCACTCCTAAGGCAAGTTGATAATACAGGTTTCTCCAAGATCCTTTCTAACCATGTTCTCAGTCATCACCTGATTCTAATTTTAGGTGCTGTTCTAGCAAAAGCAAAAATTAATATTAATTTCTTCCGACACTTTATTTTTTACTATATGAATGCATGTATGTAAGTAATATATAGTATGTGTTTTTAACAAAATAATTTTAGTAACAATACTACAAAATATCATTTGACACATTAAAGGGATATTTTACAAATAAATGATTATCTTCATATTTTGCATATTTTCTACAACATTTTAACACATCATAAAACAGGTTTGATTTCGATTAAATATGCCTAGATTTGAAAATGGAGTACAAAATTTAAATTGTAGACAATTTTTGTCACATCACATTTATTTGATGTAGAAAACTGGCATTAGGTGCACTTTTTCATGTTATTATATATTTTATTGCATGCAGTTCTGAATCTGCACAGTGACACTGATTTTCATACTTTAATAATAGCATTAAGACATTTACAGCATTTTTAAATATTATTTAGTATTTAGTAATTCTAGTGGATGTAAAGCAGGGCCAGAACTAGGGGTAGGCAGAAGAGGCAGCTGCCTAGGGTGCAACAACTGGGTGGGCGCTGGGCAGCTGCCTCTTCTGCCTACCCTTAGACTGGACCTGGCATTAGACGTGCGCCCGAGAAAGCCGCAGCCTCGCGTGCACATGCAAGTGCCTTTTCCACGAATGCGCTGCTGCTGCGCATGCGCATCAAACTATGGTGAGGGGTGACCTGGACGCCTGTGCTGCCTAGGGCGCCCTACCAACCAGGCCCGCCTCTGATGTAAAGACAAACTGAACCATTTTCACCAAACTATGGAAGTGTAAATCTAGAGCAGTGCTGTCCAACTTCTGTGGTACAGAGGGCCGAACTTTTTCTGGCTTATGTGGTGGAAGGCTGATAATGGAAGTCAGTGTTGACCACTTCCCTCTTTTAAACCACACCCACGTTACCACAAGAACTTTTAAGATCACATCCACATTAACAGTAGTAGCACACCAAAAAACCAAATGGTTGGTGCTCACTTCAGATATATCCCTCATCACTCATATGTGAAACATTTAAAGTTATACTGACACTAAAAAAAATGTATTTTAACATATGAATGTACATTAAATGTTACCTATACAGTGGAGATAAAAAGTCTACACACCCCTGGTAAAATGTCAGGTTCCTGTGCTATACAAAAATGAGACACAGTTAAATCATTTTTTACAAACCTAAAAGATTTCAGTTTCTTTTTCAATTGAGTGGAACAGTTTATAGGTCACATTAAAGGTGGAAAACATTCTGAAATTATTTATCTTTGTCTGTTTTTTGTACAGCACAGGTACCTGACATTTTACCAGGGGTGTGTAGACTTTTTATCTCCACTGTAGGTCATGTTGATCATTTTTTGCCGAGAGGTTTGTTTTTGTGTATAATTGTTAATTGCAGTTGCTAAGCCTGACTCTCTGACACTCTGACTTTGCCAACCTGACTGTCCCATCTCAGCCTGTTAGTTATAGTTTATAATGCTAACAGACTCCTGCTGCACAAATATGGCAGCCCCCTCATACAGGAACATGGGTGATCAGACAGGTAATGCAAACGCATCATGCAAATGCATCATGCAAATACTTTATGGCAAAGTCAGAAGTAGCTTTCAATGCCAATATTATAATAGATGTAAAAAAGAGTTTAATTTCAGGTGTCAGTATATCTTTAAGTCAGCCATATGCCTAATCCTCCCATGTGGATAATACAGAAACCCTCCAATACATGATTCAACACCTTAGGGACCCCTAATAACATTTCCAAATGCTAACAAAACACCTACTAGGTTTAAATCCCACAGGTAGCATAGGGCAATCACAGAATGACACACAAGCAGCAATGGGAAAGCAGAGAATGGCACACACAAGCAGCACTGGGCAAGCAGAGTATGGCACACACAAGCAGCACTGGGCAAGCAGAGTATGGCACACACAAGCACCACTGGGCAAGCAGAGTATGGCACACACAAGCAGCACTGGGCAAGCAGAGAATGACACACAAAAGCAGCACTGGGCAAGCAGAGAATGACACACACAAGCAGCACTGGGCCAGCAGAGTATGACACACACAAGCAGCACTGGGCCAGTAGAGTATGACACACACAAGCAGCACTGGGCCAGCAGAGTATGACACACACAAGCAGCAGTGGGCAAGCAGAGAATGGCACACATAAACAGCACTGGCCAAGCAGAGTATGACACACACAAGCAGCACTGGGCAAGCAGAGTATGACACACACAAGCAGCACTGTGCAAGAAGAGTATGACACACACAAGCAGCATAGGGAAGACAGAACAGAGCAGGATATCACTCTAAGATGTACTACATACAGTGACACAGTGCTGGTGACCCATTATCATTTTGAATATGGTGTGAACAGGTGAACAATGTGGGCAGTTTCAATCTGGGTCTCAGGTGTGAAAAGTACAGGGCTTTAGGGTTGTGAACAATAGAGGTGTCACAGGTGTGAGCAATACAGGGAATTAGTCTGAATTTGAGTCTTAAACAATGCAGGGGCCAGTTGATCTCTGTAGTGAAACCTTTTAAAGCTTACACATGGTAAGCAGACACAGCAGGCAGACTCTCATGGAGGGCCACAGAAGAGGGGGGTCGCAGGCCGCTAGTTGGACAGCCTTGATCTAGAGAATTTAGTTCAGCTGCTTCACACTAGGTTGTTAGCATGAAGCATACTACCCACCACTTTTACAAAGAACACTTCCTGACAACATTCATTTCTTAAGGCAGACCTCGGTGGACAATTCCAATTAGAATTCAGCATGCCCAAGGTGCTACGGCAGCAGTGTGACACAGAACAATGCCTCTGTTTCTATCAGTAAAGGGAAAGAACCCAGCTGATGTGAATATTCTCAGAAGAAAATACCAAAATAGATTTAACACTTACCTCCAGTATGATAACTTGCTTAAATAACCTTCCACTATATTATTATGGTTTATTTGTATAGATCCAACATATTCTGCAGTGCAGGCACAAACTATACTGAGTTCTTTCTGTGTATGTAGGAATTAAACTTTGCTATCTCCATTAATTCTTGGTGTTGAATAATGTAAACATTTCCTAACATTGTGTATGCTTTAAGGGCGGTCTCCAAACATTAATCAAACTGATAAATAAAGAAATTTAGAATCGTGTTGGGTGGTTAGAATCAAACCGCTACAAGAATGGGATACTCAATAGCTCATGTCTAAGGAACTGAGAGGCTTCTGAAGAAACTGCAGACTTAAGCAGAGCTGGGCAGCAGTGGTATCAGAGTGGTTAATGGCGGCAGCAGCCTTGATAAAGGAGCTGCCAAGCTTGGCGGCAGCTATAAATAGACTCGAGTATGCCATCTGGTTTTCTATTCCTGAGCTGGCAGCAGTTTCACGCTCCACCAGTGGCAGCCCCCCTATTGCTTTCTATCTGGCAACAACTGCAAATAAAAGAGTACGCTGAGGGATAATAAGGTGCTTGTCTAAGGTGCTACAGATCTGATTAAGTAACATTTAAACTTCTTTGCTACCAAAGTAGAGAATTTGTATCTGCATTAAGATATTGTACATCCTAAATCTACAGAAGACACAATATGGCTAGGGCTACACATCTCGGCAATATCCACAGAAAGCTTGAATATAACAGCAATTGTTGACATATATGTTTTACACAACTATAAATTAAAATAAATATGTACATACCAAAATATTTTTGTGATGGACTAGTGGATCTCTTTATCCTTTATTTATACAGTGTGGACACTTTTACACAGTGCTATATAAGGATTGCTCATGATTCTTATCATACCTTGCCTCAATGAAGTTCTCTAAGGTCGATTTCACATTCACACAACACACTGGGACCAGTCTCATTAGACAGCTTGTATATTTTTCTAAGATGGGATAGGTCAAGAACATTTGCACATTACTTATATAAAGGAGGAGGTTATGTTAGAGAATGAAGGGGCAGAAGTCTTATGAGTAGAATTCTTCACCAATTGTAAAGAGTCCAGCAAATTAATTGTAGGGGTATGCTATAGACCCCCTAATGTAAGTGAGGAGGAGGAGGCTAAGCTCCTGACACAAACAGAAAAAGCTGCTGGTTTGGGAAAAGTATTGATAATGGGGGATTTTAATTACCCAGATATTGACTGGAGCAACAGTACTGCCAGATCAATTAATGGGAATGAGTAAACTTGTTGCATGACAATTTTATGGCACAGGTTGTTAAGGAGCTTACCAGAAAAAATGCTATTCTGGATCTAGTGATCTCAAATGACCCAGAACTTA